>JAGFMF010011466.1:5399446-5523986 GCA_019455555.1 Galemys pyrenaicus | reverse complement strand
CAGGAGAGGTCTGCCGCACCATGTGGGTCCCCTCCCTGGCCGGCAGCAGGGATCGAACTCGCGCTGCAGTGGCTGCGGTTTGCTTCATAGTGCGTTGCTCAACCCACTGCGCCACCAGGGAGACAAGGCAACTCTTATGGTGTTCTCAGCAACAATTATTTACCAAGTCTGAGACATCTCAGGATCTTACCAGCTGATCATTCAGTACTCAGCCAAGTCCTAAATTCCACAGGAAGACAAAGGGAGAAAGAACCCTACTCCTTAGGAGACATTTGAACAAAGAGAAAGGAAGCAAGGTAGGGCCCATGCTGCTTTCTGAACTGAGTGAGGGGTAATAGAGGAGTTAGCGCCAGATCCTGGACACAGGCTGGGTCTGAATTCCGCACCAGCAAATAGCATTGAGCGAGTTCCTTTGTTGCTCTGTGCCTGGTGCTGTCATCTGCACAGGTGCAGCAAGCAGGACATGACGAGTATGTGGATGCTGTGCTAACATCCTAAGCACATGCCATCGTTATGTCATCTGGGCAAGTATGTTCCAGGCAAGCAGGACATGACGAGTATGTGGATGCTGTGCTAACATCCTAAGCACATGCCATCGTTATGTCATCTGGGCAAGTGTGTTCCAGGCCCAAAGAACAGCAAGTGCAAAGGCCCTGAGGCAGAAGCGTGTGTCACCTACTGGAGGGAATGCCAGTGGTCCGTGTGGCCAGGATGGGGGCGGAGGGCAGAGGAGTTGGAATTACTGTGGAAAGGTGGTGGGGTGGCACGTGAAAGGGCAGTCAGAGCTCTGGGCACACGTCAGCTCATCGAGACAGGCTGGTGAGTGCCCCAGCGGGCATCTGGTATCTGTGCTGACCCCACCTCCCAGCGTAGAGTCCAGAGCTGCTCACCCGGGACAAGGGCGATCGTGTAACTCAGACATGAGGCCTACAGGGGGACGGGACGGCATTTGGGGTAGGTGAAGAGGAGGCTGTTCATCAAATGGCCTGTTTTGCTCCAGTTCAAACATTTGTTCTAGCTGTGGGACTTTGTGCCTCCATTTCCACATCTGTAAAGTAGAAATAAAATTAACACCCCATCAGCAGGTTGTGATAACTAAAGGAACTAAAACTTGTCCCCTACTGAGTCAGCCAGTATCGCCTCACGTCCGGGTGATCGTCATTATTATTACGGGCACTTTGGCTCAGGAGTCAAGACTGCTTGGCTCAGCGGGGTGCTGGGGTCCTCGTACCCTCTGGAGCAGACAGGGTCCTGGGGACCGCGGGGACAAGACACATCTTCTGGGCAGGTCTGGGGGCCCCAGCCATCCCTTGGAGGGTGGACGTCTGGCCTCCCGGGACCACTGACGGGCAGTGTCCAGAGCCCCCTGCGGGTCCAGCCCTGGAGCGCTGGCCTCGTGGAATCAGGTCAGCAGCCCGGAATGCTAATCGAATTTCCTAATCTCATTGGGGAGAAAATCATCTCATTGTACTGCACATGTCGGGAGGAATCCAAGTTCAAACACCTCATTACTGGGAACTCTGACTTCAGCCACTCTCACTGCTGTGGGGCCCATTTGTAATCTTAAAGGGATTAACAGGCCAAGGGGGTCATTTGCAGAGTTAAAGGAATTAGCAGACCAAGATGGAGACATTTGAAAAGTTAAAGAGATTAGCAGGCTGGAGGCCCCGAGGAACACCATCTCTGCTTCCTCTCGTTCCCCAGGGAGATGCCTCTGCCCTGTGCAGTCTGGAAACAGCACCAGGTCGGGCACATAGCGACGCTTGGTCGGCAGGGGAGAGGACGAAGCTGGCGCAATGCACAGCTTGTGTTTAACTTACCCAGATTGAGGCGCGTGTCCTTGTCCGCGGTCTGTAGAAGGCGCTGGTCCCAGATGAGGTGGGGAAGCGGAGCGCATAGATCGTCTTCTCCCTCCCTAAATTTTCATCCTCCTGTCCCCTGGTCTTCTAGCAGGCTAGAGACAGAGCTAGTACTCTAGCCCTAACCCCCTGGTTCGGACCAGTACTCATCTAGTGCCAGCCCGCTGTGTTGGGTGCAGGGCAGCGCTTGAGGCTCGGGGTGACAGCAGTGATGAAAACAGACAAGAGCTTTGTCCTTGTGTTTACAGCCAGGAAGTTGGGTGTTGAACTCGCTGACATTCTGGGTGATAGAGAGGTGCTGGGGAAGGCAGCTTTGCGGTAGAACACTTGGGATATCCTTCCTGAGGAGGTCATGTTAAAATCCACAGGAAAGTTGTTTGAGGGGGCCACCCATAACGATGTGGATTATGGAAGAACGGGGTTTTAGACAGAGGGACAGCCAGTGCGGAGAGGGATATGTTTGACGTGTTCAAGGGAAGAGAAGGTTGAGCCGGCCGGGTATTACAATGACAGGAAGTGACGTCAAAGGAGTTGGATGACTTAAGGTGTAGAATATGCAGGGCCTTGTAGGCAACTGAAAAGTTACTCTGAGTAAGATGGGGACAGGTAGGTTAGGAGGAGTTGATCAGAGAGTGTCCCTGATCTCATTTTCTTCTTAAGGGCGTCCCTTCTGGCTGAGTAGAGAGGGCAGGGAAGAGAAGAGCCCAGTTACGATGCTGTCGTTGCCATTCTGGGAATGAGATGGTGACGGCTTGCTCTGGGATTGTGTGTCAGTTGGCTGGTGCCGCAGTGATGCTGTGTAACAAATTGCCCCGAAAGTCAATGGCGGAGAGCCAGGCTTTATTCTCACACTCCCTCTGCAGGTTGCCTGTGGTTTGGCGGTTTGGGTCTCACTCGGCTGGGCAGCTCTGCTTCAAGCTCCATGTGGGCTTCAGGCTGAGTGTTTATTCTGAGCCCCGGGGCCAAGGGTGGCAACTATCTGGGGAAGTTCTTTCCCTGGAGGGCGACTGGAGCATGAGAGTAGGGCCAACAGCACACGCATATCTTCTGTTCACATCACGTCCACTAGCACGCCATTGACCAAAGCAAGCGTGTCGTCAACAGGACAGGGAAATGTACTTCACCCAGTGACCGAGGACAGGGCGAATGCACAGAGGTAAAGGAGACAAGTTGGAAGAATAAGACATGTGAGTTGAGCTGGCAGCTTTGACATTACTACTGTTACGCCAGCCACCTCAGCCCTCTCAGGTGCCTCTGCTTGAATTTTTCCATGCCCGGGAGCTCACTCCCTCCCTAGGCAACATGTCAGGGCAGTCCAGTTGCAAAGGTTGGCCTTAACCGGAACTCAGATAGATTTGGTATCCATGCCAGTCCCTGGCTCTGCCATCCTCAAAGCCTCCGACCCGCTGCCCTCTGCCCTGTGGAGGCCATGGAGTGGTCTTCAGCAGCCCCAGCTCAGGCTCACGGGTGTGCTCACGTGGGCCAGGCTGATAGGAAACCTTTGTGGGTCCTCCTTGGTTCTTAGGGAGGGGTGAGGGGCTCACATAAGCCTAGAGAATGCCCTCTGCCACCTCACTTTGTCAGCACTGTCGCATCTCCATTTGCAGGCCTGATTCTTCTTCTTACAAACATGGTGCAGAAATGGAAGCAAATCCAGCAATGCAGGAGTACCTAAAGTGAAAAGAGCACTTCTTCCCTTCTCCCCACATCCCATCACCCAGCTATGCCCTCTTTAACAACTCAGCGTGTATCTTCTAGATTTTTTTATCCCTCAAACTGGTTGTCTTGCAAGTGTTCCCATGAGAATGCACATGGAACAGCCTCATTCTCTTTCGTGTTCCTATCAGAGTCCAGAATCAGCTTCCATTCATAATTGATTTTAATACTGCCCCCTATTGATTAGTTTTGTTTTTTTTGGTATCAGCACATTGCATGCTTGTTTTTGGTGCATGTGCATAATTATTTATGAAGTTAGATTATTAGTTGAGGCATTGCAGAACCAATTTAAAATTGTTTTGATAGATGTAACCAAACTGCCTCTAGAAAGCTCCCATCAACTATGTCTAAGCATTGTGCTTTATGCTTCTATTAATGTCACCTTAGAATGTGGTGGATGTTTTTCAGTTTCTTTATGCTCTCCACTCCAGGCGCTTGTGGCCAGTTGAGATTCCCAGATCTTTTTTGCAGGTAGTTGTGTCTATGACAGCAGCTGGTTAATAGAACTTAGTACATGTAGCTTCCTGTCCACATTCAAGAATCACCATGATGAGAGATACAGAGGAAGAAGAGAATGAAGAAAAGAAATATTGGTGCGAGGGGTGGGAGCGTTTTTAGTGGGGAGGTTGGGAGCAGAGACATCCCAGTGCCCCTCAGGGCCCCCCCACCATGTCCCCCTGCGATGTCCCCAACCTGAACTGTGCCAGCTGTCCCAGTCCGGCTGCTGCCTCAGGTCCAGGAGGGCTCCCAGCGCCCACCTGATGCATGCCTCTTGCTTGTGCCAGACCACGCCGTCAGAGGAGCCAGGAAGGCCCCAGATGCTGACCCCGCAGGCCCCAGGCGTGGATGGCTTCGAGGAGCCCGGGGAGCGGCAGCGGGCCCTCAGCGCAGTCAGCGTCCTCACCAGCGCGCTGGAAGGTCAGCAACCCCAGGATCGTGCGGACACGCCCCACATTTGGTCTAGATGCCCTCGCTGTGACCCCTCCCCGAGCCTGGCAGCCCCCATCTGTCTGGCCTGCCTTGGACACTCCCACAGATGTGCCAGGCTCTCCAGTCCTTGGCGCCCTTTTCCCTGTTTCAGCTCATTCTTTCCTGGACATCCTCAGGAGCCAGGCCTGTGTTTCTCCCAAGCATTCCCACAGCTGTCCTGCCTGTCTGCGAGTGCTTAGCTGCCCTCTCCTGTCCTCTCCCCAGCATCGCTTTGTTCTCCTGGGCTCATCCTGTCCTGAGCCTACCTGCTCTGGCCTCTGCACAGCCATCCCCATGTCTGTCTCACACTGTGCCAGCATCCAACCATCTGTCCCAGTCAGTTCTTCCTCAGGCGACCCCCACATTCGTTCCATTCAAAACTTGGCACATCCCCACCTTGTTCCCCGCACCCCGCACCAACTGACCACTTTGCTGGCAGGCCCCATCTCTCCTAACACATCCCAGATGTCCACATCTATTTCTGTTCTGTCGCGGGGCCCTTGTGTCAGAGGCTGCCCGCCTCAGAGCTGACCCCTTGAGCTGACTCCAAAGCTATCTCACCCTTTTCAGCCTGTCCCCTCCTAAGTATCCCATGTCCATGTGGGACTATTCTCAAGAGACTAGGACATCCTGTCCCAGCTTTTCCCACCTTCCCACATCCATCCTGACCTCCTGACCCCGTGTTCTCCCTCTCCCATACTTCCAAGTTAAGGAGCTGTGTAAGGATACAGGGCTTCCCCTAATCTTCCCTGCTCCCCACCCCCCAAGTAGCAGTCTGTCAGGTAAGTCATTCATTTTTCCTGGAATGCCACAATCATTCGACTAAAAGAAACCACCTCGCTGACTGTCCCCTCAGAGCTGGAGGAGTCTCATCGTAAGTGTCCACCATGTTGGAACCGCTTCGCCCAACGCTACCTGATCTGGGAGTGCTGCCCGCTGTGGATGTCTATCAAGCAGAGAGTGAAGTTCATGGTCATGGACCCATTTGCTGACCTCACCATCACCATGTGTATCGTGCTCAACACGCTCTTCATGGCCCTGGAGCACTACAACATGACAACTGAGTTCGAGGAGATGCTGCAGGTCGGAAACCTGGTAAGAGCCGCCAGCAGCTGACTCTCAAATGGGCTCAACCAGCTGTCACAGCCTTCATGGGTAAGGGAGGAGGGCCCAGAGCACAAAAGGCTCTTCTGCAGCGAGAGCCGTGGGGAAGACATCTTGGAGGCAGAGGTCTCAAGATTGACTTTAAAGGAGCTGAGAGATGTCATTGGGAGTAAGAGGTTGTCCCAGCCCTAGAAAGTCAAAATGAGTTAGGATGAAATATGTGGGGGCATGAGATCTTGGAATCAACAGATGGAGGAGTGAAGTGTGTGCAGAAAGAGGTAGTTCTGTCATAGAGCTTGTATAGGTGAGCATCAGTGTTTGTTGAGTGGGGGAAGGGTAGATGGATGGTTGGGTGGAGAGGAAGGAGGGTAGGATGGGGGATGAATGGATGGTCAGAAAGATGATAAATAGAAAGATGGGTGGGTGGGTAGGTGGGTAGGTGGGTGGGTGGGTGGATGGATGGATGGTTGGATGGTTGGAGTAAGTAAATTGGGCAGAGCCAGGTTTGAATTCTGACTCATCTCCTACTAACTGTGTGACCTCAAATAAATTACTTAGTTTCAGTAATTGGCACAATGAGTATTTGTTGAATTTAATAAATGTAAAATTAGTATGACAATATCAGCCTCGTAGGAAACTAATGAGGCTGGAATAAGATAATGTGGGTAATGTGCTTGGCTCAGAGTTTGATAAACAAGCATTCAAAATAAATGATAGCTGTGCTTGTTATTGTTGTTGTTATTAAAGAGATAGTCCCTGGAAGCCAGAATGTCTGAGTCCTAACTCTGATTTTTTTTTCCCCTTGCAATCAAATCAAGCCCTACCTCTTCACTATAAAAATGGAAAATTGAGGCCCAAGAGGGGACATAGAGGCGACAGAGGTGGCATGTAGTGGCTGTGTCCTGACTCTGAGGGACAGGCCTTGCTGGTTCTTTTCAGTAAACACAGGGTCCGCCCTTTCTCCAGGTGACCCCAGGGCAAGGCTGGCGGAGAGCCCGTGGTCTCCAAAAGCAGCTCCTGCGTTTGGGTGGAGGGAGGGGGTCACTTGGCCCGAAATTTCTCTCCTGCAGATTTAGCCCTTCTTGGTCTCAGCTGCACAGGCAGGCAGGTCTCCCACACTGTGGGATGTGAAGATTCTCTTCCCATATTACTTTCCACATCTAGAACTCTAGATAGTTCTTTATAGGCTCTATTCAAATTTTCTCACAAATGTGAGTCCGTTTTGCTCTAATTCTTCTTTTCTTTCCGTCTTCGGCTATATGCAAACAGACGGGAAAGCTATAATTCTGTCTGTAGGAGTCTCCTGGTACACCGTGGGCCTGCCTGTGTTGGGTGATCTTCAGATGGGGGTTCTGCAGGCTTCCAGTTGGATGTGCTTTTGTTACAAAGTGACCGTGAGACCGGACTGGCAGTAGATGGAGGTGACAAAGAGCACTGGTGGCGTCCCTGCATCATTAAGTTGTGATCGAATTGCAGTTGTGTTGAACCTGTGGTTGAGTTATTAGTAATAGGTCATGCGCTTGGATTGTAGCCATTGCTTTGTTCTGCTTGGGTAGCTTTATTGCTAGTGTGTAAGGTTTTGATGGCCTTGCGACTAATGTATTCTTGATGTCTTTAGTGACAAAAGACAAACTCCATAAAAGATTAAGAGAATTAACCAAGTTTTATTCCATCAAAGGTGACTGGCCCATGCTGTCCCTGGCAATAGTGTAGACAAGAAAGCTGGAAAAGTCTGCAAGTATGAGACAATTGAAAATGCAGCAAACATTCTTTGAAATACATAGCAAAGTTCAGTGGAAGAAACAAAAATCCCCAAGTGCCAAAAACAAAAACAGACTTAAAAATCATGGCAGTAGGGCCCTCCCTGGTGGCGTAGGAGTTAAGTCTCATTGCATCACGCTGTCACCACTGTGGCCTGAGTTCAATCCCCGGCCATGGAGGTGACCCACAGATGGCACAACAGACCTCTCTCTCTTGTCTTGCCCGCTGCTCCCCTCAGCAGCAGATTTCAGTAGATCCACCTGTTCTGCTCCCCACTTCTTCTATGGCCTGCACCCCAGTTCTTCTATGCATAAATAAATAAGTCTCTAAAAAAAAAAAAAACATGGTAGTAAACACATAGTGGTTCTGTAGTGGCCCTGGAAGGAAGGGGAGGTTGCTGACTTGGATAATATGAGAGGCTTGACTTCTAGTGAACATGGAGAAGCAAGGTATGTTTTTGGGACAGAGTGAGTGAAGCTTGGAACTCAGTATCCCTTTACTCTGACCCTGCATTCAGCAAACTGGTGGCAGGAAAAGCCCACACACGGATGCTGGGCTAGGATAAGGAAGAAGCTTGATGGTCTCAGCCAGAGCTAGAAGTGGGGGGTAGAGCAACCTCTGGAAGCTTGTGACTATAAATTTGCCCTTGATAGATTTGCAGTTCAAATTTGAACCTGAATATTCCTAGGAATTCTGTCTTGAAAATTAACACCTAAGGTACTTCTGGGATGACAGTTGGGTTCCCCTGAAAGAGGCAAACATAAAACTTCTCTGGAAGGACATACTCTTAACTCAGTCCAAACTGGATTCCCCAAATTACAAAGAATACAAGGAAATAGTTCACAGTGAGCAAGAGCCAGCACACAGATGCACACACACACATACACACAGCAGCTTAATCCTCTTAAGAATGTCATATAAGTGAACTGTTGGGTAAAGATGATGCCAGTAAATTTTGAACAGACTAAGTGAAAATTTTCTTAGCAAAATATGTATTACCAAGAAGAGATTTAAGACCAGGAGGAGAAAAAAATAAATAAACCAAACCAAATCTAACAGTGTGTAATTAAGAAAAATCAAGCAAATAAAAGAAAAACTCCTCGTGATCAGTTTGGGTTTATTCCCACTTTCCCCTAGAGAGAGAAAAATGATTTAATAAAATTAAATTCTTCACCATAAGAACTCGTAGCAAACTAGAAAACTCTGCAGTAAGTACCACACGTAACCTTGGAACAGCAGCGGCCTCCCTGGGGAAGTCAGGAACGAATGCTGAGGACAGTACCAGGGCATGGTGAGCGCAGCGGATGCTGGTGGAGACCACACGTCTGCTAACAGCCAGCACATGGCATGCTAAGACTATTTCCCCCACTTTACTGATAAGGGAAGTGAGGCGAGTGGTCAAATGACTAAGCCAAGGTCACACAGCCAGAAAGTGGTAGAGCCGGGACCCACACCGTTGGGTTAGAACCCAGCACTGGCCCATAACTAACCTGCTTTGTAACACACGCAGCCATGTCCTCCCTGCCCTGCTTCCAGTCTGAGGGATTCTGGAGATCTGTGTCAACCTGGTAGGAAAAGAAAAAGGAGGAGGAAAACATGCAACATTATTTTCCAGATTATGTTGTTGTCTATATAAATAAGCCAAGATAGACTATTAGAGCTCCTAAGAGAGTTGGGCAGTGTTGCAGGTTGATATACCAAACTTAGTTATTTTTCCTTGTTTCCATCAATTGGAGAGAGTAATTTCTCAAAGTTAACACTAACAATGGCAATAACAACTATGAGAAATCCATGAATAAACATTGCAAAAGATTGTCCATTTTATGTGAATAAAGTATAAAATCATTGGAAACATAAAAGAAGACAAATTAGTAGAGATGCCATTTTTGCAGGTGAAAGTCTCAATGTTGTAGCCGTATGAATTCTTCCCAGTTTAGCCTAGAAATTTAATATAATTCTAATCAAAATCTCAATGCTTTATTTTCTGCAGGAGATGACTAGGTAGTCCTAAAATTCATATAGAAATGTAAAAATCTATCAAGATAAACTGAGGAGTAAGATGGAAACTTACCTTGAGATGTGCTAAGATATATTATAAAGTCATAGTAATTAAAATATTATTGTATTGGTACAAACAGCAAAATGAGCCTGTGGTGAAAAATTGAGAACTCAGAAATAGGAAATACACTTTTAGAGACTTGACAAGTAACAGAGATGGCATTATAAATCAAGAGGAAAAGGATAGTCTATTCAATAAATAATATATGTCTGTATCAGTAAATAAAGGGTGATTCCCTATATAAAAGAGAATAAATTTAGATCCCGCCCCACACTATACTCATTAATTTGTTGGAAGGCGATTGGATTTAATACCCAAACAGGATAAAGCAAAATTTTAAATCTTCTTGGCATAAAAATATGAAAAATATTTAAGATTTCAAGGTTGGGAAGGCTCTCTCAACAATACAAAGAGTTTTTAGCATGAAAGAAAAGATTGACATTACATATGTTAAAATTCATAATAAGAAAGGATATTATACATCTATAGCATGGTATGTGGTCCAGGTACCACCAACTGGAAATTAATGTTATGAAGAGTATGGGATTGGAAAGACATGGGAGCCTGACACTTCCGTGTCAGCGAGGAAAAGAGGGACGGCACTGGCAGAAACACAAGCACGACAGTCAGAGGGAGTGAGCGGTGGCACATCACAGTCAGGGAAGGTCAGACAGTCATAAGCAAATGCACGTGGAATAAAGCAACATAGAGATATCCTTTCTCACCCATAAGACCATCAAAGAGAAGCTTCCCTGGGTTGGCAAGGATGTGAAACATCTTTGTACTTGCTGAGACTATTTGGTTCAGGGAGCACTTGTGCAATATCTGGTAAATCATAGATGCGCATGCCCTATAATGTAATAGTTTCAGATAAATGATTGATGATTGACTGATGGATCGATAAGACAGGTAGACTGACAGATATTCTTTAGAAAAGTTCACATGTTCGAACAAGAGATAGTCATGTTTGTGCAGCCATGACAGTCATGCAGGAAATCGGAACCAGTATACACGTCCAGCTAGCCACTGGGACACGGGCAGAGGCTCTCAAGCAGGCCCTAAGAATGCCCCCCCTGGCGTGCCCAGGCTGGCGCTGGGGTGACCAGAGAGCTGGGGTACAAGGAATGGGAGACCCAAGCCTCACCCTGGAGGCTCTTGGGGTGCTGAAGGTGGAAGATGCAACCATTTGTGCATTTGTGTAAGGAAATTGGCAGAGCACCCTCAGACAGGGCGCTGTTCCGGGTGCATGAAGACCAAAAAGTTCCCTCCTGCTGCAGCTGACAGTCTAGCCGTGAAGCTTTGATAAATGTGCAGCAACGTGTGTGTGTGTGTGTGTGTGTAGTATGATCAATGGATGTGAGAGAAAGGGGAAAAGGCAAAAAAGGCAGGGAAGAGGGATAAGGAGTATGGTAGGAGGGGCCTCTCCTCAGTGCTAGGAAGCCTCCTGCAGCAAGTGGTTCTTCAGCAGAGACGTCAAGGGGATGAGCCCTGTGGGTACGGAGGGGTGATCCTGAGAAAGGCAGCAGCAAGTGCAAAGGCCTGAGGAGAGAGCAGCAAGGAGGCAGTAGCCTAGAAGGAGATGGGGCCAGAGGACAAGAGAGGCTGTGGATGCACAGCCCGAAACAGCCTTGGCTGCTGGAAACCCAGGGACACTTCTTCACAATCAAGAGCAGCCCAGGAATTCAGGCTGAGATTGGAGGACTGGGGGGCGCGGGCCCTTCCTTCCCCAAGAAGACCAGCTCTCTCTGGGCACAAGTGCTGCAGTCATGAACACTGGACTGGCAGGTGGTGCTCTGGGGGCAGGGCAGAGGTACTACCTGCTCCTGGCTAACAGCGTCCCCAGTCCCCCAGTTCTCGACAGTGGGGTCATCTGAGCAGAGGGGGAAAGAGCTGGTAATGGGCAAACAAGACATGCTTCTCCTTTTCTCCTCTCAGCGCAGAGCCTTCTCGGGGTGGGTACCAAGGACAGGGTGACTGCCTCCTGATTGCTAACCCCCCAGGTGCCTCAGCCACGGCCTTATCTCTGACATCCCCTGCCCCACGACTGCTGTAGGCCTTGCACTGTGGCCTGTTCCTCAGGCCTCACCTACAAGAGACCTCAGTGCCTCCCCTCTTCCACTGGCCAAGAAAGCCTTGCAAACAGGCCAAATCCCCAGCTGTGCCCTCGGGGCCGTCCCCTCCCTCAAAACCACACTCCCATCACAGTAGCAGTTGGCACATCCCAGAGTAGCTGGCAGTGGTGACGGCCCCTGGCCCACTGCCCCCTGGGCCCCTTGACCACAGGGCTCTCCCGGCAAAGACTGGTTGGCTCGGGACTCATGAGTGATGCCCAGCCTCCGCCCACTCAAGAAGGCCACAGGAGGGAGAGGCGGTTGGTCTGATCCTGAGGGGCAGCGCTGAGTTATCTCCTGATTCTCAAACGTACTGGCCCCCAGGCAGTTACTACACCTCTCAGTGCATCCCTTCCCTCACTGTAAGACGGAGGCAGACACTTTCCTGTCAGTGCCGGGCAAGTGAAAAGAAACAACAGAGCATCTAGCCCCGCCCTCCGTGGCTAGTCAAGCCTTCGAGTGGCTAGTTATACAGCCACTATCTGAGGGGATTTCAGCCAGTGGGCTGGAGGGAGCAGATACAGCGTGGACCGAGTGCTCGAGTCGCAGGGCCCAGGAGCGCCTTGGGAATGCGTGTGCAGTGAGGGGTTTCCTGTGACAGCCTGGGCAGGAAGGAGTCTGGCGTTGGGTGTGCTGCCGCCGCCGCCCTGCCTCCAGGGCCTCCGCTGCGGTGTCCACAGTGGGACCGGCTATTTCTGAGGACCAGGCTGGGGGCTCCTGTGTGGTGAGCAGCGGGAGTCTAGGGCTCTCGGGTGCGTGCTGTCCTGGGCCGGGCCATGGCTGGGTGGGCACCCACTGGGAGCCTGCATGCAATCGGAACCATCAGCCTAGGTGGGGGACGCTGCTGGCCAGGGGTCTTTCCGTGCAAGTGTCTGGAAGCCCTGATTCCTGCTCCCCACCCCACCAGGTCTTCACAGGAATCTTCACGGCAGAGATGACCTTCAAGATCATTGCTCTTGACCCCTACTACTACTTCCAGCAGGGCTGGAACATCTTCGACAGCGTCATCGTCACCCTTAGCCTCATGGAACTAGGCCTGTCGCGCATGGGCAACCTGTCGGTGCTTCGCTCCTTCCGCCTGGTACCTGGCCCACGCAGGGGACAGGGGGGAAGCCAGGGCCCCAAGCACACCCCCTGAGGTCACTGCTCAGTCACACCTTACTCGAAAACACCAGGCCTTCACCACAGCTATTTGCTAGGGGCCCCTGGGGACCAGGTTCAGTGCTGGTGATATGGGGGTGCAGAGGTGAGCAAGAACAGGAAACAACCCCCTGGAGGATCAATAGGGATGGCCATCCTTTAGGGTTCATGGCAACCCCTTTGGTCCTCAGAGGCTCCCAGGAGTAGTCTGGTGTTGTGGCACACACATGTCATTTCCTAGAGGTGAAATAATTTCCTGAAGCCACATGGCTGGTGGTAAATACAGTCAGGTCTGTGGGCAGCTGCTTTTAGAGAAGCATTTTGGATTCTGGAACGCACATGCAGACCACATGAGGTCTTGTTAAACACACATGACCAGGCGATGTCAGAGCTTCTGGGCTGGGACCATGCCATAAGCTCAAAATGCCTAAGAGTCATGGGGCTGGAGGTAGGCCAGGAAAGGCCTCCCAGAGGAGGTCCTGAGCACTGTAGGTGCGGGGAAGGCAGGATGGTGGGGGCAATAGAGAACGTCCAGGCCGTGGGTTCTGACCCCAGAACCATCGCCGCGAGCCAGGAGACTTAGACAAGTTACTCACCTTCAAGAGCTGATTTCGTCCTCTGTCAGTTGAGGTAATAATAGTGCCGGCCTCGTGTGCTGTTGGGAGTTCCAAGTGAGCTCATTCATCCTAAGCGCAGGCCTGGCACATACTAGGTTTTCAGGAGATAAAGAACACTGCTGCTTTTCTCTGATAACTGAGAGGAAGAAAGATAGAGGTGATGAGCAAGTCAGAGATGGTTTGAGCTGGACTGGAAGGGTAGCTAGTCTGTCTGCTGTGGGAGTGTAGAGCAGGGATTGTCCACATTAGGAGAACCTCCTGAGAAGTCCCTGGGGTCAAGACTAGGGCGGATAGGAGGTGGTTGTGGAGTCAGAGAGAGAGGGCTGCGCTGGGAAGATGAGACTGGAGCTCTTCACCTAACTTCCAGAGCAGAGCCAGAGGAAGCCGCCTTCAGGGTGGAGAGGAAAGTGGTGTGTGCTCTTAAGAGACGTGAGGAAGTAGGTGCTGGTTGCCTTCAAAGGTTCCTGGGGTTTCCAGGCAGCAGCTGGGGTGGTGGTGGGTAAGTGTCCATGGGCGTGGAAACCAGGCCCCTCAGACTCTTTCTCTCCCTCGCCCGCAGCTTCGGGTCTTTAAGCTGGCCAAGTCATGGCCCACTCTGAACACACTCATCAAGATCATCGGAAACTCCGTGGGGGCGCTGGGGAACCTGACCCTGGTGCTGGCCATCATTGTGTTCATCTTCGCTGTGGTGGGCATGCAGCTCTTTGGCAAGAACTACTCAGAGCTGAGGTACCGCATCAGCGACTCAGGCCTGCTGCCACGCTGGCACATGATGGACTTCTTCCACGCTTTCCTCATCATCTTCCGCATCCTCTGTGGCGAGTGGATCGAGACCATGTGGGACTGTATGGAGGTGTCTGGCCAGTCACTCTGTCTCCTGGTCTTCTTGCTGGTTATGGTCATTGGCAACCTTGTGGTGAGTTGGCCAGAGGCCACCCACGCACATGCACACATGCACGCACACACACCTACCTATCCATTTATTCACTTAACTGCTCACTGTCCCAGTTGTCCTTCTGTCCCTTCCTTCTACCCATCCACTCATTCACCCAGACATGTATCTGTCAAACTGTCCATTCACATCAATGCTCATCCATGTAACTACCCATTCATGTACTCACTCTCTCCTACCTCTCTACTCAGCTGTTTATTCTTCCTCCCATCAATCCATCTACACATTTACCCACTCATACTTCCATCTCCTTACTTATCCATACCTCTGTCTGTCTAGCCATCCATCCATCCACCACCGACCATCTGACCACATGTCCATCAGTCTGCCTGGTCAGTTACCATTTCTCCTATCGTGTATCTCTCACTCACCCATTCAACCTCCATCAATTCATTGCCCATCCATCATTTATCTATCCATCAACCCCCATACACACACACACACACGCACACCCTATACATTCATCCACTTGCCCATCCGTTTAAACCCCATTTGTTCATTTGCCCTCTCGTCCATCCATCCAGCATCCATCTTTCACACTCCTCTATCCCTCCACGCATCATCCACCTCCCACATCCATCAACCATTTATCATTTCATTCATTTACAAGTGCTCTCCATCTATTCACTTAACTGTTTAGCTATCTACTCATTCACTGACCTGTCCATCCATTCACATCACTTTTCATTGCTCATCCATTCATTCACCCATGTATTTACCTGTTTACTCTTTATATTCCATATTCATTGATTTATTCATTTACTTGTCTACCTATTATTTCACTAATCATACACTGTCAATCAGTTGTCACATTCTGCATAACAGAAATTTGCTGAGCTCCTGTTGTATGTAAAATATCGTACCAGATACTATTGGGCCTGATAAATATGGCCCTGACATTGCTCACGAGCTTCAGAGAATGGGAAGGTCAAAAAGACCTGGAATGATTCTCAAACTGGTCAGAGTTGCCAGAGCCGCTAAGGAGGAACCTGCTGGTGATGAACACTTCCAGCTGGAGAAATCAAGGAAGGCTTCCTGGAGGAAGGTTTGGTGCTGACCTATAGACATGTAAAGCTAGGGAAGGAAGGAGCAGGGTGAGCAGGCACAGGTGAAGGCAGGTGCCACGCCTGATGGCCAGTGGTGTCTCAGGTGAGATGGGGCCCTCAGGCGCCTCACACATCATCACCCTGGGTGTGTGGTGTGTCTCTGCTGCCCTGTCATGAGGGCCTTGGCCTTTGCTCCCACGGCCACCTGTCTGTGCTAAGGCAGGTGCCTCTTGCTTGTGTCTTTACGACACAGGGAATCTGGAGCTGAAAAAAACACCAAAATCTAAACGACAACGAGGGAACTTCAGACACAGTAAGATGAGACAGGTCAGTGGTTTAGGCAAAAGCCAGTGTCCCTGTGGACTGCGCCTTCCAGGGCACACAGGTGCCCACACATGCCCAGACACACCACACCTGCGTGGTCTGGTCTGGGCCGCACAGGCTCACATCAGCTCAAGGAGGGATTTTAGGTGGCACAAGTACCGTGGGCGGCAGGCTCCAGGGCCCTTCCCAAGCCTGCCTGCTTTCTCCTCCCACGTGCCTCAGCCAGACCGGAGCAGCCAGGCCAAATTGGCGTCCGTCTCCCTCAGGCCACACAAGTGGAGTCCAGAGAGGAAGCGGAGCATCGGTGGCCGGTGCTGCCAGAACCCAGCTCCTGGCCGGCCCCGCAGCCCCCTCCCATCTCCTCAAACTGGCTGCCCCTCGGGACAGCCTCCCTCCGCTGCTGGCCCAGCCCCAGGGCTCTTGTGTGTTCTGTGGAGGAAGCAAGCATGCCCAGCTCTCCAGTCTCAGTCCAGGGCGAGGTTGAGCTGCCCTCACACACTCAGCCCTGCGATTTCCGAGCGGATCTGCCTGGGGATGAGAAGATTAGAGGCTGCTGGAGGAGGGAAGCTAACGCAGCCCACACGGCCCCCTCCCTGGCCGCCTCAGGAACAGGGCCACTGCCTGCGTGGGTGGAAGCAAGATTGCCATTGAAACGGGAAGTGATGATCAGGCAGGGGCTGGGAGCAGCAGCGTGATTGACGGGGAAAGCACTGGAAGGAGCCAAACTTCTGAGGCGGGAGACAGGGGAGGCCCCAGTGTCCTATGTGGGTGGATGAGGATGCCCCGGCACCCTCCTGCTTTGCCTCAGCCTGGCGCCCAGATACTTAGAGGTTAGGGGATGTGGGGCTGGCGGTGGAGATTCTAGGGAAGGGCCTAGTGGGGATACCCGGGAACAGAGGCAGGCCAGACCTGGGCCGGGCCGGCATAGACGGCAACAGGTGACCAGGCTAGGGCAGTGGAGCCTGATTAGCTCTGAATCACATGACATATCCGCACCCCCACAGCACCCCAGTGATAGCCAAAAAAGGAGCCAGGTGTCCAAAGTGATCCTCACCTTTCCACTGTGTCCACAGGAATCTCTGTTACTTTTGAAATCCATGACATGTTTCTGAAGCCTGTGCTCTGGCCTTCCCCATGGTTTTTGTCAGCTTCCCGACAGGCCTGTCGCTAGAGTCTGTGAGAGCCAGAGCAGGGGTGTACTTCCCGTGAGAACTGTGTGCCCACCTCCTGGCCCAGCCTGCTTTCGGGGAGTTCGGCTGAACTCCCTCCTGGGGTAAGGGTGGGGGCAGAGGACCTCAAGCCCAAGGTGCTGGGGCGGTTGTGCCTCTGGCCTGTGCCGGGCGATGCTCTCGAGCCGGTCCGGCCCGTGTACGTGTCACACCCACGGCCGTCTGAATTGACGTTCCTCCAGCCTGGACTGGGCCCCAGCTCAGCCTCTCTGCACTCAGCCAAAGTTCTTTTTTAACAGAAGCTACAACTTTACATTTGCAGGATGTTTTAACAGCAAGCAACAGCCTAAAATTATCTGAAGACAGAGGGATTATGTAAATCCCCCTTAAGGAGTCTCATCTGTAGCCCCTAATCAAGCACTAAGTCCTGCATCTCAGCACCTCCCAAAACCCCCCATAATGGCCAGCCCTGGCCCAAGCCCCGGGCCCTCCACTCCCGGCTGGCTGGTGCCACGCGGCACCCGCCCAACCACCCCTCACCGTGCACTCTGACACTGTCACCTCTCTCGGCCTAACCCTGCAATTAAACCCAGAGGCCCAAGAGTTACCCATGCCCTCCGGGCCTCTTTTCCGACCATTTCCTCCTCCTCTGCTCTGCCTGGAGCCCTGCAGCTGGAAAGCATTGCCTGGGGACTCAGGTAGCAGGTGCTTCACAGCGAGAGCTCAGCCTCACACAACAGCCAGCTTCTGGGGGAGCTAAGAGGCGAGTCACGTCCCTCCTTTGCCAACAGGCAGGGCAAAGCCGCAGAAGCTCTGGGTTGCGTCCCACCTTACCCCTGGCTTCCCTGCCCCCTTGCTCCCAAGCCCCAAGGCCCCATCTATAGGCTTTGACATTAGATGAACCCAGGGTTCACCTGTTGAACCTGGACCAAAACGTAAGAGACCTGGGTCTGAATGACTGGGAAGAGGAATTAAAACGTTATCTCCCTTCCCTCCATTGGTTCGGAGTCAAACCAACCAGGGAGTTGGGATGAGCGTCAGGGGTCTGGCTGCAAGCCTAGAGTTGTTTGGCTGTCATCCAGGCCATGGGCCTCAGTTTCCCCAAGGCCGAGGCCGTGTGCACGTAGTGTGGCGCCTGCTCTGGTGAGCCTGGCCCCTTGCCTCTGCAGGTCCTGAACCTCTTCCTGGCGCTGCTGCTCAGCTCCTTCAGCGCAGACAACCTCACCGCCCCTGACGAGGACGGGGAGATGAACAACCTCCAGCTGGCCCTGGCCCGCATCCAGAGGGGCTTGCGCTTCGTCAAGCGGACCACCTGGGACTTCTGCTGCGGACTGCTGCAGCGGCGGCCTCCAAAGCCCGCGGCCCTCGCCCCCCGTGGACAGCTGCCCAGCTGCATTGCCGCCTCCAGCTCCCCACCACCCCCTGAGGCAGAGAGGGCGCCTCCAGCCCGCAAGGAGACCCGGTTTGAAGAAGGAAAGCGGCCAGGCCAGGGCACCCCTGGAGACCCGGAGCCCATGTGTGTGCCCATTGCCGTGGCCGAGTCAGACACAGATGACCAAGAGGATGATGACGAGGAAGAGGAGGAGACCAGCAAGCAGGTGAGCCCTCACCCTCACCAGCATGTGTGTGCAGCCTCTACTCGGGCAGGGCCCAGCGTCACACACAGCAGCTGCCCTCCCAGATTGCCGCAGCAGGAGTGGGGTGCAGGTGGAAGACAGGCTGCCCCCCAACTGCCAGCCTCCTAGAGGAATGTTGCCACCAGTGTCAACCTTCTCTCCCCACCCAGCTCAGGAGGGGTTCCTGGGAGGGACTTAGCCATCATTCATCCCCTGGCTGTACAGAAAAAGGGAAACTGAGGCATAAAAGGAGAAACTGGCTAGGAGACCCTCATAGTCTAAGGCAGAGCCAGGTCCGCTGGTGCCCCCGTGCCCACCCTGATCTCCGTCCCTCAGGACTAACCAGGGCTAATGCCTTTGTGAGAGAGCAGTCCAGTCTCCTGACCTCCCAACTGCTCCTTCCCCTCCCAAGTCCAGGGCTAACTCTGAGATTTAAAAATAAGCATCCCTAAGATGACAGGTGTGAAAGACAGCACTATCTTATCTCCCGACCCGTTATTTTTAACGCTTAGGACCAGAGTCTGGATGAGAGAGTGTCCCCTCGCACACCCAGCGGGCCTGAGCTGGCTCCTTCGGTCCTTAGGGTCCCCGTTTTGTCAGGTCTGTCCTGGCTGCTTCCTCTGGGCCTCCCCGGGTGGAACTGGCTGGAGACCAGCTCTCCCCAGGCCTGCGGTTTGATCTGAGGCTCCAGCAAGATCCCACGTCCTCCTGCCTCTCTGTGGCCCCAGAGGCTCGCTTTGGCCCTTGGATCCAGACAGTCAGCGGGGGCCTGTTGGCATTGCCAGGACCACAGCTCTGGTCAGCTCCAGGATGCGCTCAGGGCAGAAATGGAGCTCTGGCCACTCCTTTGCCTTCTGTCCTTTTCTGAGCCTGCTGACTCTGGTCCCCTAGGGTGTGCGTGTGCGTGCGTGCGTGTGTGATGTGCATCAGTGCATGAGAGCTGGCGTGCCATGGGAACTCAAGGGGAAGATTAACACGTCCTCCCTACGTGAAGTCAGCATTTGGGAGCTGGGCGGCACGGCCAGCTGCACCTTCCAGGAAGCGGGCGGTGCAGGCGCTCTATGCCAAGCTCTGGTTCTAGCCCTTTGCCTGGACCTCCCAGCCGGCCCTGAGCGAGGGGCCTGCAGTGAGAGCGGGCCTCGTGGAGAGGCTGGGACGGCACTTCAGGTGCATGGTCGGGGTGTGAAGCCCACAGAGTCGGAGCCCTGCAGACCCACTGGCCGGGGAGCTCATGGGTTTGGCGGTCTCTTCAGCAGGAATCCCCACCTGTGTCCAGTGACCCGGAGGCCCATCCAGAGCCCAGGGCCTGGAGCCAGGTGTCAGAGACCGCTTCCTCCGAGGGTGAGGCCTGTGCGGCTCAGGCAGACTGGCACCAGCAGCGCAGAGCGGAGCCCCCGGCCCCAGGGTGCAGTGAGGTAACACGCTTCTGTCTGCAGAGCAGGCTGCGGGCACACCTGTGTGACAGGGGAGGGAGGGCCCGCCGCCCAGAGTCGTAGAAAGTTCTGGAACATCAGGACAGGACCCTGCTTCCTCGACCAGGACTAAGGACACCGTCACCTCCTCTGTGCACCCCTTCTGCTCGGCTCCCAGCTTTGTTCCTGTCTGGCAAATGCTTGTCCTGTGTGCCACCCCATCCCGGAGCACCTCCGGGGGCTCTGAGAATACGTTCTGGGCACGTGGGCCAGCAGCTGCTTCTCACCTGAACCAAATGAAGCAGAGGTCTTAGAGCCCAACATAAGTTGAGCTGGGTTTTGTTTGTCCACAATGGGTTTTACTGTGAATTAGCCACCAGCGTTGAAACCTGGCAGTTGTGAGGTTAAAAAAACCTGCGTCTCTGGCTTCTCTTGGAAAAATCGGAAGATCTGCCCTCCGGAGCCAGGCCCCTTGGCCTCCCTGGCACAGGCAGGAATTCCTGGGTTTCCTGGCTTCACCCCGTTAGCCGCATGTGAGTTTGCGACCCCTGCCGGCATGGCCGCCGCACTGCCCTGTGCGCTCCACATGGTCGGGAGGAGAGGCCGTGTGTTCAGACGCCGCTCAGGGTCCGCTGGCCCCCACTGGCCCCCACTGGCCCGTCTCGTCCCAGTGCAGCCGTCGAGACTTGCTCCCGGGGCCTGGGCTCCTCTGCCTTGTCCCTTCAGGGGAGGCGTCCATGGGAGGCCTTGCTCACGTGGCCAATTTTGAAGCACAAGGGCCAGGTGGCCGCCTTGTCCCAGCAGTCCAGGTCACACTGCTTCCCCCGAAGGGTCTGAGACCTGAAAACGTGGGAACAGGAAGATGCAGAGGGACAGACAAAGTCGCCAAGAGGGCGGCCATGCCGGAATGTTGACCTGTGGACGAGTTTGGTCACTTGTTCCTGTCTGCAAGTCGGTTCACAGTGAAAGTATAAACGGGAGCAAGAGGTGGGCTGGGGCTTTCCTGGGGGAGTGATCCCCCCACTGCACTGTGATCCCGAGAACTCGTCCTCCCACAAGACATGCACACCTGGGTCTGAAAAGAAACGCGAGTGAAGAATCCTCCCAGCCCGAGTCCTCCCAGCCAGGCTGGCCGAGGAGGGAGGGAGCCCTCAAAAAGGCGGGTGCAGGGAAGGCAGAGCCTCGCCCCGGTCACGCCCCAGCCTGCACCCAGGAGCACTCCTCCACCAGAAGCCAGCCTTCCCCATCACAAACCTTGACATTAAGGTGGCTTTGAGACCCAGTGGGGTGAGTGGTGGAGGGAGGAGAAGCAGGCGACGTCAGCAGTGGGGGCTGCCCTGGGCTCAGAGCGCCCCTGCCGTCTTGTCTCTAAGTGGAGCCTGAGCCCCGCAGGCAGCCACGAGGGGCCAGGTGCAATCGAAGCCAGAGAAGTCCGCCCCCCTTCACAGCATGCCTGCCGGCCCCCCCTTCCCCCCTCCCCCCCCCCTCTGTGGGTGGTCTCCTCGGATGGCCTGGGACTGACTGCACAGGCTTTCCTGGGTGCTCTCAGGAGAGACAAGTGAGAGCAGCTGACCGAGGCAAAGAAGGCGGCTCTGGAAAGCATGGCGCTGGCACCAGCCTGAGCCTGCCCCAGAGAGCTCTAGTGTGAACTGCACCACCCGTCGTCCCGACCCACGGCCAGGCGCTGGCCCTTGCGTTCCCACGTCAGTCAGTGGGTGTCTGCCACCCGGACGTGGGTTGAAACCTCTAAGCCCTTTCCAAGAACGGCAGCGCCCTGGGCAAAGACAGTTTCCTGGAGAAGGGAGGGGGCATCTAGGCAGCCAGTGGTCGCGAGGCTGGGATGCGTGTGCTGGCAGGACAGGGGGCCTGGACAGAGTAGCTGTGCCCCCCTGCACCCAGGCCGGACCTTCCCACACTGCACACACACGCTCTCTGTGCTCTGGCTGTCCAAGTCAGGGCAGCGGGCCCCTGCGTGGCTAGACAGGAAGGTTCTAGCACCTGGCACTCTTACTTCAGGCCTGAGCAGCACCGGTTCGAAGTGGCGAGATGCGTGGGCTGGGTTGCCGGCTGGCTCCGTGCATGTCTGACCTTGTGTCTGTGCGTCGTGATGGTGCTCCCGACTCTGCTTTGGTGTGTCATGCTTGTGTGTGCACCGAGCTGCTGCGTGTTCCTGTGCCAGCGTGTGTCCATGTTGCTGCCCCGTGTCTGTTTTGTTCCCAACTGTTTTGTTCCCCCGCACAGTGTTTTCCCAGAACCCCTGCATCCTCGCCCTAGACTCCAGCAGACCAGCAGTCTGAGTGTAGAATCAGACCGCAGCATCCTTAGGTGCCAGCTTATCTCAGCCTAGTTTGGCCCCAGCTGCACCCCATGGCAGATTCTCACCCACCCGGGCTCAGATTCCCAGGGTGCATGATGGAGGATGGTCTGGCACCTCCCTCCGGGGAGCGCCAGGCTCCCCCAGACCCTGGGTGCAAGGTTGGAGGAGGCTGCATGGCCCACACTCACGCTTCCACCCACCATGCCCCTGCCCACAGACCCATGAGGACAGCTACTCGGAGGGAAGCACAGCAGACATGACCAACACCGCCGACCTGCTGGAGCAGATCCCTGACCTGGGCGAGGACGTCAAGGACCCAGAGGACTGCTTCACCGAAGGTACTGCCCAGGCGACCCTGTGCCCCGGCCTCAGCCCCAACCAGGGGGGCGGGAGGACCGGTTGCCCTCGGGACACAGGTCATGTCACACACACTCCTACCTGGGCATCTGCCCTCTTTCCCCATCCTTCTTCACTCTGGAGACTTTCCGCCTGCCCGTGACGTGGGTCATGTGCATCTGCTCGTGGTGAGCTGGCCAGGGCAACCGTGGGCCAGATGAGCGGAGAATGTGCCGAAGCCCATCCCCACCCCAGCGTCAACCCGGCGTAGACTCGCCAGGTTTTTCAGCCACTCATTAGATGCCCCGTTGCCTAGTCTATCCAGCCTCTCAGGAAGCACCTGCTGCTCCCCCAGCTCTCCCCTTTTCCACCCTCACACGGCCCCATACCATGTGGATCTGTTCGCTACCCCATGGCAACCTCTGCCATTCCTTCAGCCATCTTTCGACCGTCAGATGTGTCAGGGCCATTCACAGGCCCTGAGCTGGACTTGAACCCACACCTTCCCCCATAGGCTGTGTCCGGCGCTGCCCCTGCTGTGCCGTGGACACCACACAGTCCCCAGGGAAGGTCTGGTGGCGGCTGCGCAAGACATGCTACCGCATCGTGGAGCACAGCTGGTTCGAGACGTTCATCATCTTCATGATCCTGCTCAGCAGTGGAGCTCTGGTACCCGCCTGGGGATGCAGGGGGGGCGGAGGAGGAGGGGAGGCAGGGAAAGGAGGTCTCCAGCTGGAGCATCAGGCCAGAACTGGCACAGAACCTCTGCTGAAAATATCCTCCCCCAGGCTCCCAGAATAGGGACCAACTCACAAACTCAGCACCCACAGCCCAGACATAGGTCGGACTAGGAGGTTCACTGAGGTCGTCTGTGCAGCCCCCCTGCACGGGGAAGTGACTGGACCAGTGCACAGCTGGCAGGTCACCAGCCTCCTGCACTCGAGTTCTGGGGATACACCGCCTGCACTCAGCAGTGGGCACGCCTCAGGCCACGTCAGTGCAAGTAACAGTGGTGCTCTTAGTGCAGTGGCCGCTCCACTTATTCCTTGTCTCTCAGGGCCGGAGGCCAAGCTGTGTATTTCACACATTATCACATTTAATCCCCACAACAGCCCTTTGTAGAAACATTGAGCAACTTGCCTAAGGTCCCACCCCTTCCAAGCAGCAGATGTGCCATTTGCACCCTGCACTTGGATTCCAGAGTCCTTTGTCTTGATCTCCCATTTGTTCAGTAAGTTTTTTTTTTAAATCTTATATCTAGTGGGGGGACCACAGGGGTGTCAACAGGAGAAGACCCCTGCTCTGGCCTCAGGACCTTCAGCCTAGTTGGGGAAACAAGATCCAGCAGGTTGGGATTGTCAGATCAGCTCAAGAGAGTGCACAGAGCCAGAATGGAGCAGATGGCTCAGAGTGATGGGCAGTCAGGAGGATCTGGAGCCATTAGGAAGGCTCCCTGGAGGAAGCAGAGGGAGCTGGGCAGTGGAGGGCAGGGAAGGCGCTGATGCCAGGAAGCTCAGTGAAGCCCTCCCAGGAGGACCCGTCTGGCTCCCAAGCACCCTACTCTGATCTGTCAGAGGCTTTCTAGGAGGACTTGGGACAGCCCTAGAGAGGGTTCTGGAAAGTGCTGGTAAGTAGGGAGAGAGGAGTTGAAGAAGCAGAAGAAAGAAGCTCCTGGCCCAGGGGAGCAGCATCTGATATTTATTACTGGGGAGGTGCTAACCCCGTGGAGGAGCAAGTCACAGAATGCTTTGGAGCCCAAAGATGGGACCAGGGCACCTTGGAATTGGCCACGGTGCATCCTGAGCAGGAGGCACTGTGGCTGTCACTTCGAAACCTCTGAGCCTCCCATCCCACCCAGTTCGGGCCCGCCCCTGTTCCAGAGTGGGCCCGGAGCCACCACCTGCAGGCTGCACGCTGGCTCACCATTGGCAGCTAGAGCGAAATCTCTGTAGGCTTCAGAGAAGGATGATTTGACAATATGTTAACGAGTTTTGTTTTTAAACAGCCACAAACAAGGGCAGCCTGAGCCATTTAGTCTGGGCTGTGGAGGAAAAGCTCAGCCTGGCATAAGTGAGGAGGAGTTTTGGCAAGCGAATGGTGGCTCTCATCAGGGTAGGCAGCCAAGCACTGTTAAAACACACACATCAATGATATATTGAGAAAAAGAAAAATCTGAGTGTGTTATTTAAAGTTATAAACTTGTTTAACAGAAAGCAGACTATAGATCCCTTCCAAATTGCTGAAAGGAAATTTTTCAAAAGAAAACAGAAATCTTACAGCAACAGATAAGGAAAAAAGAAGGAACCAGGAAATATTAGATCAGGGAACAAAATAATATGAGAGGTCATATTAAATACACTGTTAATAATAAATGTAACTGGATAAAATTCATCTTTTAAAAGAAAAGGACTCTGGATGGATTTTTACAAATAAAAAAAGTAAAGCTTCAGCTGTGTGACAAATCTAAACATTTTTTTCTAAGTGACAAATATGAAACATTGACTCAGATATTAAAAGTGAAATCCCAGGTAAATGAAAACTATGACAACAAAAATTACTTTGTTTTTGTTTGTTAGTATGCCACAAAGTTGAATCAAGGTTAAAAAATAGTCTGAGATAAAACCAAGAGCTTCAGGGCCTCTCTGGTGGTGCAGTGGGTTAAGCATCGCACTATGAAGCAAACCGCAACCACTGCAGCACGAGTTCGATCCCTGCTGCCAGCCAGGGAGGGGACCCACATGGCGCAGCAGACCCTCCTGCCTCGCCCGCTGCTGCCCTCAGCAGTGTGTTTCAGTCAGTCTGCCTGTTCTGCTCCCCGCTCTGGTGAATCCTCTCACCTCCTGTGACTCTGGCCTGTACCCCAGCTCTTGTATGCATAAATAAATCTTTAAAAAAAAAAAAAAAACAAGAGCTCCAAACTGTAACAAAAATATAACTATTATGAGTATAATCATTTGGGAATGGCTAGTACTTACATGAAGCAAAAATCATGGGAAATAGTAGAAAAAATGGCAACAGTGCAATAGCACAGTGAGATTTTGCCACACTTCTCTTAGTTTCTGGAAAATTAAGTAGAGAGAATAAGGCAATGAGATAACAGAAGAATATAGTTAATGATAGTTAAAATAATAACTGTAAATAGTACCTGCTATGTACCAGACCATACTGTCAATATTCTACAAATATTAATTCACTGAATAAATTCTCACCAAAAAACCCTATAACACAAGTACTATTATTAAACCTATCCTGAATAGATAAGGAAATCACTAGAAATAGCAAAAATGGAAAAGCTGAAGACAAATGTATAGAAGTGTAAGTTATTCTTAAAGAAAACTTTGATCAAACGGAATATAGTTTGGTGACAGGCTCAAGGGTTCATCTTATAAATGAGTAGGTAAAGACGATATGGACCAAAGACGACATAGTGAGCTGTATAACAAAGATGATGATCTAGCCAATTCTGTCCACCTGCGATCTAGAAAAATAATAAAGAAAAATAGAGGAAGAGAAAAAGACTGTGACTGGAATTTTTTTAAAAAACTAAAAAAGAAGATTATTAAAAATACTACATGTGAAATGCAACCAACGGTATAACACAGAAAAATTCATGAACTTAAACGTTTATAATTAAGTAAAAAAGAATGCAAATAAACATTTTACTCGAGAAGTTAGAAATATAATAAGTAATCTTAAGGAAACAAGGGAAAATAATAAAATGGGTAATTAGAAAATAAATAGTAAAACTAATACTTTAAAAAAAAAAACCTCAATGCCAAAAGGAAAACCATACCCCAATTTTCATATTTCTTATTTATAGGGGTGCAAAAATTTTAAGATGCATTCAAATAAGATCCAGAAAAACATTTAAAGGTTGAATATGTCATAGGCATAATGTCAGAATGGTGCCATATTAGGAAACCTATTTATATGAATAGAACAAAGAAGATCAATCACACAATTCTTTCAGTGAATGCCTGATTTTTATTTTTTTTAAAGACTTATTTATTTATGAATATAAGAGCTGGGGTATAGGCCAGAGATGTTGGGGGTGAGAGGATTGACTAGAGACAGAGCGGGGAGCAGAACAGGCAGATCTAATGAAACACACTGCTGAGGGGAGCAGCAGGCGAGGCAGGAGAGGTCTGCTGCGCCATGTGGGTCCCTCCCTGGCCAGGGATTGAACTTGCGCTGTTGTACTGCGAGTGCTTCACAGTGTGACGCTCAAACCGCTGCACCACCAGGGAGGCCCAGAATGCCTGATTTTTAAAGTGGAGTTTCAAAACTGACTTTTAAGGCTAGGAATAAAATTTATCTTCTTATTTATCTTCTTAATTTAATGGAAAAAAACTACTCTCAAATTAACTTCTGTCATCAATACTAGTAGTAAAGCACTTGAAACATTTTCACTAAATTCAGGAACAAAAAAAAGGATAATTTAACTACATTTTAAACCTTGTTCATTCTTTAACAATAGTATGAAGGCCTGGCCAGTGTGATTAATCAAGAATAGTAAACATGGAGCATGAACATTAGAAAATAGAAGAACTGCAGTTTATATAGTCTAACATGAAATCAGTGTTCAATGTAACAAGTAAATAGAAACATAATGATTGTCTAGAAAAAATTAAAAACCTATTGAAAACATTACATTACCAATTATAAAATATATATATATACACACAAAGAATTGTTGTTCTCCTTGTTGTTGTTTCATACAGAAACTGTTAATCATGAATAACATTTCCTGAATATTACAAGCCAGGCACGCTGTAAGCATAAAATAAATGGGAATAAATATAGTATGAAATGTGTGAGATGCATGAAGAAAACTATAAGACTTTGCCAAAAAGTGTAAAAGAAGACAAATATATACTATAAGCATACTTTGGTCTTGGACAGGAAAGCTCTGTATTAATTGCTAAAACAGTAGATTCAGTGCAACAACAGTAAATTTCCAACATATTTAAGGGGATTTGACAAAACAATGCTGAAATTTATTTTGAAAATAACTTAAAAAATGGCCAGAAAAAATCCATATGATCACTAACTCAGAAACAGAGAGCAGTAGAACCACATAGAAAGAGCTGAAATAAATTTAAACATAGATAGAGCCTGAGATATCTGGCCATGACTTGGGTGAGTTCTCCATCACCAACAAAGGTGATGTTCTCTGTCACATCTGGCCAGCCAGGCTTTGGGGCCACCCACTCCTCCCACTTCAGCCCCCACAAAAGCTTGCCAGACCATCAAAGGCACAGACTTCTCTAAAAACAAACTATAGAAGTATAGTATATGATAAAACTGACTCCTAATCCAGAGACTTAAAGTGCATTCTTTATTAAGGTGATGACAAGACACTCTGCGAAGTTATTAAAATGAATATTTTGGTCTTTACCAAAATCAATTAGATATTTTGTTGGTAATATTAAACAATGAAATTACAAAGTTAACAAAGAAAGAATTCATTCCTAGCCTTAAGAGAAACAAGAGCTTTCTTAACATAGTGTCAAAGGTTTTACCAGATGGAGATCATAATAAATGATATAATTATAGCAAATTATATGCTAATAAATGAAAATGAAGCGTAGAACTTCGGTATGGTCAGTAAAAGAGACAAAAGGCACGCAATTAGGATAGAGTGTGTCGTGCAAAGAGTTAATGTCCCCAAATAAGCCACTCAAGTAAACAAAAGCAGGCAAAGGAGATAAACAGACATGCACAAAAGAAGCACTACAAATATCCAAGGAAACCATGCCAGCATCACGACTCGTACATTAAAATGTAACAAAATACAATTTTCATTCATTAGTCTGGGAACAGTGACAATAGACGGACAGGCCAGCGTGGGCCGGGTGCCCTGTGGAGGGAGTATCGATTGTGCCTTTGATCTCAGGATAGCCTGTTCCCAAAGGACAATGTTGACCTGGCCCCCGATTCTAGAAATTTCTCCTCCACAGAGAATCAGACAGGCTGTTCATGGCCGTGCTGTTTTTACGATGGGTAAGGTGAACGCTAACGTTGGTTAGTAGGGTGGTTGGCTAGAGAAATAGCATATATGCAAATAATGCAAGATGGTGCAGCCTTTACAAAAGCATGATGGATGCACGTGGTCACGTTAATGAGTAGGTAGGTACAAGTCCACACAAGACTGCTGAGTGGAAATGTTAATTTCAGTGCAAAATATTCAGTGTGTCTTACAAAACCGGACACTCGCATGGAGAGATGGTGAGCGCCAAAAAGAAGGTCCACCCAAATGTTAGTGGCGGGTTGCTGTGGTGTCATGACATTGGAGGTGCCTTTTACTTGCTTTTCCGTCGTGTTTATGTTATTTAATTTTTATAAGAAGCTCACATTTTGATGATTAGGAAAAAATGCACCGACACTTTATCTTGAACATTTTATCCCACTTTGGGACTTGAATTATCCTGTTGTCCTGTCTACACTGGCCCGACCAGCCACAGATCTGCCTCGGCCCTGGGCCCTGGGGAATCCCCTCTGCTGACCCCAGTCAGAGGTCCTGCAGAGGGGGAGGACGCCCCTGGGGCCTGCTTGACGTGTTCAGTTGCCTGGCCTGGGAGCCCCGGAGCACTGGGGACCGGGAGCAGTGACTTGAAAGGAGCAGGTAAAGGCAGAGGCAGGAGGCTGTCTTGGCGGCAGCAGCTGGGGCCGGGGAGTGCTGGGCTGGCTCAGGAACGTGGGTTGAGACGGGAATGAGGAGGTGGAGAAAGACTCAGAACTTCTGGCATTTTTAGAAACTTGGACTCCTAGATGCTGAGCGTTGCAAGGGCTTAGGTTTTATCTAGTCCTGTCTCCCCTAAATCTATCTGCAAACCGCCTTCAGTCTCAGGTATGTACTAGGTTGCTTCAGTCAGCTCCCAACTGTTTTTGTTGAAATACATTTATTGTAAAGAGAAATTTTTAACGATTATAATAGGAAGCAAGTATTGCTTCCTGTGAGACGTAGGTAAAAGTATAAACAGAGTGGGGGAAAGGTGTGATGTTGCGCTGACCTGGGTGACTTTCTCCCCTGGTTAAAATGGGGGACCGGCAAGAGTTGGTCTAAAGGACGCACTCTACCCTTACCTGTGAAGGAAAGGCTTCCTCCCCATGCACTCTGCCGACTGTCCCGTGCCGCATGAGGTCACGTCACAGCCAGCAGGGCACACGTGAGCGTGGACTGGCACAGGCCAGCGCTGAGCAGGGAAGACTCCCCAGCAGGTCGCGTCTTACCTCCGTCCTGCCCTCCTGGGCAGCCATTACCGTAAGAGATGAAGCCTCACGCAGGGTGGGGTGAAGCCTCATGGCGGTGGGCAGGCCGTCATGGCTGTCTCGTCTGGCCCGGTCTGCAGGCCTTCGAGGACATCTACCTGGAGGAACGGAAGACCATCAGGGTGCTGCTGGAATACGCCGACAAGATGTTCACCTACGTCTTCGTGCTGGAGATGCTGCTCAAGTGGGTGGCCTACGGCTTCAAGAACTACTTCACCAATGCCTGGTGCTGGCTGGACTTCCTCATCGTGGACGTGAGTGTGGGCAAGAGGGCAGGGAGGGGAGCGGGGACGCCCAGTGCCTGTGCGAAAGGAGCCGAGGCAGAGAGGTGGACAGAAGGACAGGGCTGCCGGGAGCGAGCAGACCACAGTGAGCTCAGCTGGTGTGGCGCAGGCAGCGGGGATGGAGGCCGGAGGCGGGGCCTCTGGGGTTAGGGAGAGGCCCAGTCCTGTCCGTAGGGCCTCTAGTCTGGAACCTGCAAATTTGAGGAGATAGAGCAACAGAGCAAGACCTACATGCTGCCTGAGGAAGCCCCAGACTTCTGGGGGAGACTAGACCCATCAAGGGGGACAGTCAAGAGCAGTCCAGACAGGGGTGTGAACCAGGCAGGGAGGGGGTTCACCCCCGCAGGTGGCCAGAAAAGGGGAGAGCAGACAAGCCTGTATAATAGCTCTCACCGCATCGTGCTGGGTCATGTCTCTCAGGCCCACCAGCCAGACATCCAGGTCATCGCCTCCTGGCCCGCACAGAGGGGCGGGCCCCGGGGAGGGGACGGGGAGAGCCAGGAGGAGGCAGGGCTGGGGAGGGGCGCTGGGCAGGCAGAGGAGGTTCTCTGGCTCAGGTAAAAGGAACCACTTGGGGAGGATGAGAGGGTGGTGGCGTGAGAAAGCCATCAACACTTGACTGCGGGGCTTGGGGGTCCGGCGGGCTCACCTGCCCAGCATATGCCCGGGGTACCTGGGTAGGTGCTGATATCCTTTGGGGAGAGGAGGAGGATCCCAGAGTTTCCTCCTCTAACCGCCCTGCAAGTTCCTCCTACTGGGTGTTCTCCAGCCTGGGAGGAGGCTGTGGGAATCACACCTGCTGTGGCCCCTCTGCACCCCCAGCCCGTGGCCCCTCCGCAACCCAGGCTGCTGCAGGGCCAGGGTGGGCTCGGTATGACGGAGGTCAGGCAGGAAGCCATTTGCAGCCTGGGAGCACCTGCCAGCAATGAAGCAAGAAGGGACTAGAGGCCCCTAGAGCTTTTGACGGGGAAAGTCAGTGTTGTGTAAATGCCCCAGTTGGGGTGGAGCTGGGGGCTCCCAGAAGGGCAAAATGGCCACCTGCACCCCCTTCCTTTGAAGATGCGGAGATGTCGGAGATGTCGCAAGCCTGGCCTGACCCTGGGGTGTTTGTCAGTTCCTGCTTAGCCCAGCCAGGCCGTCTCTTCCCAAAAGAGGCTGCTTTGGAGAGGTGGTAGGCAGGCCCATGAACAGGACAGGAAGCCTGCACGGAAGGCGGGGGGGCGCAGGCCTGGCGTCTCCGGCTCCACACTAGCCCAGGGGCTTCAGAGCTCAGATTTCTCGTCTGGTGGGAGGGTGGTGCCTTGCAGGGCTCCGGTTGGGGCTATTACAGAGCGTGTGTGATGTGCCCTTAGCAGCTTCCTGGAGGAATAAAAGCCAAGACACTTGCCCCTGACCCCCACCCCCAAGTCTCTTGCCCCAAGAAGTCTGAGCCATGCGGGACAGCCTGTGAGACCTGCAGCCGAGAGTTAGGCTGGACATGGGAAGACCTGCTGCTCTGGCGCCCAGCCGGCCCCAGCGTCCAGGAGCCCTGCCCCCCAGAGCTGTGTCCTCCTGCCTCCACAGGTGTCGCTGATCAGCCTGGTGGCCAACACCCTGGGCTTCGCCGAGATGGGCCCCATCAAGTCGCTGCGGACTTTGCGCGCTCTCCGGCCCCTGCGAGCTCTGTCCCGGTTCGAGGGCATGAGGGTAAGAGGGGCGGCTGCCTTTAGGGGGCGGCGGGAGGAGGTCACTCCCCAGCTCGGCTTGCTGACCAAGCAGCCAGCCTGTCCCTGGGACTGGGGCTCCCTGCCTTGGTGAGAGAAAGGTGCTGCAGAGTCTCCAGGAGGGCGAGGCTGAGCCTGGACGCACCGGGAGGGGAGAGAACCGTGAGAAGCCCTTCGCCTAAGCTGTGTCCTCCGCTACGGCCAGGAGAGCATCCCGCAGCACACCGGGGAGAGGCGGGGAGGATCTTAGCTGCAGCCCAGCTCTGCTGGCCTGGGGCTGCTCTGCCTCTGCTCTCCTGCAGGCAGATGGACGTGCCCGTGCCCCGACTCCATGCACGGGCTGCATCCCCTGCCTCCTGGCCGACACAGGCCCTTCCCTCCTGCAGGGGACAGATGGGTGGCGACAGGGTGGAGGGAGCAAGGGAGGCGCCAGCTGTGTTCTCCCGTTGGGTATCAGTTTGCATTTACTTAGCAAACTCTTTTGCTCTATTTTCTAACTTCATTTTTCAAGTCGCCAAGTTTTACCAAAGAATGTGCATATGCAAGACAAACTTAGAAGCGCACCAAGAAAAAACATTACTCATAATCTATGACAAGAAAACAGCTGTGTGTGCGTGTGTGTACACTTACGACTTCAGTTGTATGTGGGTCTTTTACAAGGCGTGCCCTCTTCTGTTGTGGCTTCACAGACACGTCTGTGTGCCCCTTGCTGACCCAGCAGGCACTATCGCACAGCCCCCATTTGGTTGATGGTTTTGAACTTTGCCCACGTCCCCCGCAGTTCACGGAGAAACAAGTCACTTACTCAGTGGGAAACCGTCCACGGGTGAATAATCCAGCCGAAGCTAAATGCTTCCTGGGCAACAAGGACAGTTGATTCCAGACCACGGGTGACATGCTAGTTACCAGCAATGTCTCTGCTGGGTCCCCCACCCTGACCCTGGGTTCAGACCCCTGCTGGGGAACAGGGACCCTTGTCATTTGCACGTGCCAGCTGCTGGCCTCTGCATGTCACCCATGCAGCCCCTTGGCATCTCCACCTCCAGGCTACGCGGCATTCCTGGCTTAGTACCGTGTGGGGTGGAGGCCCCACAGGCATTTGCACAGAGTTCTCTCCCGGCTGCTGGGAGTTTGGGTAAAGCATGAAGTCAAGACCCCGTGGCATCAGAGAAGCACCCCCTGGGGGGGTAGGCGCACGGGGAGCACCCCCATCACGTGAGCGTTGGAGAGATGCCGCCAGGCACCTGACATACTGCCTGATGTCCCTGCGTGTCTTCTAGGGTAGCGACCCCTCATTCCGGCAGCAGGAGCCTAACGTAACCCAGAAACTTAGCTTGGGGGATGCACCCCCACAGGGGTCCTTCCCCATCAGACTTCTGGCCTACTCAACCAGCAGAGACCCCCATGGGAAATGAAGCCTAAAGGTCAAAGATTCGGAGCAGGGCCAAGAAGGGAAGGGAGCGTGTCCTGGAGTTTCATTAGATCTTAAGAAGCAGAAAAAGTGTGTGTGTCCTCTCCCCGCCAGGGCTTGGTCATGGGGTACCCTTCCCTGGGGATGAGAAGTGCTCCTCTGAGCCACAGTCTCAGGATGCATAATACTCCAGACCCCGCCGGAGCCTGTGGCCAAGGAGTTCAGTGGGGGAGAGGGGCTCAAAAAGCGCATGTGCTCTGGACGCCGCCGGGAACTGGGCCTTTTCCTGTCCATTTGAGGTTGTGGTCAACGCCCTGGTGGGCGCCATCCCGTCCATCATGAATGTCCTCCTCGTCTGCCTCATCTTCTGGCTCATCTTCAGCATCATGGGCGTGAACCTGTTCGCGGGGAAGTTTGGGAGGTGCATCAACCAGACTGAGGGAGACCTGCCTTTGAACTATACCTTCGTGAACAACAAGAGCGACTGTGAGTCCTTCAATGTGACTGGCGAGTTGTACTGGACCAAGGTGAAAGTCAACTTTGACAACGTGGGGGCCGGGTACCTGGCCCTTCTGCAGGTGGTAAGTCCCGGGGAGACAGGACCTCCTTCCTTCCTCCCTTTGGTTCTCCAGTCTCAGGCACCTTCACCACACTGTGGGCAGCAGGGGGTGCGTGGGGGCACACTGGCTCTCCACAGGGAGGTCGCACTGCCCAAAGAAGGTCAAGGACTCCTCAGGGACTTATTGACTCCCTGAAAAGTCCCCAGACTTTCCATCCTAGAGCAGATGCCATCCTCCAAGACGTGTGGTGTGGGGGTACAGTCTGCACACAGCCAACTGCCCAGCTGACCACATGTCACCTTAGCAGTCTGATGGCGTAGGCCTCAAAATGCAAGACCGTGGACACCCAGGGCCTGAATTGTGGCCAAAGTTATGACTCAGATCACCCCTCTGTTGTAAGAGATATCTCTAATGTCACTTAAAGGAATTTACTTACTTCTGCCTCTGATGCACAAGCTGTGTGGTGTTAAACACACGACCTGCTCAATCCCTCCCAAGTGTTCACCGATTTGTGAGGACAGGGACTTAACAGACCCTTCATGCCACAGCCTGCTTTTCTTGCTATCCCAACATTCAGCCCATACTCCTATCTCTCTAGACGCAAAGGCAGAAGACGAGTCAGCAGACTCTCACCTGAAAACTCACTGCTCCTCCAGTTACCCTCCAACCACCCCTCAAGCCCCCACTTTCTCCAAAGATTCCCGTCCCCTATACCTGGTGGAGAACAAGATTAGAGCCACACTGAGCACCGTACCTTTAAATGTCAGGACTCAGAATGTAAAGCTCCCTGTGTAAATTAGGAAGCGCTTGCTCACCCAGAGGGAGACATGCAGTTCTGGAAATAATTCTGTCGCAGATCAGCCTTGCCTGATCTCCAGCAGTTACCCCGGTCTTTCTTTGCAAGTGAGGCTCTTGTGGCACCGGGAGCTGAAGTAGCTTGCTTGCCCTCTCTGAGCAGCCTCAGTTTCCCCACATGCCGAGCCTGCATCATAAGAATTCGCGACACGGAAAGTTGAGTGTCGAGCTTTTACCCTGAAAGAAAGCTCAGGAAAGATTGGATTTTGTTCGGGACACTAGTGAGAGCACTGGGCAGCCGTGTCACAACCGAGCACGCTTCCTGGGCTCTTTCTGACTCTGTCGCAGCCCAGATCCAGGCAAATAATGACTCAGGCACCAAGGCCCTTCTTTGTCAGCCTCCCTGTCCGTGGTGCAGCCCACAAGACCTGACTATTACAATATTTGCAGGTATTTTGCAAGCTTGCTGTTAAACATGGTCACTATTATAAATTATATTTTAAGCTTAAGTGTTGTTAAATGGTATTAAGACAAAGTTAGTAAGTACTCAAAACTCACCACTGCCATTTGTTAACATCTGTGCTGGAAGCGGCTATTTTTGTTCTATCTACAATGGACATTCCACACCGCATCTCCCGTGCATCTCTTCCCAACTGTGTTCAATAGCGTCACATTCGCAATTTGAAATTGTCCTTGGTGAGAGTATTTACACAGAGAAACGCAAACACAACAATCAGGGCTTTGTTCCTTTCTGGAAAGCCTTTGTCAGCCCCTCACCAGCACACTGGCGAAAGGACTGCCTTAGGGAAGGCTGGGACTCGGCAGGGACTTCCTCTGAAAGGCTGGGGCACAAACCACAGCTTCTGAGAGGGGCGTGACCAAGTGGACCGGGCCAGCACTCTGTCCACCTGAACATACGGCCCGGAGCCCACCTCTCTGTCCCCGGTCCCCGCGGTCAGAACCCATGTCCTCAGATTCTGAAGCGGCCGGGTCTGAGAGGCAGGCCTCAGCGCGTCTCGGCCCGAGTCAAGAAGCCTATTCCCTGCTCCCCTGCCCGGGCCTCTGGGGTGTCTGCCGGGCTGAACAAGAAAGCCTGTCCCTGAGAGCTCAGCCACTTGGCCGGCTGAAGGGGTGGGCTGGGCAGCCTGCTTCCTTTCAGAGGCCCTTTCCTGGCCTCCTCTGCCCAAGTTGCCCTAAGAGGCTCAAGCAAGAAGCAGAGGGCAGTGGTGTTCTTACTCGTGTCTTCCTTGCAGGCAACATTCAAAGGCTGGATGGACATCATGTACGCGGCTGTGGATTCCAGGGGGGTAGGTGGCCACACTGGTGTCCCCATCGAGTCAGGCAGACGCCTGTGGCTTGGCCACCAAGAGTCTGTGTCCCGTGTCAGCTCCGCCCAGGAAGGGCGAGCTGCCTTAGTCCACTGGGAGCTGAGCCTGTCTGGATCTGGCCCTGGGTCAGGGCTGCATGCTCTTCCAGAGCATCTCAAGATAAACATCTTCCAAATTAAATTTGCTATAATATCCTGGATCGTAAGTCTGTCCCGGAGGGTGGGGGAATAATAGAGATACAGATCCCCTGTGCCGGTGACCCTCCTCTGGACGCAGCGATGCCCCCAGCCCGCCCTCTCCCTCCTGCTGTCTCCCTGCCTGTCCGATTCCCCCCTTAGTATGAAGAGCAGCCGCAGTGGGAGTACAACCTCTACATGTACATTTACTTCGTCGTCTTCATCATCTTCGGTTCTTTCTTCACCCTGAACCTTTTCATCGGTGTCATCATTGATAACTTCAACCAACAGAAGAAAAAGATAAGTAGAGCGCAGGCTCCTGCCTGGGTGGCAAGGCAGGCTGGGTGCCCCCGGACTGGGGCCGTGCTGGCTCCTGGCCCCATTTTGCCTTCCCTGTTGGAAATCGTCCTCTACTTGCTCCTGCTAGAACGGGCTCGGAGAGGGGGCGCATCTGTGATGTAACAGACCTAGGTCTGTAAGAGTGTACGAGGGGGCTTCGACAAGAGGCCCTCTCTCTAGGCCTGCCCTAGTCTACCTGAGAGACAAGGCCCCTGCGAGAAGGTGGGGTGCAGGTTGGGGCTGTTCACCTGGTCCATGATGAGGGCCAGTGGGCAGAGCTCCACCAGCAGGTCATGCTTGGGCAGAGGGCAAAGCAAAGGGCAGAGAGATTCCAGGCTGCTGAGCTGGGCAGGAGGGGCGGGGCTTGTGAGGGCTGGACTTGCAGGGCACAAAGCCAGAGACATACCAAGATGCAGGGACACAGAAAAGGTTAGAGAGGTCTCTCTGGTGCGGGATAAGGGGCAAACTCACATCCACCAGGAGAGGAAGTCGGGGGGAGGCTGACCCTGGCCCTCTCATCGAGGAGGCGAGAAAGATCCCTGTGCCCTCCATGCTGGAGCCTCTGAGAACCCTAAAATGAGGTTTGGGCTGTCTCTCTGCACTTAGGGGGCCAAGACATCTTCATGACGGAGGAGCAGAAGAAGTACTACAATGCCATGAAGAAGCTGGGCTCCAAGAAGCCCCAGAAGCCCATCCCGCGCCCCCTGGTGAGCCAGGCTCCCGGTTTGTCAGGAACAGGGACGATCTCCTAGGGGAGGATCTCGGGAAGTCCCACCCCACACAGTCAGTTCTCTGGGCTTCCTCACAGTCTTTCAGCAAAATGGGGCCCTCAGCTGGTCCCGGGAAGAAGGGACCCTCAGGTGCCTGACCGTACACAGAGGGCTGGGGCTTGTGGTGGTGGTGAGGAAGACATGAGAAGGCAGTGGGTGCAGGACACTCCCTCCCACTCCCCCACCTGCCTCTGCGTGAGCCCCTTCTCCCCTGCAGGGTGTATGCTCCCCACCCCACTCGTGGCCTCATCCTGCAGCCGCCTCAGCAGTGGGGGCTGTGTGTGGGTAGGTCAGGTGGTGAGGGGCGGGGTGGGCTAGGCCCACTGATAGAATGATGCCTTTGGCCCTCTCCAGCCATGCTCCAAAAATTGTGTGTGTGTGTGTGTGTGTGTGTATTAGGGCAGGTTTGGTGGAAGTACGCGGAGTAATTAGGTGACATAACCAAAATCCCCAGCTAGTAAGTGGTAGTCCCAGGTTTTAATCTAATTCATCCTGTCCTTCTGATTTGTTCCCATTCACCATGCTCTATTCTAGGTTAGTTGTGTGTATTCACACTTATTTATAAATCTTATCTCTTCTCCAAAATAATGTGGGCTCGTTTACAGTTAAAGGCACCCATAAATACAGTTAGTAGAAATCAAATCGATTCTATAAAAATAGTGGAGAAAATCTACGAATTTGAGAGTGGATGAAATGACTAGGCTTGACCTTGAGCCTTCAGACGGTGAGACCCAGAGGGCAAGCACCTTGGCAAAGTGCTAAGGAAGCTCAGGGTAGGAGAATCCCCTTCCTGAGGATCCATCGAGAAAGCCTCAGGAAAGAGGGAGCCTGGGCTGGACCCTGCAGCCCAGGGAGCGTCTCAGCAGAAAGGCCAGGGTGAGTCACACTCTGTGACTTCCTCCTTGCACAGTAGTCTCCAGGGTGGAGTAGGAGAGTGGGTGGTCCAGGCCACCAGGTGGCTCCAGGGCCTTGCTGGCCTGTCTGAAATGCCTGCTGAGTCCTTTCTTTGCCCTTCCTTTCAGAACAAGTACCAGGGCTTCATATTCGACATTGTGACCAAGCAGGCCTTTGACGTCACCATCATGTTTCTCATCTGCTTGAACATGGTGACCATGATGGTGGAGACAGACGACCAGAGCCCTGAGAAAGTCAACATCTTGGCCAAGATCAACCTGCTGTTTGTAGCCATCTTCACAGGCGAGTGTATCGTCAAGATGGCTGCCCTGCGCCACTATTACTTCACCAACAGCTGGAACATCTTCGACTTTGTGGTCGTCATCCTCTCCATTGTGGGTAGGTATGCCAGTTGCGTGGACATAGATCCTCCTCCCAGACCAGACAGTCTTGGGTCAGTACCCAACTGCACTAGGCCCCTTCATACATTCTCTCTGCATTCCTTACCTCCCTCCATTCTCTCCCTCTCCCTCTCCCTCTCCCTCTCCATCTCCCTCTCCCTCTCCCTCTCTCTCTCTCTCACACACACACACACTCACACACACACAACCTCCAGAGAGACCCTGTCTGGGAAGGCCCACTCAGACCAAGGGGGCCAAACCTGCAGAACACTCAGCACCCCTTTCTGGCAGCACCGTCCAGGGGACCCTGAAGCATGCTCTCTGACTACTGGGGAGCTTCGGCCCAAGTGGAAGCCTACTCCCTGAGGCACAGGAGGAATAGGCTCACTCAGAACGAGGAGAATTGCCAGGGATGAGGCAGGTGACCCTCTAGGGTCAGAGCTATCCTTGAAAATGGAAAATTCTGGAGTCTAGCCACCAAGGTGTGTGGCATATGCTTTCAGATACCACCCAACGCATGAAGTCAGACTCACAAAGACAGCTTTGAGGCAGGGAGGTCATACAACTAGCAACACTTGGTCTGTTTGGGCTGCTATAATGAAAATACCAAACTGGGTATTTGGGATAACTCATAAACAACACAAATTTATTTCTCACAGTTCTAGATGCTGGTAATCCAAGAGTAAGTCACCAGCATGGCTGTGTTTTCCGATGAATATCCTCTTCTTGGTTCATAGCCAGCACCTCTGGGTGTGTCCTCATACAGTAGAGGGACTGACTAGGGGTCTTTCTAGGGCTGCTTTTATAAGGCACCGATCCCATTCATAAGGGTTCTACCCTTATGGTATAAACATCTCCCAAATGTCCCACCTCCTAATACCGCCATCCTTGGGGATGATGATTCCCTCCTAAATCGGTGGGAGGACCCCCGACATGCAGACCTTACCATGCACCCATGGCCATCTGACCTCCCAGCCCCAAGTCTTGTTTGGTGACAGTTCTGTGGAGATTAATTCACATGCCATAAAATCCACCCTTTAAAGTATATTTTAAAGGATTTCAGTGGATTTACAGGGCTGTGCAAACCTCACCACTAATATTAGAATATTCTCCTCACCCCCAAAAGAAACAGCCCTTGGCAACCACTAATCTAAGATTTTGAGGGATTGCCAAACAGTCTTCCAAAGTGGCTGTACCATTTTGCATTTCCATCATCAGTGTAGAGGGTTCCAATTACCTCACATCTTAGCACTTGTTATTTCTCTGTCATTGTTTTATTATTATCATGGCTACCCTAGTGGGGAGGAAGTGATATCTCATTGAGGTTTTGGTTTGCATTTCCCTAGTGACTAAGATGTGGAAACAGCTTTTCAAATACTTATTGGTCATTTTCAAAGTTCAATTTATAGTAATATTTTATTCTTCTCTTGCTTGGGCTCAGAGGTCAAACTCTCGTCCCTGCCCCACACAGGACTCTGCCCGAGATGACCATCTCCCTATCTTTCCACATGTACATCTCCAGCCTCCTATGGCAAATTCAGAGGGAAACATGGAGGCTGAGGCTGGGGTGCTGTGGCTACAGAATGGGTGGTGGAAAGGAGCTGAAAGTGGGGTCAGGAAATGCTCTGGGGGTCCCAGGCAGGGTGAGGGCAAGAGTGTGCCTTGTGAGAGTGAAATGAGCACTAGGGGGGTCGGGGGCCTATAGTAGGAGCGCAGCTGCCAAGGACAGTCCCAGAGGCTCCAGGAGGTACAGCATGTACCTTAGGGTACCTTGCTGGCACCAAGGAGACATGGCTAACAGGTCAACCAGAGCCAGAGTGTCTGAGTCAAATCCCAGCTTCTCACTGACTAGGTGGCAACCTGGGTAAGTTACCTCACCTCTCAGTTCCCTCTTCTGGAAAATGAGATCAGTGGCATCAGCATACCTCCTAGAATGACCGGAAGGACCCAGTGCCCTGTTGACAGGGAGCACTGGACACATGTCAGTCAGTGTCATTATTATCTGAGGAGCCTAGAGGCTAGAGAGCTTCCTTAGGCCAACCTGAGGCAAATCTCTTTCATTCTTTATACCCCTGCTACTTAAAACTTCAAACCCAGGTAGGCAATGGAGACCAAGTGGGGAAGCCCAGAAGCAGGCGGGTTAGAAGAGTGAGAGGAACCACCTCAGAGGCGCTGCAGAGCGGCAGACGGCACCGTGTGCCGGAGCATGTGCCCATCCCAGGGCCAGGGCACGAGCGTGAGAACATGCTGCATTGTGCGTGTGACTCATCTGAGCTTGTTCAAACACTGTGGCTCTGGGGTGGAGTTGAGAGTCCACATTTCTGATATGACCTCTGACCCTTGACCACACTGACTAGCAAGAAGCTAAAATGCCTAAGTAAGTTCTGGTCCAAGCTGGGCCACTGGGATGTTGAGCAAGGCCGGAGAACCCACGATCTAGAAGTTACCCAGGACAGCTCTATTGTGTGGGTGTTCTTAGAAGATTAAGGAACAGAGGGACTCAGGGGGCACTTTGCAAAGATGTGAGTACTGGGGTCCTCATTTTCTGGATTATAGATGCAGAGGTGGAGACTCAGAGAGGCAGGAGGGAGCAGGGGCCTTGCATGCCCTGGTTGACCCAGTCCTCGTGGAAGGTCACCTTTCCTTGGCACCTCACTGCACAGACTCCCCCAAAAGAGCGGTTGGGCTGGGGGAGGTCAGCGGTACCCTCACGCCTCAGTCTCTGTTGTGTCCCACAGGCACCGTGCTCTCAGACATCATCCAGAAGTACTTCTTCTCCCCGACACTCTTCAGAGTCATCCGCCTGGCCCGCATCGGCCGCATCCTCAGGCTGATCCGAGGGGCCAAGGGCATCCGCACGCTGCTCTTTGCCCTCATGATGTCCCTGCCGGCGCTCTTCAACATCGGGCTGCTGCTCTTCCTCGTCATGTTCATCTACTCCATCTTCGGCATGGCCAACTTCGCCTACGTCAAGTGGGAGGCTGGCATCGACGACATGTTCAACTTCCAGACCTTCGCCAACAGCATGCTGTGTCTCTTCCAGATCACCACGTCGGCTGGCTGGGATGGCCTCCTCAGCCCCATCCTCAACACGGGGCCCCCCTATTGTGACCCCAATCTGCCCAACAGCAATGGCTCCAGGGGGAACTGTGGGAGCCCAGCTGTGGGCATCCTCTTCTTCACCACCTACATCATCATCTCCTTCCTCATCGTGGTCAACATGTACATCGCCATCATCCTGGAGAACTTCAGTGTGGCCACGGAGGAGAGCACTGAGCCCCTAAGCGAGGATGACTTCGACATGTTCTATGAGATCTGGGAGAAGTTCGACCCAGAGGCTACCCAGTTCATTGAATATTCAGCCCTGTCCGACTTCGCTGATGCCCTGTCTGAGCCGCTCCGCATCGCCAAACCCAACCAGATAAGCCTCATCAATATGGACCTGCCCATGGTGAGCGGGGACCGTATCCACTGCATGGACATCCTCTTTGCCTTCACCAAGAGGGTCCTGGGTGAGTCTGGGGAGATGGACGCCCTGAAGATCCAGATGGAGGAGAAGTTCATGGCAGCCAACCCATCCAAGATCTCCTACGAGCCCATCACCACCACGCTGCGGCGCAAGCACGAGGAGGTGTCGGCCACCATCATCCAGCGGGCCTTCCGGCGGCACCTGCTGCAGCGCTCCGTGAAGCACGCCTCCTTCCTCTACCGCCAGCAGACAGGCAGCAGCGGCCTGTCCGAGGAGGACGCCCCCGAGCAAGAGGGCCTCATCGCCTACATGATGAACGAGCACTTCCCCCGGCGTGTTGGCCCACCTTCCAGCTCCTCCATCTCCTCCACATCCTTCCCACCCTCCTACGACAGCGTCACCAGGGCCACCAGCGATAACCTCCAGGTGCGGGTGTCTGACTACAGCCGCAGCGAAGATCTCGCGGACTTCCCCACCTCCCCAGACAGGGACCGAGAGTCACTTGTGTGAGGCTCGCCCAGCCGGCCAGGACACACCCAACGGCAGCCTGTCGCACTGCGGTCAAGCTAAATGCAGCCACAGACCAGCGTTCCCTGGGATCCTCCTCGCTTTGGGCTTCTGGGGTAAGAGACGGGTCTCAGCCCTGCGGATCGAAGCAGGGCTCGTGGCACCCCCTTCGACGCCCGGAATTAGGCCGGCCCTTGGGAGTGGCCTGTCCCTAGAGACCCCCACCTGCTCCAGGGGCTCTGAGAAGCAACTGTCCCAGCTGCTGAGGCAAATATAAAACAGACTGTGTATGTTACGAATGGGCTTTCTTAAATTTATTATATTTGATATTTTTTTACTTGAGCAAAGAACTAATGTTTTTTCCATGGATACGGGCAGCAGTTCTTGCTGGCCCTTCTTAACTCTGAACAAGTCTGTGGAACTGCTGGAACTCTGTCCTCAAAGCAAAAGTGAAATCCAGTGCAGCTCCCCCTGGCCCTCAGGGCTGAAGGCAGAAAGGGGTCCCCTGCCACTTGGGCTGAGCCCCCTTCCTCTCACACACGTGTGCACACACTGCACGCCACAGAGGCCAGGCACTGGCCGCATGTGGCCCAGGCTCCCCTCAGGTGAGCGTCTGTCGGGCGGCCACCTCTGCCCCAGCCTCCCGGCCCCAGAGGGGTCCTGGAGCAGGGCCTCACTCTGGCCTTCCGTTTTCCCCAAGGTCCTGTTTTCCCCCTGTTTTTTCATGCAGGTCAAACTGAGGTCAGTTCTACAAAAATAAAAAGCTTCCAGAAGAGAGGGACCAGGATCTGGGGCTGGTCCGAGGCACTGGTGTTGCCTTTTCTTCCCAGGAGAGCTTGACCTTCTGCAAGAGTATTAGTGTTAAAACGGGGTGGGCATGAGGGAGCCCACCCCTCCCTCAGCCTGGCACCCAACTGGTCCTTGCTCCAGGAACCCGGCATGCCCTGCCCTACGGGCTGGGAAGAGAAGGTTGAGGCCAATGGGGCTGGGAGAAGCAGCTCTACAGCGCCCAGCTACAGCAGCTCGGTCCTTGTGAAGATGGAGCCTGCGTCATCTCCAGGGCCCTCTTCCGAACATCTCTGCCTCTGACCCTGTGGCCGGTGGGCGGGGTGCCCAGAGGTCTGCACCTCCTCTCCAGGTGCAGCAGCGCCGGGCTGGAGGACAGCTTGAGCCCTGGATGGTCAGCCCCGGGTGGGTCTCAGTTTCTTGGGCACCATGTGGGAAATGAACTGCGGGTCCCCTTAGGAAGGGGGCAGCGAGGGCCCCAGCTCAGCCAAGGTTCCTGGTGACCCCCACACATAGGACCTCCTGGGGCAGGCTGTGAACGGGTCTTGTGAGGGAGCCTTTTCAGGGAAAAATACTTTTTCTAGTTCAGTTACCCCAGGGCCTCTTCAGCTGCTGACAATCCTTTTTCGCATATGCAAACCTAACGTAGAGAACTGTCGCCCTGAGTGGCAGTGTGGGCTGGCGGGAGCCCGGGCAGGCAGGGGCTCGGCTGCCCAACTCCAGCTCCCCGGCAGTGCTGCCCTCCGCCAGGTGCCCACGAAACAGGCCACCTCTGGGGCCTCCCGGGGAGCCGGAAACTGGCTGCTCCTCACCTACCTCGCTGAGCCGTCGGAGGGCTGCACGTTTGTGAACCTGCTGCAGTGCTAAGGGGCATTGCTGGCGAGTAAAGTATTACATTTCTTCTCTCGTCACCCCAAGTTCCCTGGGGGACAACCCCAGCCTCCAACCTTCCCCTACCCCAGTGATTTCTCTTCTCCATGTTCCCTTTGAGTCCTGCGTGGGACGTGCTTTTAACTGTCCCGGTGACACTTGGACTGGAAATCTTATTTTTGTAGATCTCTGTGCTTCGCTCTCAAGGCTTGGAGAGGCGGTGCGCCCCTCCCTGGCACTCAGCGCCCGCCACTCGGGCAGGAATGCAGTCAGGGAGGCAGGCCGGGCTGCCAGCCCAGCTGGCCGGAAGGAGACTGTGGTTTCGTGTTGGACAGTCCAGGAGCCTTGAGACATGTGCCCGCTGACAGAATCAGCTGCAGACAGTATGGCTGAGGGGAACAGCGAGCTGGACCCAACGCCTTAGCTTTTAGCGTGGCTCTTTATTTTCTCCCCCCAGAACTGCACAGTGACCAGCAGGAGGGAAGAAGAGGGTAGAAAGGAGGGAGGGGCAAGCATCAAGTGCCAGGTGTTGTCTGAACTAATTGAGCACTTCTCACTAAACTTAATGTATAAATAAGATGCATATTTTTAAAACAAACCAATAAATGGCTTACAGGACTTGGTCTGGGCTCTGTTGTTGATTTGATAAGGGCAGTGACAGAGGCGCTAGGAGCCTGGGAGGGGCCTTGCGCTGAGCAAACCAGGAGAAGAGAGGGAGGGAGGGCGAAGACCCCAAGAACAAGCAGGCCTTGCAGTGGTCTTCCCAGGAAAATAATGGGGCGCGTGGGCCACTCCAGGCAGGCCACTCCTGCCCCCACAGGAGAATACCCAGGTCCAGCCTTCCAAGGACCCCAAGCTGGGGCACCAGTGGGGGAGGACCACAACTTGGGGCTCACAGATGGGAAGGATTTGGAAATGCGGGGGCACAGAGGGGTAGCTGCCATGGAGAACAGGCAGATGTCACAACTTTGTGTCAAGCCTGGCTTGGAGCTGACACACACTTCCTCACCCTCCCTCCCCCACCCCCTCAGTCCACTGCACCTCACCACTGTCCCACTCCCGGGCCCGGGCCTCCTAGCAGCGGATCTGGTAGAACCTGCTCTGTCCTCATCTCGGTGGTCCCTTCGCAGCATGTAACTGCCCCTCCTGGAAACCCTTGCCTCCACCCGCTGTAGGTCCTCCCTGCTCTCTTGGGCTTCAGAGGCACCATCTCAGCCTCTCTTAGGGACATGCCCTCCAAAGTCAGACCAAACACTCATTTCTTTAGACCTTGGGCCTTTTCACAACTAGAGATAAGGGAAAACACCCTGAAGCCCTGCCCTGCTTTTTGGGAGAAACTTGAGTCTCCATCTGGCACCCAAGGGTGCTCCACAGAACCCAGGCCAGGCATTTCTGGTCGCCGACTTGGGGTGTCTCCAAAGTTTCCACACCCAACCCCACCAATACAAAGATGGCCTCTCTCACCTCCCAACCAGCCTGTCGGTGGAGGCGCCCCTACAGAAGCCATGTTCAACTACAGGCCGTCCCTCACCGGCTCACCCAGTGCACACCCTGTGGGTGCTACCTTCTCGGCAGCTCTCAGGCCCTCCATCCCGCCTCCTGCTGCCACCGCCTGCATCTGTCCGCATCCTGCCCGGTGCTGGCTGCTGCTGGCTGCCCACTCTGGCTTCCCTTCCCCCAGCTCACACATTCCAAGCTCTTCCACTGGGCAACCAGAGCAATGCTGACGACCAAGACTGTTGCCTCCTTGTAACGTTTTCCAGTGGCTTCCTGGGCCCTCAGGACCAAGCAGACTATCCCTGGCCCTCCAGCTCTGCCAGCCCCTACATGTAGCCTCTTCTCTGCACAACCCATTAATGGTCCCGGCTCTGCCTCCCCTCAGCCTGGCCAACGGCTCTTCCTTCCTTCCAAAATACTGCTCTCTCCTCCGCTCAGCCTCTGGGCCTCATCTGATTGACCCCTTCTCTAAGAGCCCTCCCTGACCACCGCCCCTCCCCGCTGCCTCCCCACTCGGGGTGCTTCCTTGTCAGCGCGCTCCTGCGTGCTGGACAAGCGCCGTCCTGGTGTCGTCAAACCCAACTTCTGTTCTTGTCTCTGCCGCTCCCTTTCAGCTCCTCTCAGTGGAAGGCATCTTCCCAGGCCCTGGATGAAAACCAGGCCGATCCTAGGGCTTTTTTGCTCAATCTGGGGTAAAAGAATAGCACCCCTTTATGTTGTAAACGCAGGGCGGCTCCCCCAGAGGGTGTCCAGTGACTTATGTGAGGCACACATGATTTGGTGTCCTAAACTCTTGACGTAGGTCTCTTGGTCAAGCCAGGGCAGACACAGGTTGCTCTACCCAGCGCCATGACGTTAATCATCTTCCCCCAACCAGACCAGGGCTTTTCAAAGGCAGGCGTTGCCCAAGGCAGAGAGCCACTGCCAGCTTTTTAAAAAAATATCAGGACCTGGGCCTCCCTGGGGGTGCAAGGGGTTAAGCACTGCACTATGAAGCATCAGCAGCCACTGCAACACAAGTTCGATCCCCGGCCAGGGAGGGGACCCACATGGCGCAGCAGACCTCTCCTGCCTCGCCCGCTGCTCCCCTCAGCAGTGTACTTCAGTCAGTCTGCCTGTTCCTCTCCCTTCTGTGTCCCTGGTGAATCCTCTCACCCCCTCACCCCTGCACCTCTGGCCTGTATCCCAATTCTTACAGGCATAAATTAAATAAATCTTCAAAAAAAATCAGGACTTAACAATAGCAGCAGCAGGGTCTGCCAGCCCCTGGAGCAGTGTATACTGTGTGGAAGGACGAGTAACTGTCTCAGATCCTTAGAAAGTGTGGGTGAGAGCCTATGTGTACCCCAGGCAGTGGTGGTAGATGTATTTTACTGGAAACCCCGTGAAGAGTTTGAAAGGTCTGTGAGGGCAGGCCCTTGTGTGAGTCCACTCTGCAGCTGGCGCGCTCCGTACCAGCACGTGACTGGCTCAGGAATTGTCTGGGCAGTGTGTGGGGGAAGGGAGGTCAGGCTGTGACCCCACCACGAGGCCGCAAAGGGGTGAGGCCTCTCCCGCACGCTCTGGGCACACCTCCATGACCCAGGCCAGTGCAACGGCGTCCTCGTCATTCTTGAGGCCAAAGCTTGGAGTCTGGGGTACGTGGCCCCTCGGTGGGGTCTGGAGAGGGCGTTGGTCTGGCCTGGCAGGGAGCAGCCTCCTCGGAGGGGATCCTGTGCCGCTGCAATGCTGCAGCTGTCGCCGGGTACAAAGTGGGGGTCCAGGCAGTGGGCAGCTCAGCGAGGGACGGATGCCGCTCCTGCGTCAGGGCACGCGGCCCAGGGAGCTCAACCCTTGGCAGGAAGAGAGATGCTCCTGGACAGACGTCAGCTCTCACCCTGGGGCCGCTGCACTGGCAGCTCCACTGCCCCGTGCCAGCAGCTCCTCAGCCCTGACAGCCGCGAGACCCGGTGGGGGTGGGGGAAATGGAGCAGCAACCCGAGCAAGGAGATGCCAAAGGCAACTGCTGATGGGCTGGGGAAGCCGCAGGACTGGTGTCTCCTGCCCCGAGGCACCTTTGGAGCCTTCCTTGTGGGCACAGTGCCTCCACCCCTCCAGGCCTCCAGGGGCCTGTTCCTCGTGGCTGGCACCGAGTCTGAGCCTGGGAAAGCCAGGCTGGCCCTTTCACTCCACGCTCTCTAGTCCCCACCCCAGGGCTTGGCACAGATCGGAGCCAGAATGTTTGCAGAAGAAACCACCCGCCCCATCAGGCAGTTCCCTGACCCACGAATTCACCTGGATCTCTCCTCCGTCTGACCCCTTCCTGTCCTGCCCCCTGCCCTCTTCTCACAAGCAATCCCACCTCCACTCCGGGTTCTTCTAGAAGGTCAGACATAGGCCATCTGAGATCCTCAGTTGGGTGGAGCGATACGAGCACATTCTAGGACAGTATTCCAGAGGCGTCCGGAACAGCCCCTCTGGGAAGCAGGGCGGGAGGGTGGGAAGGCTGGCCGTAGAAAGGTGCCCAAAACTTCCGGAAGGAGCCTCAGGCTTCCTTTCCCAGTCCCCCTCGGGACATTTCCAGGGACCAAGCTCAGCAGATAGGCTGGAGGCGAGTCATCGGGATGGCCAGGGGACTTCATTAAGAAATAGTGCCCAAAGGCCGCCAAGCTCTTTCTGGGGGATTCCAAAGGCACCCCGGGGCACTATTCTCTTTTGGATATGTCAGATTGGCCTGCAGCAGGCATGAGGGCCTGGCCAGCCAGAGCCCACTCTGACAAGCACTTCCTCCCATGCCAGCTCATGGGGCTGGCATCCCCGGGCAGCTGCCAGGCACCTGCTGCCGGAGAGAAGTCCCATCATCCCAGCCTTTGCGGAGAGACAGACCGGCTCAGATTCCAGAAAGACGGGCAAGTCAAAGCAGAGCCCCCTCCCGGATATGGGCTGACCGACAGGCACGTCCTGTCCTCCTGCCCTGCGCTGGGCCCGGGCTCTGTGGGCAGAGCCTCAGCAGAGGGTGCCGGGATTTTAGGAGTGACTGGCCAAGGGACCGAGCTCGCCTCCAGGACTTGTCCTTGGAGTTGGGGCCCCTGGTGGACTTTCTGCCTGCCATGCACCCTCTCAGGCTGCACCTCCTCTTCCTGGGGGGCCAGGGGCCAGGCTGCTTCACATGCAAGACTATGGGAGAAGCTGCGAGGACTGTGGAGGGCGAGGAGGTCTTGGCCAAGAAGATAGGCTGGCTTAGCGGAGATAATTGGGCCTCCTGTATCCTGTATCAATCCATCACATTTATAGTCTTCTCTCCAGACAGGAGACAACGAGGAAATGACAAAAGCCAATAAGTCCAATAAACAAAGGGTAATGGAATAACCAGTGTGTGCAGCCCGTCCCCCGAGCCCAGAGCCAGCAGCAGGCCTGAGCCCAGCCCTTCTGCCTCAGTCTTGACTTTGGCCCCAGCTCCGGGGGAGAGTTAAAACTAATCAACAGCTCCCATGGGGGTACCCGGCTGGATTTCCAGCTGCTCTGTCCAAAACCCTTGGCATCACTCCACCTCCTCTCTCTCTCACCCCACCTCTAATCCAGAAGGAAATCCTGTTGGCTCTGCCTTCAAAATAGATCTCAAATCTAACTACCCGCAACACCCCCACACTGGTCTGAGCCACCAGCACCCCTTGCCCAGATCCTTGCAAAGCACTCCCAACTGGCTCTTTTTCCAAACTGGTGGGGGGGTGCTGTATATTAAAAGGTGAGTCAAATCCCACCACTGCTCTGCTCAGCCCTGTGGTCCGCCTTGGACCTGCCCTCAGAGAGCAGCCTGCGTCCTCTGAGGCCTCCACAATCCTGTCTGGCCCCCAGAGCCTGCCCCTGCCCACTCAGAGCCCCCTCTCCCTCCAGCTCAGCCGCACAGCTCCCTGCTGTGCCTGCTCTGAGCACCCCTCCCCGCCTGTTCCCCGCCTTCCCGCACCTTCTCCCACATGGTGCTCTGGCTCCCTCCTTCCTTTTCAAACCTTTTCCTACATGTCACTTCTACAACGAGGCAATCATGACCATCCTATTTTTCACCCTCTCCAACTCACTGTTTCTATATTTAAATCAGGTTTAGGAAGGTATAATTTACCTAAAATAAGATCCCACCTTTTAATGTACCTTTTGATGAACTTTGACAAATGGATAAGCCACCACCGAATGCAAGATATTGAACAATCCCATCAGCTCTAGAAACTCCTTCATGTTCCCTTGGAGTCAGCCCCTTCCCTGAGCCCAGCCCCTGGCAACCACCGAGCAGTTTTCCATTCCTATAGGTTTGCTTTTTCTGGAAAGTTTGTAGAAATGAAACAATATTGTACATAACCTTTTGTATCTGGCTGCAGCCACTCAGCCTAATGCATTTGAAACTCATCCGCATGCTGTGGGTATTTTTCTTTTGCTGAGTATTTTTCCATGATATGACCAAACCATGACTCAATTTTGATTTAACAGTTGATAAACATTTCAATTGTTTATAATTTTTTTGCTATCATGAGCACTGCTATGAAACAAGTGTTTGTGTGGATACATGCTTTTATTTCTCAGGAATTGAACTTCTGGGTCATGCAGTTAGAATAAGTTTGTTTAGAAGAAGGTATCAAATGTTTTCCACAGTACTTGTTCATTTTTCATTCTCATCAGCAGCGAGAGTTCTAGGTGCTCCACATCGATGCCAACACTTGGTATTGTCAGTTGTTTTACTTTACCTTTAACTTTAACCATTCAAATGGGTGTATCCCGTAATTTAATCTGCATTTCCCTAGTGACTAATGATGTCGAGTGCCATTTTAGATGCTAATCGGCCATTCTTATCATCTTCTTTGGCAACATGTCTTTAAGGAGCTCTAAACAAACATAATTCATCATTTCACAATGAAGATACATTCTGAGAACTGCATCTTTAGATGATTTTGTCATCATGAGAATGTTCTGGAATGCAATTAAGCCTAATTGGTGGAACCTACTCCACAGCTGAGCTGATGGGTAAGATGCATGGTTGGCCAGAACGTTACTGAAGACCACATGACTATACTTAAACCTAAGTCTGAAGGAGCAAGACTTCAGTCAGACCTCCTTCCACTGCTCTGCCGCGGGCTTGCTGTATGACCTGGAGTTCCCGACCTCACTCTTCCAGTCTTTGTTACCTCCTGGGTACTGTGAGGATTGGGTAAATTAAGACATGTGAAGAATTTATAATGATCTTTGCTGGATAATAAGCACTTAATAAATATCCAGAGGATGACAATGATGACTACTAACCCCTAAGTGACTTCTTCAAGCCAATCTATTTCCCTCTTCAAAGTCCTGTGTTTTCATCTGTAAGTGGCCATGTGGAGGTGTGGGAATGGTAGTGGGGTTGCCTAGGCAATCTTTCAGTCCCTTCCACAATAACATCCACTGATTTCCTGAATCTGCTCACTGACATGCCCTTCCAGGTCCCTTCCTCACCTATGCTCGCAGTCGCTACATACAATGCAGGGGAAAGCGCACCCCATGCACCTGATGCACTGAGTAGCTTATTTTTTTTTTTAAACATTTATTTATTTATGCACACAAGAGCTGGGGTACAGGCCAGAGTCGCGGGAGGTGAGAGGATTCACCATGCAGAGCGGAGAGCAGAACAGGCAGACTGACTGAAACACAGTGCTGAGGGGAGCAGCAGGCAAGACAGGAGAGGCCTGCAAGCCATGTGGGTCTCCACCCTGGTGGGCGGCGAACTCATGCTGCAGTGGCTGCGGTTTGCTTCATGGTGCGTTGCTTAACCCACTGCGCACCAGGGAGGCCCTGCATTGAGTAGCTTAAAGCCCAGCTCCTCAGTCACTAATGAGAGGGGCCCTGAGGGGAGCTGGAGGAGACAGAAAAAGAGTGGGAGGGCAGCTGACAAAAGGCGAGACCAAAGGACCCTGGGCGCTGGAAGAGTCCGTGGTCTTGCAGAGACTCCCGTCTCCAGCGCGCAGCAGCGAGCCCGCCCTTGCTGCCGCCCCCTCGCCTCCCAGCGCAACCCCCATCAGCACTGCTCTCACCATCTGAACCCTGGAGGAAGGCTGGAACCCCCAGGGAGCCCCTCCCTCAGCAGACACGGGGTGAGGAGGACAGGAGTGTTGGGAAAGCAGTTCACACAGATCTGGGGCTGGTGCCAGGGTGCCACAGGGAGTGAGGAGGAGGTGATGAGAGAAGGTGGGTCGGCAGGGCCCAGGACTGGCAGGACAGGATGAGGCAGCGGCTGGGGGAGCTGAGGGGCAGGGAGGCTGAAGAGCTGAAGCAGTGAAGGGGGGTTGAGGCCTGGGTTCTAGAAGCCAAGAGCTAGAGGAAAAGGAGGTACCATGAAGCAGGGCTCAGGAGCAGTGAGGGAGAGGCAAGGAACCCGGTGGGTCAGGTGATAGATGAAGCTGCCCCTACGCTCCCTGCCCCCCACTTGCACTAAGCATGCTCTTCAAGCTCATTGTCACCTCCTCCACGATGGGCAGCACCCCCAGACTTCCCAAGCTCCAGCCCTGCCAAGACTCCTGGGCAGTCTGGCCACTGTGCCCTCGTCTCCCCAGGCCAGCCACCACCTCAGTGCCACACACACAACCCACAGCCACAGAGTCCCTAAGACGATGTCTCTTCTCCTGTGCCCCAACTGAAGACCACCCACCTCCAAGGACAGACTTGTGGCGAAGCAAGGCCCTACTGGCCACCTGACCAAGCCGCTCTCCCTCCCAGGGAAAGCCTGACTTTCACGGGATAACGAAGCTGAGCAGTGGGGCAAAGCCCCACAGTACATCCAGGAGCCAGTGGCAGAAGGTCCCAGAACCCAGAGCGCCCCTTTCTCACCCTCTCCCACTGAGTGATGTCAGCCTAAACTGGGGCCATTTGGGGAAAGTGAGGCATCTGTCCCTTCTTCCTCTAGCAAAGAAATATTGAGCGTTCTGGAGTTATAACACTGAACAAGTCAAGTTGGGAAGCGCTTGAGAGCCACCGAAAGGCTGTCCACAGTTGCAAAACTGTGCTGTTGCGGGGAGGGGGAGGAGCCCAAGCGCCCTGAGTAGGAAGACCCAGGGATGAGGGTCCAGGAAGACCTTTGTCGGAAACACGGCAGTTTTGTCGACCTGAGGTGGGCGTTCTAGGCAGTGAGGAGCGCATGTGACGATCCCACGGTAAAAGGGACGTGGTCCACGCCAGAAAGGAAAAATGGCCCAGGAGGCTGGATCTGGCAGCGAGGGGGAATGCAGCCCGGCAAGGCCAAGGAACAGCACCTAGGGCCCTGGCACCCTGGGGCGCCATGCCAGCGGTTTACCACGGTTCATCAAGACAGTATTGGCAATACTTGTACGGATGGCAAAATGGGCCTCAGGTAAGTGTAGTTACCGTCTGTCACCATCCACAGTTAGAGTGTATTTTCTCGTGATGAGAACTTTTAAGATTCACTTCTTAGCCACTTTAAAATACAAAATACATTCTTGTTAACTCTGGGCTCTCTGTTGTCCACCACGCCTTATGGCTTATTTGATAACTAAAAATCTGTGCCTTTCCATCCTTCTCACCCGGGCCCCAGCCCTCACCTCTGGCAACCCCAGTCTGTTCTCTGTAGAGACGAACTTGGTTTTTCTTCTCCACTCGATTCTGCAGATAAGTGAGATCACACAGTATTTGTCTTTCTCTGCGTTACTGATTTCACGTGCCATCATGTTCTCCAGGTCCACCCACCTTGCCACAAATGGCAAGACTCCTCCATACCTTAGTCTTCAAGTGTGTACACGTCACATCTTTATACTCCTGTCGGAGGCACCCAGGTTGCTTCCATGCCTTGTCTATTGTAAAGGACGCTGCAATGACATGGGAGTGCACGTATCTATTTGAGGATTTTTTTGAGGATTTTTTTATTTATTTATGCATACAAGAACTGGGGTGTAGGCCAGAGGTGTGGAGGGTGATTCACCAGAGTGGGGAGTAGAACAGGCAAATTGACTGAAACACACTGCTGAGGGGAGCAGCGGGCAAGACAGGAGAGGTCTGCTGCGCCATGTGGGTCAGCTTCCTGGCCGGGGATTGAGCTTATGCTGCTGTGGCTGGCTAAAGCTTGACAGCGCTGAGACTTAACCCTGAGCCACTAGGGGGGCCCCCTGTTTTTGTTTTTATAGAATTATCCAGAAATGGAATTGCTAGATCAGATGATAGTCCTACTTCTAATTTCTTGAGGAAACTCCAGTTTTCCAGAGTGGGTGCAACGACTTACATTCCCACCAACTGGGATTGCTCCCTCTTCTCTAGCTCCTGCCCACACGGCTGAGTGCTTGTCTTCATGAGAATAGCTATTTAACAGGTGTGCGGTGTTATCTGCTAGTCGTTTTGATTTGCATGTCCCTGATGATTAGTGATGTTGAACATCTTTTCATGTATCTGCTGGTCATCTGTATGTCTTGTTTGGAAAAATATCTGTTTAGATTTTCTGCCTTATTTTATTTATTTATTTTTTTGCTGTTTGGATTGTGAGGTTTTGGATTTTTTAAGCACACTTTTTGATATAAAACCCTTACAGATAAGTGACTTACAAATATTTTCTCCCAGTCAGTAGGTTGTCTTTTTCACTTTCATTTTGTCGATGATCCCTTGACTGTGCAGAAGCTTTTTCATTTGATGTCGTCCCATTTCTTTTGCTTTTAGAGTCAGATCTAAAAAGCATCACCAATACCCAATCAATGTCATGGAACTGACTGCCTGTTTTCCTCTGGAAGTTTTATGGTTTTAAGTCCTGCATTAGGGTCTTTAATCCATTTTGAGGTCATTTTTGTGTGTAAGATAGAAAGAGAGCCCGCTTCATTCTTTGCAGGAGGCTGTGGGTTTTCCTGGCACCATTTATTGAAGTGTGTACACTTGCTATTATTTAAGGGCAGAAGCATGATTGCTCCTGGATCTGAACGTTAGAAAGCTCTCACCTCCTGTTCTGAGAGGCAGAGTGGCGGGGGCTGACAAGGGTGAGTGAGAGGAAACCAGCCAGGGGCCCCGGTGGGGAGGCATGAAGGTGTCTAGGATGGGGACAGTGGAGAGTGAGATGCTGGCGAGTTACCTAGGATGCGAAATAGGCAGACAGAGCACCTGAGGGTGGGCCAGGAGGCTCCTCTAGGTTAGGACAGCGGGGAAGAGGCGATGAGCCCCCAGCTCAGGTGATCCCACCCCGGCCTCCACCTCTACCTCAGTGAGCACCTGGTAGGCAGGATGGTTCATCTGGCCTTACTGTATTTAAGAATAATTCTGGGGCCTCCCTGGTGGCGCAGCAGGTTAAGCAACACACTATGAAGCAAACTGCAACCACTGCAGCACGAGTTCGATCCCTGCCGCCGGCCAGGGAGGGGACCCACATGGCGCAGCAGACCTCTCCTGCCTCACCCGCTGCTGCCCTCAGCAGTGTATTTCAGTCAGTCTGCCTGTTCTGCTCCCCGCTCTGTCTCTAGTGAATCCTCTCACCTCCCGCGACTCTGGCCTGTACCCCAGCTCTTGTGTGCATAAATAAATAAATCTTTAAAAAAAAAAAAAGAAGAAGAAGAATTCTGGTTCCACTCTCCCTAATCTTATCTCTTATATGGGCAGCATGAGTCCCAAAAGACAGCAAGCACCCACAAATTGCCTTCCCATCAGTGAGGAAAACACTGACTTCTCAGGTGTGACGGCAGCTCTACAAACTGTCACTTGGGCACCGAGCGCCAAAGTGGCCTCATCCTGCCTTTACCTTCTGCTGTTCGACAATCGAGAATTTACAGGACATAACCAGGCTCTCCCTTGAGGGACCATCACTTTCTGCTTGTTTGAACTATTTAAGAAGCAAAAAAGGCAGGGGTCTGGACAGCCCGTGGGGCACTGTGGGGGACACTTGGACCTCTCACAGCGTCCAGCCCAGGCTACCAGAAAACAGTGCCGTGTAGCACGGGCAGGGGGAGTCAGGGGCATCCCCACTTTGACTCCTGCCTGGAGACAGTGTGGACCATAACCGCACACTCCAACCCGGGCACGGACTTAATCGCAGGGCAGCACGCCCAGCAGACACCGCACCCCATGCTAGAGTCAGCTTGTCCCAAGAAACTCAGAGGCCTCCTGTAAACTTCAGCAACCACCCCAGATGCCTGTTTTCCTCAAGATAATGTCATTTCAGAAGCTGGCTTGTCGTTTCCCCAGCAGCTCACCTTCCCAGCGCTCCCACCACCCACACCCTGCCTAGCACCTTCCCTTCAAATCTCAGAAGGGGCAGCTTGACACGATCTTGTTTCCCCTCCCAGAAATTCTGGGCTCCTCTGTCACCTAATACACCTCCTCAAGGGCCTCAGGGATCCCTGAGGGAAGCCGCAGGTCTCGTCTCAAACAGATAACTCCAAGTGAGGGATCCTGGTTTGCCGCTCACCCAGCATGTGCATAACTAAGAAACCGGTCAAGTGGCCTTCACTGGACGCGGGCCATTTTCTTTTCTTTTTCTTTTTTTATTAATTTATTTATATAAATTTATTTTTATATATTTGCCTTCAATTGTAGTCCCCATGGAATTCCCACCACCATTTCACCAGTGCGCCGTCACCTCGGTCCCTTGTGCTCTGTCTTCATCCCTGTCCCTCTTCCCCTGCCACAAAGTGCCTCTGACTTGTCTTTTTTTATTCTTGTTGTATCGGGTTTTCTTTATTGTTGTTCTTTTCCTTGAGCCCTTTTTTTGTTCCTTTACATTCCTCCTAAAAGTGAAACCATCTGATAGTTTTCCTTTGCCTTCTGACTTATTTCACTGAGCATAATCCCTTCTAGCTCCATCCATGTTTCTAAAAATGACTCCAATTTATCTTTTTTGATTGCTGAATAGTATTCCATTGTGTATATGTACCACATCTTTTTGATCCAGTCATCTATTTTGGGGCATTTGGGTTGTTTCCTGGTCTTGCCAATTATAAATAGTGCTGCAGTAAACACAGGGGGACAGGTGCTCTTTTGGATCAGTGTTTTTGTGTCCTTTGGGGACTCCGGCTATTTTCTAATGAAGCTGGTCCTGCTACCTGTGGATGTGGACAGTGGGCTGCTGGGCTTTGAAATCCTCCCTGCCAGTCCCTTGAGGAGGCTGATCTAGAGAGCAAGCCCCCCCCCCATGGCACCCCACCCCCAATCTCAGCACAGGCTCTGATCTGAGTGCTTTTCATGCAGGAAAAAGGAACTTTTCCAGGTGGAAATCTTCCAAATGTGTCTTCCCCAATCACCTTGTCACCAGATTGTACTAAGCAAAAACTTTCTCGTAAATTATCTTTGCCTTTAGCTGTTCACACACAAAGGTCACATAGTTGTCTGCCTCTGATAGCATACGCAGAGCTAGGGAAACAGTTTCAGAGGTTCCCACAGCCGGAATCTCCAGAGGAATTCTGACCAAAAAGGGGAGATGAGGTCATGATGAAGAGGGAAGGAAGGGAAGAGAAGGCAGGTAAGACCGAGGGAGCCAGACGAGGACCGGGGAATCTCCATCCGGTCACCTGCCACTTTTCCTCCCTCTCATCTCTAAGTTATGCTTTCTTTGGGGCTCCCCTGTCCCCATCATATCCAAGGGACCAGATAATAAAAAGGGTCAAGGAGAAGCAATCATGCGTCAGTATGAGCACAAGAAGCACCAAGGACGCAGTTTCTAGACACCTCCTCTAGTAAGAGGAAAGAGGATGCCTTGGTGAAAGGGCTGGTCCTTGCTAGGGCAGAAAGCACAGGATGGGCCTGGACTATCTCGTTGTGCCAGACGATACCAAAGTGCTCAAAGACTGGCAAACAGGCCAAAAGACATGGGGCCAGTTTGACTGGGCCGATTGGCAGGTTTGAAGGAATAATGGAGTAGGAAACCCCCAGGGATGAAAACTGGTAGGAGTTTGGTGAGCAATGCACCCTCCAAGTCTCTCCCACCATCACTTTTTAATCCCAAAGAGATGGCCTTCCTAGAGCACCTGGCAGGCACCACGATGCCAAGTGGTCCAAGGCAGCGTGCCCAAAAAATGGGAAAACAGGCACGCGCACTTCCTGGTGTGGCCAGTAGGAAGCACACCTTGCCTTAGCAGTCACCTCGTCAAAACGCACAGCCCGAAACTGGGACAGGAAACTAGGAGGAGGCAGTTAAGAGAAGTTGAGCGACATCATTCGACAAAATAACCAGCACCCCTGTCACTCCCAGAATGTCAAGTTTAAGAAACACAAAGAAAGGCTGAGGAAGCTTCCAGACTGATGGAGGCTAAAGGGGTAGGGAAACTAAAATCAATGGGTGACCCTGGATTAGGAAAAAAAAAGATATAAAGAGGCATAATTGAAACAACTGATGAAATTTGTATGAACTATGAATTAGGTAACGGTCCATGTTAAAATGTTCTGATTTTGACAACTGTATTGTGGATTTGTGAAAGAATAGCCTGTCCTTACCAATACACGTTGAAGTATTTAGATGTAAAAAAAAAAAGCATGATATCTTCAATTTATCCTCAAATCATTCAGAAAAATGTATGTACAGGTATGTATATGTGTATATACATTATGCATAGTATAAGCATAATACAGAGAATAAAGTATACCACACACATATGTAGAGAATTACAAATAAGTGGGCAAAATATAATTGGCGAATCTGAATAAAGGAATTATGTGTAATCTTTCTCTAAGTTTGAAATTAAGATAAAAGTTACACACAACATATATGTATATTTTTTTTACATCACTGTTCATTTTTAAACAATGTTTGCTTTCTTTTCTCAGGTGTAGCCCCCATAGAATTTCCACCACCGATTCACCTGTGCACCATCACCACAGTTCCCTGTGCTCTTCCCTCCCTCCTTCTGGTCCCTCCTCCTCCCCTGCAGAACAAGTTAACAAATATTAATAGGCCAAAACTGCATGGTGCCTGCTCTGTGACACTGTTCCAAATACATTGTTGTATTAACTCTTTTGGTCCTTATAACAGTTCTACAAGGTGGATGGCGCTATCTCCCACGTAGTCATCTTCTTTTGCCAATGGGGAACTGAGGCACACAGCAGCCGAGCAACTTGCCTAACTCCCAACACTTGCCCAACACTTGGAAATATGGCAGAGCTGGCTTCTGAGCCCAGGTCTGTCTGTCCAGCTGCAGTTTGTGGCTACCCTGGTTCCGGCTGCTTCCTAAGCCCTGCAGAAACACAAGCAGAGGACGGGCACACCCTACCTGCTGGTGCCTAGAGCTGAACATGGGAACTAGCCGTTGAGGAAGCAGAGGGAAGTCCCCGGTTCAGTGCTTTTGGACGGGGGTCCTGGGCAAAGCCCTCGCCCCTGAGGTTTCCTAAACCTCTGGCCCACTCCTATTTGCCTGCCCCTTCCTTTCCCTGGAAGTCAAGCTTTCTTTTCCTCCCCACCTTCTCATTCCTCTTCCCCCTAGGCCCACAAATCTAGAAAGAAGGGATTTCTGGCCTTGGCCTTGTTATGAACAGTGACTGGAGCCTTAGTGGAGAGAAGGCAGACCCAGAGAAAGCTACTACTCAAAAGTCAGAACCGAAAGAGGTTTCTGGAAGAGATGGAGGAGGAGAGGAGACACAAGGCTAGTCACGAAGGGCTGAGTGATAAGTAGAGGGTGTGCAGGCCCAGCACCAAAGGTCCCGCACTGCAAGAGCAGGTGTGGCAGGAGGGGCCGTCAGCTCAGAGAGGCCTGAGGAGGTCTGACCCCTGCTGCTCTGAAAAGGCCAGGCCTGAAGGTACAGCCTCAGAGCAGGGGTGAGGGCCAGGGAGGAGGCCAGGTGCTTGGGCCTGTTCCATCTGTCAGGGCAAGGGAGGGGTGGGAGGAAGATACTGACGTCTGAACTCAGAAGTGGAGCGAACCCTCACCAGCCCCTCCCTGCTGAAGAGCCTGTCACAAGGTGACTGTGGCTCACACCTGCTTATCAGGGCTGGGGTGTGGAGAGGGTGTCATGGACAGGAGATAGGGCTGGGACAGGGCTGTCTGCACTGGCCTGATCTGCCTCCCTCATTCGCACCTCCTCAGAAGCCCCTCAGCCCACTTATCCCCTGCAGCCTCCAGCCTGCCCCGCATGCCTCCTCCACAAGCCCCCCCTGCAGGCTGTCCTTTGAAGGAGTGCTCTGCCCTGGACAAACACCAGTCAGGGAGGGACCTTGGAGACTGTCCAGCCCAACCCTCAGGGAAACTGAGGAGCAGGGAGCTGCCTAAAAATCCCATTGCAAGTGCTTATGGGAGCCAGATCTAGGCCACAGATCACTGAGGGTCAGAGCCTCAGCCTATGGCCCACTGAGGGCAGGGTCAAGGGGCTTGGGGCATAGCTATGGGCGAGGAGTACCCGTCTATTGGTTTCAGGCTCTCAGCGGGAGAGAGAGCACAAACCATCACATCATCCTGGGCTCCACCGACCTTGGATAAGGGCCAGTCTCTGACTATCTAAAAGGCACTAGGCGACAGGGGTAAAGACTCCCTCAGAAATGGTAGAGAGGGAGGAGCGGAGAGGTGAGGGGGGCACAGCGCACAAAAGGGAGAGACCAGCAGCTCACCGCAAGTCCTGCATGGGGAACTAGGAAAGAGCCAGTTGGGCCTCAGCTATGTGAGGCCTTGAGGTGCTGGGGCCACGGCCCCAGTGCCCACTGTGCTGGAGGACGCGTGAGAGGAGGGACCCTTCGCTTCACCAGAGGCAGGATGGTTCTTCTGGTGCCTGCAGAGGAACTGGGGCTGGGGGCAGAGAGAACAAAAATAATCCCAAGATCCTAGTTGGGGGTAGGGGAGAGGGTGGGGTTCCACACCTGCACACAGCTGGAAGACCCAATTTTAGCTCTGCTCCCCCCAGAGCTAAACACACAAAACAAAAGCCATGGCCCCTCCCAGTACACCTCCTGTCTTCTTGTTCCACCTTCCCAATAGGACAGGCAGACTCAGCCCAGAGACCAGTCCCTGCGGAACCTGGTGACGGGCCCTGGGGACTCGCCTGCATCTGCTGAAGCAATGCTCAGCATCCAGCTCATCCGAGACACAGGCTCTCAGCCCCACTCCACTGGCACTGGCTGCCCACAAGCTACGGCCCTGGAGGAGACTTCCCTAGCAAGGCTTGTGCCTTTCCGCCTCCTCTGAGAAGCTTTTCCCAAAGCCACTCTCACCCAGTCCTCCATTGGCCTAACTGGTCCTACACAGGGGCTGACCCAGCAACCAGGACTAGTGCCCACCCTTCCTGGGTCCCTCACAGCAACAAAGAGCACGATGGGACTCAAGCAGGATAAGTACTCTTCTCTGACTTGGCCAGCCCCAAAACATTTCTAGAGCACCTACTGCAGCTCACAGAACCCTCTGGAGGTCCCCAAGTCAACTCCAAAATTAGTCAACTCCAAAATTACCTGTCTCCGGGAAGTTCACAGGGTTTTGTGGGGCTAAGGTGACATATGCATGAATACCTGAATTACAAAGCAAGTTAAAATAACTACAACCACCTTGGGAAGTGGAAGGCAAACATGGACCGGGAGCCAGAAAACCTCCACAAATCACAACTCCTGTAGCAGTTTGTGACATGGCGTGAACAGCAGCTATTTGGATGGGAGACAGGACGAGCTCTGACGTGGAAAGTACTGTGTAAAGTGCAAAGCACTGACCTGACTGAAGTCGGTTGTTAGCAACACATGAGCGTCGCAGGACTGGGGACAGACAGCTCAGAGCCGGCATCATACTAAGGTCAGGCTCTGTCCCTCACCTTCTCAGGACAGGATGACCTTCCTTAGTCACTGCCAAGGCTGCTGTAACAAATAACCATAAAGCGGGTGGCTTTTAAAGAACTGAAAATTGTTTCTCACCACTCTGGAGTTGGAGAAGTCCAAGATCAAGGTGCTGGCAGATCTGGTGTCTGGTGAAGGCCCATTTTCTAGTTATCTTTCCAGTGTCCTCACAAGATGGAAGAAGCAAAGCACTAATCCCATTCGTGAGAGTGGAGTAATCACCTCCCAAAGAACCCACCTTCTTTTTTTTTTTTTTTAAAGATTTTATTTATTTATGCATACAAGCACTGGGGTACAGGCCAGAAGTGTAGGGTGGTGTGAGAGGATTCATCACAGAGAGCAGGGAGCAGAACAGGCAGATCAACAGAAGTACACTGCTGAGGGGAGCAGCAGGCACAGCAGGAGAGGTCTTTCGCGCCATGTGGGTCCCCTCCCTGGCCGGCAGCAGGGATCAAACTTGTGCTGCAGTGGCTGCAGTTTGCTTCATAGTGTGTTGCTTAACCCACTGCGCCACCAGGGAGGCCCCAGAACCCACCTTCTAAAACCATCACTTAGGGATTATGTTCCAACATACAAACTGGGGGAGGTGGGACATATTTTCTATGGTGGTCACTGATAACCAACCCAAGAATTCAGAGACTGACCATTTATTGAGAACTTGCCAAAATGCTTGTTCTCATTCAATCCTCAGACCATCCTGCAGGTCAGCTTCAACCTGTTCCCTGATGAGGAACCTGATCCAGAAGGATGGAGTCCATTACCTACGGCTGCCCAGCAGGTAGGGGGAAGAGGGGACGTGAACCCAAATAAGCCTCTCACTGCAGGTGTCCAAAGCTTTGGCCTGGCCAAGCTGTGTGGATCCAGAGAGGCGGTGGGTACTTTCCCTGCCCCATAGTGACTAGGGCAAGTTGTGATAGGGACCTAGTACTGCAGCTGTGCAAGTAATTTGCCCCCAGTGTTTTCTTCTTAAAGAAATAGAATTGAATGTAGAAGAGATGAGAACACATTGCTATCACATAAAACCTGCTGGGTATGTATAGCAGCTGCCATGTAAAGTGGATTATTTTTACCAAAGGGATCTTCCCTAGTGCGGTCTCACTCGGTGTTTTTAGCACACACTGAAGGTTTGTTTATCCAAGCGGCAGGCTCAGAGCTGGGAGCCAGAGCTAACATGTCAGATGGCCAAATCAGGATCGTCAGGAACGTGAACTTGCTTGAAAATGGGCAGAAACTATCGAAACAGTTGGGCATACGCATAATGCCACATTTGTCTTCCCAAAACTATGTAAACACTTGATGGGAAAGTGATTTGACAGTAATCATGTGGGGAAAATACAAACCTAGAGCAGTTAGTTGGACAAGTTCCACGTGACCCAGAGCTATAGGGATGAAGCAGCGTGTCCCCAACAGGGAGGTCGGGGCACCCACTGGACACGGCACCGCTCGCGCACTCCGAACGCTTCGACCACACCACGAGGGCATGGAAATCACGAAGAGGGGGGCCCAAGCCCCCGTACGCCTGTCCTGCTGTCTGCAGCAGCTTCAGCTTGCTGAAGGGCTGCCGGGAGAAAGGCAGTGCCAGCCAGTTCTGTGCGGCCTGGGATGGCCAAGAGAGCCCGGTCACTGATGGGCAGCATTCAAAGGAAGGTTTCAGTTAGAGGAGGAAATCGGACACCTGGGGCCCCGAGAGGTGGGGGACGTTCTCCCATGATACGAGTGAGCTCAAGGAGCAGGGCATGTCTGGTTGCAAATCTTGGTGGTCATAAGACTCGCCAGTGTTTCTTCAAAATATTTTTTTGATGTTTACCAGGCAAACTGTTCCAGATTGAGAGACCAGACATAATTACATACTACAACACATGAGCTTTAACTGAAACCTGGAAATTCAAAAAAGTATAAAAGACATTTTAGGAACACCTAGACAAATTTTAATGGATTATTTATTAGATATTAATGAAGTCATCATAAATTTCTTAGACATGATAAAAGTACTTTGGAAATATGTCATAATTCTTAGAGTTGTTACTAAAAAGTAAAGTGACATGTCTACAATTTACTTTTTAAAACAATCACTTTCAAGTGGCTTAAGAGAAAGCAGATAGAAAAGAGAAGGCCTTCATTGTACTCTTCTTCCAGCTTTTCTGTAGGTTAGAAATTTCTCAGAATAAAACTGGCGGGGACAGAATAAGGTACCGAGGCTACTGTGATGTGAGACAAACATGAGACCCTGGCCAGGAGAACCTCCGCTGTTCAACCAGCCTGTGTGACGGCACCTGACGTCTGAGGCCAACCGCCTCCTTCGTGGACAGCGTAACAAGGCAGTGTCCCAGCTGAAATGTTGAGTTGTGGCGAGACATTAGGACACAATGACCCCGAGAGGTCCTGGGCACTTAGGGGTCGTACTGGCAATGCTCTGGAACACGAAAAGCCTGTCCATGACTGCTGCCCCTGCCCCAAACCACACAGGGTCCGTACCAAAGTGCAGTTCATCCTGCTTGGCATTTGCACAGAATTGTGAAATTCTCAGGCCAGAGACCAAAGAACCTGGAGTCTCAGACTACTAAGATGTCACAGGGGGAGGGAAGGGAAGAAGAGGGAGGTAGAGAAGGATTAAGGAGTAAGTCCCCCTCGACCAGGTAAGAGCCTCCGACTGCAGAGCCCACCCGGACTGGCCACTCTTCCACAGCCTTTTGTCTTCTGGTCAAAGGCTCCCTGGGTGTAAACAGACCACAAGGCAGAGTTCCAGAGTGCGCACGAAAAGTCGGCTGACTGAAGCCTGGAGGACCAGCTGAATGGCAAGCGTGCAAGCTCAGTGACCGGGCACTTCCTCTCAGGAACGCCTGATGCTGGGCGAGGCCCAGGGACCTGCTGCCTCTGGGCCTGCATGGTCAGCAACCCCGCTGCAGGAGGCTGAAGTGATCTGGCCCAGAGAAAACACTAAATTCTCCATTTCAAAGTCTGCACCGGAGAGACTCAATGGCAGCGATAAGACAACTCAAGCATCACTACTGTACACAACGCTTTTAGAAAGAAAAAACATGGATATTTTCTAGGCTGCATTTTGTTTTCAATCGCAAGCATTTTTTTTCTTTCAAATGACCACACAGTACTTTTAAGAGGAGTTAAAAAACGAAGACACGTTGGTTTACTGATCAAAAATCACGGTTCTCTACCATGCAGGTGGAGGCAGGAGTGAAGAGCGCCTGAGCAGTAACCCCACTGCTGCTGGAAACCCAGGTCGCCTGAGCAGTGCTGCGGCTGAGGGGAAGGAGAGGGCCGGCCTGTGGGGGTGGGCATCTCCCACTGAGCTGCCCTCTCGGGCTCCCAGAGAAACACCAAGGCCCCAACATCACCTCTCCAACAAGGAAAGAAAGAAACAGATTTTTTGGTCACAGTGACATTTTGGCTCTTTATCCCCAAGAAAAGAAGGACTGGCACAAGCTAATGAGAACAGTGTGATAAAACAGTATATTATTAATCAGCCTACTGTTTTTTTTGTTTTTGTTTTTGTTTTTTTTTTTAAGATTTATTTATGCACACAAGCACTGGGGTACAGGCCAGAGGTGTGGGGGGGTGAGAGGATTCACCACAGACAGAGCAAGGAGCAGAACAGGCAGATCAACAGAAGCACACTGCTGAGGGGAGCAGCGGGCACAGCAGGAGAGGTCTGCTGCACCATGTGGGTCCCCTCCCTGGCCAGCAGCAGGGATCGAACTCGTGCTGCAGTGGCTGCGGTTTGCTTCATAGTGTGGTGCTTAACCCACTGCGCCACCAGGGAGGCCCTGCCTACTGTTTTGATACCCTGACTTTTTACTCAAATAAAAGTAGAACAAGGTTGATCATCATCATCTTACCTTTATCTTAAAGCCTTGGCATTTTTGCTAGAGTCAACACAAAACACCACCAAAACTGTTCTTGTGATCGTATTTGGAAAGCCACCTTCTTCCTACTTTAAGATACTTTACTGCCTATACCATGACAGCCCATGAAAGGATTCTACGTAATCCAAATCTAGACATCTGCCAGAACACAGCCACCGTTCCCCCAGAGGTCTTTGGCTCTCAGGCCCAAAGCACAACCTGCCCAATACTACTCAGGTAGACAAGCAGCATAGGCAAACAAATCATGAGCCAGAGGATCTGGGCAGAGGTCCTTCTCAGGTTCCTTAATCTTTGGAACAAAAAGTTCATCTGAAAACAAGAAACACATCAATTTAGCATCCTATAGTCACTAAAAGGAGCGCATCCCTGGAGCAAGCAGGTGCTCTGGTAAACCCTCCAAAGACTAGAATCACAGGCCTCTAGTAGTCAAATGCCTGGGATGCTTTCTTCCCAAAGAGCTGGGAGGGTCTTAAAGTGTCTGGCTAACAGCAGACAAGAAAGCAAGACCCCTCTCGCCAAGCAGGACTTAGGTCACAGATCTACACCCATAATATGGGTGTGTATGACTGAGAACACTGTGTCGAGGAAGATCTGAATCTATTTTCTGTTGTTTTTCTTCTCTCAGCCCTGGATGTCTCATTATCTTAGTGTCATTTCTTTGCAGAGGTGAACCTCAGACAGAATGCTTACACTTGCTAAGCCTCAGTTTTCCAATGGGTGACGAGGGAAATGGCATTTACCTCAGAGGGTCTCAATATGACAATACACATAAAGCACCAAGCTTAGTATACAGAACACACCAAATGAGCAGTAAGCCAAAAGTATGACAGGAGCACAGAACAGCAGGTCCACGAGAGGAGGAACAAGATACAAATGCATAATAAATGTGGCCAGGATAATGCACAGAGAATTTCTAAAAGCCATCTCTAAGATGAATTCAGGTCCTAGGGAAAAACATACATAGCTGGGTTCCAAAAGGGTCGAGCAGATACATCAAAGACTACAATTTGGAAGCATAAAAATAAAACGCCATACGATACACCACAAGAAGCTCCGACACAACGTCATCTCATGGACACAGTACTCCTGGTAATGCCACACAAGATCTGCATGTGTTAACAGTTTCTTTAATAATTAGTCCCCACAATAAGTAAGATACTGACCCAAAAACTTTAGACCTTTCATCTGTGAGGGAGAAATTGAGTTTTAAATGTAGGATTCCGTTATTTCTTTAAAGCAAAGCACTGCCTGGTCACTGCAGATGACATCACACACCTTCTGGGGTTGAAGCTAAGATGGCTTCCTCTCCAGGGTTCCTGACTGCTCCTTTGCTTTGAGTTCTTCCAGCTTCTTCTCAAAGCGAATCATGAAGTAATCATCGGGTTCAATGCCTGCATTCTTCAAATTTTCCATGACCTTTTCCAGTCTGTGTACTGATCGCGCACCTTCAATTTTTCTCGTGCTCAGGTACAGAGTGAACTCCCGGAAATCCAGGAGTTTACAGGTGTCCACAGAGCAGATATTCCTGACATCACCAGTTCTATCCAAATTAGGAAAAAACACCAGTCCTGCCAACTTCTCCAGGTCCTGAAGGCTCACTTGGAATTCACTTAACTGGGGTCGGAAGCCAATGGGCTCATTGGGTACCACAAAAGCCCCTAGAGCCAGCGGTTCAGTAGACTCTGGGCTTCTGCGAGCCAAGATCACCTTATAAAGGTGTGAGGGGACTGCCACATTGTCCTCACCAATTACCTAAAAACAAAGCAGTCATATTAGCAATGTTAATTTGTGCCAGCAGTGAAAAGACTTCAGATCCACTTCTGAGAATGTACTTATAAACGTCCCCACCCCATCCCAATGAATTGAAATTCAACTACCAACAAGAATAATAAACCAATACAGATTCACAGAGAAGGTAAGTACTTAAAAATTGATCACGTTCTTTAAAATAATGCTACCCCTAAAGAGCAGGGGTTGCATTCTCTGGCTTGCTTTGTGCTGCTCTGTTCATAGGATAAAGGAAAGCCAGGAGTGAGTCTTGGGTTTGCAAAGCTGTCATTTTTCTCTTCATCTCATAATCAGAACTTCCAGTTCTCTAAACATGCAAAGGTCAAGACTGCCAGCTTGGGAATTCCCAGGCCTAGAAATAAAAACATGGCCTCAGTTTATCAAATATACTAGGGAGTTAAACAAATAGCCTTAGAGGACAGCCAGACATACCATATCAGTATTACTATTTCCAGCAATACCTAGACTGTGGCTCTTTTTAATTAAATTAGGTAAATGTAAATACTGTTAGCTCAGAGTTTTGCACACTCTTAGGACTGCTATCAAACACAGAACTTCTGAGGATGTCCTCAAATCAAACATTTTGGAATGGTATCCACACAATGAAGAAGCCAGAGCCAGACTCGGGCCTGAAAACAATTTGGTTGCCTGTGTAGGCTGGCTGTAATAATGAAATAACATTAATCTGAAACCTTTTCAAATTTCCTTTCAATTGGCTTAAAAGCCATATCTGCTTTCTAAAAAAGAAAAACTGAACATCCATTTCCTTAATGGTCTCCAGTAAAATGACACAACTCAAATACAATCTAGTCCCTGCACTACTGCTCCTCCAGCCCTCTGTGTAAGAGGAGGCACTCCTTCCTGATCAAGCCTACCTGCTTTCAGGGGCCCCTGTTGGGAGCCTGGATGAGGCAGAGAAATGAAAGCTACAGAGGATTCTGCTTTTCCCAAGCTACCTACATGGCACACAGCCTAAGAAAGCCACAGCCATCTGCTGTCTGGCACACACAGAAGACCCACTATCACGACCGACTGTGGGGCTGCAGGAAAGACCCAAACACAGGAACAATTTCTATAACTATCTATCTTTGAAGTCAATGAAAGTGACAGATCATAGTGAAAGAACACAATCTATAGACACAACATCCCCACACACGCCCTCCAACAAGTCATCTGTGTGGCTGGGAACATAAACACACTCTCCAAAGCAAGAAATATGCTGAAGGTTAACTCTATGGTGGTCCACATTAGGCCACAGATCACCAACAGATGTTAATTCAACAACGCAACTCAGGGGTGCTGTGCCTGGCCCTGCTGGAAATACAGAAGGGGATAAGTGGGACATAAATGCAAATGGTATCTCCTCTCTAGAAGTTTCCCACCTAAGAGGAGTCAACAACCACAGCTTTCATTGCAGAAATAATGTGGTGAGACATAAGGGGAAGCACAGCAGTGCTAAGGGGGAAGGGGTGCAGGAGAAGTCAGAGACCACAACTGAGGGCACAGCCACAGCTGAGCCATAGTTTACAAGGGAAGAAGCTTAAATGAGCTCCAAAAGTGTCCCAAGCCTAAGCTGGGCAGCCAACAGTTAAGCAAATTCTTGGTGCCACCTGGTGGACATCTTCATCACTGCAGCATAGTTCTCACCACCAAGGAGCTTCCAAGACCACTCACTTATTATTTTCTCTCCTCATGGAATCCTTGTCTACAATCAGCAATTTTCAAAAGTAATTAATTGGTTATACCCATTTGCTGCTAACCAGTACTTCTAATCAGGCTAATCAAATTCTACAGAAAAGTAAGATTCATGGCTTTACATCATAGAAATTCATACACCATTTCTATTAGGTTTCAAAAATCCTCACTCTAGCAAAGACCTCCATTACTAGTTCTAGAAACTTTATGGACACAAAGATTCCTGCTAAGAACCACAAGGTGTGACTCTTCCACCCCTGACCTCACAGTATTTCAATAAAAGGGTAAAAAACACTGACTTTAGAAACAGAGAAATGAAAACTTTGCTATTCACTGTCTTCTCTGGTTCAGTTTGCTTTGCTGTCAGGAAGTAAACATCTTTAATCTGTCTAAAATAGGGATCACTTCCATTTGGAAATTCAGAAAAAACATGTTTCTTCCTTAAAGATTTTAAAGAAAAAACCTAAAATATTTCACAGCTATCGTATTCTTTGTAGACAACTCACCCAGCATATTTTTTTCCTCAATTTTGGGAAAACTAGAAGGCTTTCAGAAAAAGTTTCTAAAAACTAATAGGCTACTGAAGCACTAGGGTTCAGTGGCTGGAACGCCAAAATCCTGGTCAAGTTCTGGCTTTGCAATTAAGCTGCAAGCCAGGCCCATATTTCTTCATTCATGAACTCAGTAAAAGCAACTCCCAATACTGCCTATCTGAGAACAGCCATGAAGTCACGAAGACAATACATCTATAAGACTGTAGTGAATAGTTCCTTTTTGTTGTGGAAGTATTCAAACGATAGGGATGCAATGGCAACAGTACTGCAGGGGACAGTGGGAAAACACGGGTTCAGGCAAAACCTTAAAAGTTCAAGGCAGACAACAGTTTTCGGAGAAAGCAAGCTGGAAACAAACGATGCCTTAAACATGAGACGTGAGGGCTTAACGTGAACGTCTTAACTATCAGTAAATCAGCAATGACACTTTTCACTGAAATTTAGTATAAAAATACAAAGGAAATCCTCACTGCCATTAAATTACTAAAAGGTACTTAAGTTTTGCCAACATTATAACAAATAGTTGGGTCTTCCTAGTGGCGCAGGGGTTAAAGACACTGCGTTATCAAGCTATTGCCAGCCACTGCAGTATGTCTGATGCCCAGCCAGGGAGATAACCACATGGTGCAGCAGACCTTTGCTGTCTCGCCCACTGCTCCCCTCAGCAGTATATTTCAATCGATCTGCCTGTTCTGCTCCCCACTGTATCTCTGGTGAATCCTCTCATAACCCGCACCTCTAGCCTACACCCCAGTTCTTGTATGCATAAATAAATAAATCATTAAAAAAAAAAAGATTATAAAGTGGAAACCAACTGGGAACGACTAGAAAATGTAATATATATACCTTTTACAAGCTGGTCTCACGAGCACCCTGAGTTTATTTCTGCACGTGCTGGCTGAGCTTGTTTTCTTCTATCCAAGAGACAGAAGTGACATTTGCTCCCTCCCATTGCCCTCACCACTATACAGAGCTGGGCAAAAGAGCTGGGCCTTCATGCTGATTCAGTGCCAGGAGAGAATGGCAACAAACAATAGCCAGGCTAAGCCATTTGTCACGTCATACACACATACAGCAACTGTGTGTTAGGTGAAATATTAAGCTGCATCATGAGGGGAAAATATAAGCCTGTTAGAACCAGATGGCTATAAGATACTTGGTTAGAGTCCCCTAGTAAGATAAATTCTAAAAATAAAACTATTGGACATATGAAGAAACCAAACCTTTAGAAAGCATGCCAATCAAATGAAAGAAATAAAGTATGGTCGTGTGATAAATAGGGAATCCACACCTGAGAGGACAGAGAAGCAAGCAAAGTGAGGGTGTGGAGAAGTCAGCAGCGATATAGCCAGCCCTAGCGTTATTTATAAAGTGTCCGCCAATGCTCCTGCAGCAGTGCAAACCCTAGCTAGAGATGGCACTTCGCGGAGCCGGCACCTGCTCTGGGCCGGGATGGGAGCCCACTGAGTCACAGGAAAACAAGCACCATCTTCCAGACTGCTGCTTCTACTTGGAGATTTAGGGTGTGGTTAAGTAGAAGTTAGTCAGTAAATAGAGCAACTCATTTTTCAATTAAAACAGATACGGAAATGAAAAACTAAAATCTGCCTAGGATAAAACAGATTTCAAAAAGAAATTACTCTCTGATCAGGAGATGCCTCAAGACCCATGGAAGCACATTTTCCCTGCCACCCCTGCCTCGCCCCCCACCTCCACGAGTTGGTGAAAGTTTGGAAAGCAATGCTGTAGAAGGAAAACACAAACTGTTAAGTGCTTCTAACATTACCACCACCACCAAGTTGTAAAATCTGAAGCTCACTTTCTTGCCAGGTCAATTATAAAGTTCAGGTCAGAATCTTCAGGTATTTTTCACTTGTCTGGAATCAATCTCTTCTTGAAACAGGCACATCAGAGAAAGCACATGGATGACCTCAGCTATAATAAAGGGGGTGATTCTGATTAGAGCTGTCAGATGACTCGTTTTTGATCAAATCGCTGCTACTAAGCTTCCCCTAGACTCACATTCACTCGAGTTCTAAGATGCTGTGATCCTTTCTCACATACCCTAACGGACATTTCTGCCTGACTGTAAGGACTACTCCTCTTGGCTCATTTCTGCTCTTATTTTTGCATGTTAGCAAAATACCACTTGTAACTGCTCTCGATCCACACCCCCTTTCACCTTGCAGCCTTAAGCTTCCGTATACAAAGCACACAGCAATCCCTTTCCTGTAGACTTTTCAGAGCATCAATGAATAATGCTGTGAATGACCTCCAATTCTCATACAAGTCATAGGGACCCAAGTGGTTCTCCCCTTTAAAATTAAGTGACTTTGATTTGACCCCTCAAAACCCCAATTTCCATGACTACAAAAGGAGATAACCATTGCTATTTTGTAAGGGCTGTTTGTGAGGAGAGAATGAGATAGATCTACAAAGTTACTTTTACATTTTGTGTGATATATATGGTCCTCAACCAGTACCATTTCATTTGTTTCACTTCCTGTGAAGTATATACACACATGCTTCAATGCCTACCTATAAAATTAAATCAATATCATTTTTTATTAGCTGTATTATCCTCAAATATGGTTCAGAGTATTACTGTAAACAAGCAGTAAATATAAAATGGCTGGATCTGAAAAAACAAAACACTTCCCAGGCATTCTGAATTGCACATAATTGCAAGACATTCCCTTGGAAACAGGTACTCACAATTCAAGTATTTATTCCTGGGCAATGCAATGCCCCATTTCTCAGCGTCACTAAAGATCATGCTTTGATCCACAATTATTTTCCTATGAATTGCTAGAAAATAGCCTGAAATTTTTAGCTGAGCATTCAAGGTTTCTGTCTTCTGGCCCCAACCTTTCACTTGGATGAACTTACTGTTCCTTAGCACATATCCTGCCTTTTCCTCTCTCTTCCCCTCTACCTCCCCTATCGACTTTATTTAACCAAATTCTTCCAAGTTTATATGCACATACATGTGTGTGTATAAGAATAACATTTTTGGCCTAACTAAATTCTTAAAATGGCAAGCTCTGAGATAATTTTTCCAAGTTAATTTACTAAAGAATCTATTTTGCTTTCATGTGAATAGCTTTATTAACAATTTTTACATTAATAAAAACCTAAAAATCTTAAACATGAAAAAACTGTTTAAAATACATTTAAAACTGGGGCCTCCCTGGTGGCGCAGTGGGTTAAGCAATGCACTATGAAGCAAACTGCAGCCACTACAGCACGAGTTTGATCCCTGCCGCCAGCCAGGGAGGGGACCCACATGGCGTAGCAGACCCCTCCTGCCTCACCCCCTGCTCCCCTCAGCAGTGTTTCAGTCAGTCTGCCTGTTCTGTTCCCCACTCTGTCTCTGGTAAATCTTCTCACCTCAACTCTGGCCTGTACCCCAGCTCTTATTTGCATAAATAAATAAATCTTAAAAAAAATTTAAAACGCAAATCTAGTTTGATCTGAAAAACAATGTCATATCTAACAAAAGCTGTATTATGATACAAAAACTGTGAAAAAAATATGTAAAAATAGCTGTTACTTTTATATGATACCGAGAAAGATGAAAAATCATATGCCCCTTCAGGGACTAGATTCCTATTAACAACATTCAATTTTACACATACCTCATAACATATACACACAGAATTATCTTTTCCTTTAAGACCAACATCTATAAATAGTCTTTTCAAAAAACATAGAACAGTGAAGATAGAGGAAAGAGGCCTTCTAGCAGTGAGCCATTAATTCAACAGAATTCACATACTATGTTCTTTGGGGCTCTCTCCACCCACTATAAAAGGCTAAAAATAAATGTGGTAAATACACATGACAAGCCAAACAGCAGACCAAGCACTCAAGAGTCAACTTGTCATCCACATCTTGGTTTCTAAATAACATCCCCACTAAAAAAAAGCCAGGGATCCTTAGAGAAATGGTTGATCCCAGGATGTGGCCAAAATGAACCTGGAATATTACGTTATACCAAAAATTAGGAAGTGCTAAAAAAAATATTTAGGAGGATGTGTCAAAGATTCATAGGAGTTCTCTCTGGTCAGATCTGGGACAACTGGCGCATTAAAATGAATACACAGTAAATGAAAACTCACTGAATAAGATTAAAAATCTATAAGTTCACATTGATAATAAGGAAAAACACTTTCTTACAAAATCAAGTCTAATAAATATATAGATAAAAAGTATTAGAAAATCATTTGACAACTATTGTAATAATAACTGACTCATGCAAAGACTCATCAATGGATACAAAAACCAGTAGTGAAAGTTTGAAAAGACTACTTAACAGCATTCTCACAGTATTTCCACAGACAGTTGATTAAATTTCAAAGAAAAAACCTGTAACCTAATAGTGAAAAAGTCTGGAGGACAATGCCTTAACCAAGTCATTAAACAAAGTTAAAATCATCAGTAACAACAAATTGATGTGTACATCCTGACTCCACACACTAAGGAGTGTGCAAGACCATCTCTGGGATGTTCTGCCAGAAACATAACTGAATCTGAGCACAAGGGAACAACAGACAAACCCAATTTAAAGAAGATCCTACAAAACTGACCTGAGTATTCGTGTCAATATCATTAAAGGCAAAAAGGCTGAGGAACCACTTCATATTCATAAAGAAGAATAAAGATACATGACAATTAAAGGCATGAACTTTAAAAACCTGGACTACAACCTAAATCAGAGGAAAAAACCTATATCAAAGACATACCAGTATAATTGGTAAAATTTGAACATATGCTGGGTATTTCCATGTGTTAAGTTTCATGAATTTGATAATTATACTGTGAGTATGTGAAAGAATAGACTATTTGGGGGAAATGGGCAAGACAGCTGCAACTAACTCAGTATTCAGAAAATAATAGTAATGATAGGAACATATGTAAGGAGGGGTATAAATGCCGCAAAATATTAAGTATTGAATTAAGGTGAAAGATAAAGGGAGTTCTTTCTATTGTTCTTGCAACAATTCTGTAAATGTGAGATTATTTCAAAATAAACTGTTAAAACATATCAACTTGCTTTGCTTAGAATATACCAAAAATTAATGACTAACGGTTAAAATGGGTTTCCATTTCGAAATGGTAACTGAGGCCAGGTTTTTGTTACTCTTTCCCTCCAATTTAAGAAATAAAATAAGTAAGAATTTTAAATGGCAGGAAAGAGGTATAAAACAGAACACACTCAAAAGTGCTGGGAATGACAAAGTACTGTATTAGTGGGCCTAAGAACTGCCATGAACTTCTGGAAGATAGATGTGGTTACACTGTTAGATAATGAGGAAGGAGCCCCTTAAGTTGTCTTCATAAGCAAAGGATGTCAAAAATCAAGACAGAATTAGTCTGTAGAATTACTGTGCAACACTATTTACAATAGGTAAGACCTGGAAACAACTTAAATGCCTCCAAAAAGATGACTGGATCAAGAAGATGTGGTATGTATACACAATGGAATACTATTCAGCAATCAAAAAAGATAAACTAGAATCATTTGTAGAAATATGGATGGAGCTAGAAGGGATTATACTCAGAGAAATAAATCAGAAGGCAAAAGAAAAATACCGATGGTTTCACTCCTGGGAGGAATATAAGGGAACCAAATAAGGGACCAAGGAAAAGAATAATAATAATGGAAAAAACAAAAACAAAAAGACAAGGACAAATCAGAAACACTTCTACATAGTGGGGGGAGGAATGGGATGAGGGCAGAAAGAGCACAAGGGACTGAGGTGATGTGCACTAGTGAAATGGTGGTGGGAAATGGGGACCACAATTGATGTCGAATACATATAAAGAAAAAAAAAAAGGAGGAGAAAAAACCTGTTAAAATCTGAAATCTTCCTTTAGAGGAAAGAAAAGAAAAAAAGACATCTTAAGGAAAAGTATGGGAAATATAGCTATTTATGAAGAAAAAGCATGTTATTTATTTCCTATGATTACTTAACAAATGACTACAAATTTAGGGACTTAAAGAGCACAAGGGACTATGGTGATGGTACACAAGTGAGTTGGTGATGGAAATTTTATAGGGATGAGAAATATACACTATACAAACATGAAAAAGAATGTAAAATTTCTATAAAATTTAAAATTTAAACCCCCCAATAAATAAATAAATTAAATACTTAATGGTTAAAAAAAAGAACTACTGTGCAACCAACAAAAGCAGGATTTTGTCATGCCTCCAGCTCAAGCTAGAAAAACACCCTCTACAAAAGGATTCTCAAATGTGTACATAAAACTGCCCCACAGAACTTGTCATTCATGCAGATTCCATTGTCAGAATTTTAGGACTTTTCAGTGAACCAATAACTCAGAAAGTTTACCAACCAATAAAAAGGAATGGGGGAAAGGGTAAGTAGGGGAAAGATTTCAGGATAAAGCCCATGGAAACTAGGAGTATGTGGAAAAGAAACAGAATGACAGCTGACCCAAAACTGAAACAGTTCACTGAGTAGGTCGTCAGTGATCAGTTCTGAACAACCATCCCTTCCATGATAAGCTTTCTCCACTTGGATTCTAGGACAGCACTCTCCCGATTTTTCTCCTACCTCAAAGGCTACTCCTTCCGTCTCCTTTGCTAGAGCTTCTTCTTTTTGACTCCTAACTATCTATCTGAGTACCATGGGTTGGGCCCTATCCACACTCATTTACATGATCTCATCATAGCTTTAAATACCATCTGTGTGCTGAAGGCTCCCAAGCAAATCTCCCCTTCCCACCTCTCCTTGAGACTCATGGTCTACTTAACTTCTCCACTTGGGCTTCAGATCTTAATTTTATGTAAACAAATTGTAACCCTTGATTTCTAGCCTCTAAATCAGCTTCCTTATGGTCTTCATGATCTCAGACTGAAAATCTATGTGGTTTCCTTGACTTGTTCCCCTTATTCTACAATTAATCCATTAGCAAGGTCCATTAGTTTTACCTATAACACAAATCTTAAATTGGATCCTTTCTCACCATTTCTACCACCAACTCCATATTCAAGTTATTATTTCTCACTGAGACGTCTCCAATAGCCTCTTAACTAGTCTCCCTATTTCCACCTATTCTTCTGTTCTCCACATACAGTAGTCAGATGAGGCTTTAAAAATGTAAAGATTAAGCCACTATCAATCAAATAGTAATGTGCAGCCCATCTCAACATAATCCCGAATTCTTCCCATTGCCTTCCTCCATAATTTACCTCTTTCTCCTCAGTTCTCCATGCTGTTCTAGTCACAATGGCATTCTTACTGCTCCTTGAACATACCCAACTAAATCTTGCCCTTGGAAACTCTTTGTAATAGGTTGCTCCCTTGATTCACTCCAGGCCACTTCTCAAATGGCCTATCCGTTCCCAGTCCTACCTATAATTCTTTGCCATGTTTTATTCTATATGGCATTTTGTTTATTCTTTATTTCCTCCACTGTGTCAGTGTCATGGAATATACAGGCTTACTTATTGCTGTATGGGAAGCACCCAGAACAACACTAAGTACAAAGTGGGAACTTAATGTTTGTTGAGTAAAAGTGAGGAAGAAGTGAGGAAAAGAGAGGGAAGGAAGGAAGGAGGGAGAGAAGAGAGGAAACGAGTAGCCCCAATATGAACAGAAGTGAGGGGACTCCAAGGATGACTTAAAGAAAAAACAGGTTTCCTTTTTTAAAAAAATGGTATTTGGTATAATACAGTTAAATCATGCGAATTAGAAAGAAAATAAAATTATTTTTAAAAAATTAAATAGCAATTATATTACACTGCCACTTTACTTTCCAGTCTTAGTTTTATGCTGGTAGTACTTATCTCTCAAGTAGCAGAGACTTAATGATACAGGATTATATTTACTTCTTTGTAAGTTCAAAGATACTATTTGCACATTCATAACACTGTAAATGCTGGTTTTATATTTTCAACAGACCCAGGATGATAAACACAGAGACCAACAAAGGCTAGGCAGGAAATAACAATGTAAATGGATGAAATGGGTCTGGTGTGGACAACGGTGAACTGAAGAACACTGTTCAATCTAAGGAGAAAGTTACTACCCTCATCAAGTGAATGGTGTCTACAGGAACACATGCGAAGTATGATCAAGCCATCTGCTTTTTTTCAGAGAAGCTAAAATCTGGATTTATGTGAAATCTCCCAATTATTAAACATTATCAACTGATTCAAAAATAGCATATTGTTAAAATACCTCTATAGGCTAGAGTTTACAACTTCTACAGACAGCTAAAACTACACTGCAGTTAGTAAATTGTAAAATGTAAATGCTATAAAATTTGATAATATATAAGGGCTTAAGTATGTCAAAAATATATGTAAAATTTACCAGTAGAATTAAAATTAATGTGACTGACAAAAACTGAAGCAGTGTATGTAGCACAACAAATGATACATATTTCAAAGAAAAAACACCAACAGTCCATTCAACACTGACAAATCAAAGTCAAGAAATATAGCTTCTTACTCATTAAGCTGAGATATAAATCTAACTACAAGAAGAATTAGAAAACTGGACAGTGGGACATCTTGTGTCCTCCTGTACTGTTTGAATTTCGTTGTGATGTACCTTAATGATTTAAATTCAAAGATCATTAAAAGATTATTTGGCAATTACAGGTTTCAATGCTTTCAGGGGGATAACAGCATCAAAACTAAATTACGTTTTAATATATAGTATCTAATTTCCCAACTTCTGATTTAATATATAATATGTAATTCATGAAAAATAGATTCAAAAGGTTTAAAATTAACAGATCAGATACCTGAATTCTGGGTTATATGGATGAAAAGGGAGAAAAAGAGAAGCTTAGAAATCAGATTTATGGGTGCATGTACTAAAGAATTCACAAAATACCCTGATCTTTATTTCTCATACTCCACATTAGCAAATTCTGATTAGAGGAACATGATCTACCAGGACTTGACATCTATCTACTTTTAAAGGCATTTGATAAAAAAGGTCACTCATAAGGTAGAAGTAAGCCAAGGTAAGTTCATTGGTGAAAACTTTCCTAAAACACCTAATTCTTATGCTACTTTACTGTTTGAAATTTGAGGCTTCTCTGTGGCCCAAAATATGGCCGATCTGTATAAATGAGCACTTTCAACCTAATAGTTGTCAAGAACTAAAAGAGGCCTGTTGAAACCTCCCAGTATTACTCTACTCCTGTCAGTTTCCTTTTGTATTTACAGCAGTGTTTGCTGTTATAAATGGTGATGGATGCAACTGGGCATATGGAAATATGACAGAACACAACATTGTCTGATATTAATATCACAACTCTGCATTTTGCTTGGAGTTGCTTAGTTTATCATTACACATTTCTTAACACCTTCAACTTCTGAGTTGATTAATAACTAGTTTTTACTTTCTGATCCAATTTAAGATTTTTATTTTCAATAATTGATTATATTACATTTGTACTGGTTATATAATTGATCTAATATCTTGTTTCCTTATTTTTCTATGTCAAAGGAGAACTAGCACTCACTTCATAATTTTATGTAAGTACAATCTTCTCTATTTTTACCACTTTCTGACCTGAAACAATGTACACTGACAGCCCCAATGAAAAATGAAGAAAAGCGCACTTTTATTGATGCTCTTCTCTCCCAGCTTCCCCTGTGATTTCCTGGTTGTTGCTGGCACATTCTTTAATTTTTGTCTGCGCCTATTATAAAAACTTTATAATAGCTTTATTTCAAGAATATCTATTACAATCTGTTTTGTAAAAGTAATTAAAGTACAAAGGTAGTTATAGTTCTGAAGTTTTGGTATATTGAGATCATGTTTCTTTCATTAACTTGATGTGCTAATGACAACCAATCTGAATAATGAATCTTGGGTCACAACTTTTTACCTCAATACTTTGGCATTCATTAGTCTCTTCAGGCATCTGATGTTCCTAAGAATGCTTCAGTCAGACTCCAAAGGAATAACAAGAACAACTAACATTAACTGAATATTTACAATTTGCTAGGTACAAATCACATAATGAGGGTTCTCCCTGGTGGCGCATGGGGTTATGCACCGCACTATAAAGAATCCACAGCCACTGTAGTAGGAGTTCGATTCCTGGCCAGGACCCACATGGCAGCAGACCTCTCCTGCCTCACCTGCTGCTCCCCTCAGCAGTCAGTCTGCCTGTTCTGTTCCCTACTCTGTCTATGGTGAATCCTCTCACCACACACACATCTGGCCTATACCCCAGTTCTTACATGCATAAATAATCTTTAAAAAAAAAAATCACACAATGGTCTTAACAACCCAATGATAAATACTATTATTCAAATTTTGCAGCTAATACCAAACTTCAGAGACATTAGATCATTTTTCTAATACCAAACTCAATTAAGTATCTGCCTCCTTTTCAGATATACACCTCTGTAAAAGGTCAATATGGAAGGCTGGCCTAAGAATTCCTCTACAACTTTAGATATTTGAATTCTCACGTTACTAATTATATTCTTTTATATATTTAATCTCTCCTTCACTCCATAAAGTTCTCAAATATCTTGCATGTGAAAAAAAAATTCATCTTTTTAGAAAATTCAAACTTCTAAAAGAGAAACTTTTCCTCCCATTTATTCAACTCACAACAATCTGAATGTTTTCACGAACTTTACCTTTTTCCTCACCCAAAATGTTATTTGTACATGGCTACTCTTTCCTGTATTCCTCTATTGCCATTCCACTGTTACATATCAGTTTCATGTCTGTTCTCATGTGGACTACTACAGCAATCCAACTCATCTTCCTGCCTCTACTCTCCTTCAAACACTTCCTTCCTCATCCATCTCTCTAAACAGTACATACAATACTCTTTATTAAACCCAAACAAGTCAGATGTCTTCCATTCTTAAAACCAATCTATGACTTCTCAATATCTACAAATTAGAATCGAAGTCTTAATCATGTAACACAAAGCCCTCTACTATTTGGCCCTGTTCTTCCTATTGTTACAGAAATCCTCTTCCCAGTTGAGTTGTCCATACTGTTTTGAGCAGGAAGTCCCAGTCCTTATGAACAATACCTAAATTCCAGAAGTATAGTGCTAATAATAAATGTTCTGTGCTCATAATGCACTATATTCTGGAATTTCCAGGCTTCCCTCCTTTACACTTACTCATCTGTCAAGGTCTGGACCAAAATGTCTGCCTCTATTAAGTCTTCTCAACCCAAACAAAGAGAATTAGTTGCTCCTGTGATACCACTTCATCTATGAATTTATTTCTACTAGAGCATATCACATATTAACATAATTAACTGATGTCTGTCTCCTTTTCTGCACTGTGAACTCACTGAAGTCAAGTAAATGGCTGCCTTTTAATCCATTATTATAGCCTATGCCTACTGCTCCAACAGGTGATTAGTAAATGAACTTTAAAAGTAGAATATAGAATGAAATTATAATCTCATACAAATTACATAAATGTGAATGTTAAAACACGGCCCCACCTGGTAACTAACGGTTTTTTTTCCATCACTTCCAGTCTGAGGTAAGGTCAAGGGTCCAGATACAACCCAAACATCTTCAAACCTCTCTGTCAGTTCTCGACAGTACATTTCTATTCTGAAAAAAAAAAAAAAAAAAGGCAAATATAACATACAACATTCACGGACAGACATAGAAAAGAAGCAAACCACACTGAATCCCTAGGAAAGAGACCAAAGCAAATTTGAGAAACTGACATAGACAAAACATACCAAAAGTATCATAAACGTATAAGCAATGATTTCCCCAATTATTTTACAGTACAAAAAAACCTTTAAAACCATACACATTAACACAACCACCTACATTTTCCTGTCTGTGAATTCATTTTAGAATTGAAAGTCTGTTTTGTTCTCTCCCTTATTTTTCTATGCCATAATTCCCAAATAAACTTTTTTCAATAATTATGTATTATTTTAACAAGTTGATATACCTTATTTATTTCATCATTCATACCATGAGAAAATTGGGTTTGTTCTAACATTTCTTATGAGAGACACTATTAATTCCTCAGGAAGTTTCAAGGGATAGAATTACCTGATTGAATAAATATGTTAATCACACTTGAGTATATATAAAACTAGTATCTTTAATGGGACTGGCCAATTTACTCTATAAAATCCAAAATATGACATAACAGTTTCACAGCAATCTTTACAACACTAGGACTTGTCATTTAAAAGCCATTGTCACTAATTAACCAGATTAGAATAGCAGGTAGCTTTGAAAGAAACTTCCTTATCCTTCAGCTGAAAGATCTGTGAGCAGCTCTCTTGCCTGCCTATGACTCTGCAGGTGCCTCTTTTTCTTTCTCATTTTCTAACAAACTTGTCCTTTTAAAATGTTAAAAAACACAGAGGTACCACTTTACACCAGTAAGAATAGCACATATTAAAAAATCTAGCAATTATAAATGTTGGCGTGCATTTGGTGAAAAAGGAACTCTCCCACACTGCTGGTGGGAATGCAAACTGGTCTAACTTCTATGGAAAGCTGTATGGAGGTAACTCAGTCTACTAAAAATGGAGTGGGATTGTATGACCCAGCAATCCCACTCCTAGGGATTCACCCACAGGATACAAAACATTAATTCAAAAGAATACATTCACACCTATGTTTATCGCAGCATTTTTAATAATAGGTAAGACTTAGAATGAACCCAAATGCCCAAAAATAGATGACTGGATCAAGAAGATGTGGTTTATTTTTTTTTAAAGATTTATTTATTTATGCATACGAGAGCTGGGGTATAGGCCAGTGTAGTAGGAGGTAAGAGGATTCACCAGACAGAGTGGGGAGCAGAACAGGCAGCTAACTGAAACACACTGCTGAGGGCAACAGCAGGCAAGGCAGGAGAGGTCTGCTGTGCCACGTGGGTCCCCTCCCTGGCCGGTGGCTCCCTTGCTGCAGTGGCTGCAGTCTGCTTCATAGTGCGTTGCTTAACCACTGCGCCACCAGGGAGACCCAAGAAGATGTGGTTTATATACACGATGGAATATTATTCAGCAGTCAAAAAAGAGAAACTAGAGCCATTTGTAAAAACATGGATGGAGCTTGAAAGAAAAGATTATGCTTCGTGAAATAAGTCAGAAGGAAAAAGAAAAATACCGGATGGTTCACTTATAGGAGGAATATAGGGGATCAAGGAAAAAAAAACTAACATCAACAACGAAAAACCCAAAAGAAAACAAAACAAAAATAAACAGACAACTACAAAAAAGACATTCTGCAGAGAAGAGGGAGCGGTTGGGATTAAGGCAGGGACGGGAATAGCACAAGGGACTGTGGCGACAGTGAGCAGGTGAATTGGTGGTGGGAAGTCTATGGGGATTACACTGTAAAAACACATAAATAAATTTTTTTTTAAAAGCCAGGAATCTTAAATACAAAAATAATGTAAAAAAAAAATTGAGATTAACTGCACATCATCATTCCTCAGTTTCTTTACTTAACAGAAGAAATCAGCATCATTACATCTTATAGAATATATGCCCGATTATAAGGTAAAGATTTTCCTCCCTCAAATACATCCCTCAGGAAATGAAAATGCTAACTGCTTCCACAGGTGTGTAATCAACTATGGAAAGAGAACATTATAGGTTTTGAACGAACAATTTACAAGTGAAATTTAAAAAGAAAGCAAGAAGGGAAATCTATGGATTAAAAGGAACTGAAGTGATCTATCAACTGAATATACGTGTAGACCTTGTCTGAATCCTGATTCAAACCAACTAGTCAACCAAAAAATCAGGAAGTTCGAACACTAATTATAAAATTAGTGATAAATAACCAGTTATATTTTTATGGCAATAATGGTACTATGATTGTATTACTAAGAATCCTAATCTGCAATAACTATAAACTGACTATGTATGGATAAAATACAGCACCTGTAACCCAGTTAAAATACTGAGTAGGAGGAAACATTATAGATGAAACATACTGGCCATGACTGATAACTATTGAAACTCTTTAGCATGGGGTGCTCTCTTTATTGTTTTAAACCACGAAGTACACAATAGCCTAAAACAACCTTAAAGAATGTTATTTTTAAATGTTTGAGGAGATCCCCTAGTAGAACTGGCTCCATGTATCAGAAAAATGCAAGAGGTCCAGAGATTTTATAGTTAGGTTCTGTCAAAAGCTAGTTAATGGTTATGTTTATTTATACCAAATTTTTTTAAAAAACAAGTTCAGGGACCTCCCTGGTGGCACAGCAGGTTAAGCAACACACTATGAAGCAGACCACAGCCACTACAGCACGAGTTCGATCCCTGCTGCTGGCCAGGGAGGTGACCCACATGGCTTGGCAGACCTCTCCTGCCTCGCCCGCTGCTGCCCTCAGCAATGTGTTTCTGTTGATCTGCCTGTTCTGCTCCCTACTCTGTCTCTAGTGAATCATCTCACCCCCCACACTTCTGGCCTATACCTCAGTTCTTGTATGCATAAATTAAATCTTTAAAAAAAAAAAACCAAGTTCAGAAACTCGTGAAAATATAACAGAAAAGTACAGTGTCCATTAAGCGTACTCAAAAAGATTCTAGTTATTAACAGGAGTAACATTTTGTTAGTTCCTTCCAGAACTTGACTTATTATGATGAAAAATTATGATCAAAATCGCTGGCTATGTTTTGAAGTCTGTACTCCTACAAAAAACAATACTCTCAAAAGACAGCAAAAAAAACAAGTCTGAACTACTTATCTCTAGTCGTGTTTTTGAAAAGTGAGGGAAGTTTATAGGCACACTAGAATATTCTTATCACAATCACAGAACCACAGTTTAAAAATTCTCACCTGTTCCAATATCCAGCATTATTATCAAAATTCTGAGGCACAATATTAGAAAGGTAAAAGGTTTCGGCCATAGCTTTCTATGAAAAGAAATAAAAATAGTAATTTGTACTGAAATGATTTCCCCTTTGTGAGAGATTTTATAAAGCGGATATAGAAAACCAGCTCCTTACTTATACATTAGCTCTTAAGCAATTACAGTGACAATTTGTTTAGGTAAATAAAAGCCACAATGATTTCAAGACAGAGAGTTCAACCACTCTCTGTAACAACTTAACTCTCTATAATAAAGTTAGTAGTTTGGTGTGCTTGTTTTCTTTTAATTTATAAAATTCAAACAATGTAGACTCTAAGAACTAGGTTCTAGTTTCTGGCTTAAACAGTTTTCTAATAAAGGACAATTTTCAGGAATATCACTTACATACAAACACATTAGTTCAGTAGTAGCAGAGAAAAATTTCTTGTTCTTCTGAATTTCTGGCCACTACACGTTCATTCATTTCATACATTTCATACGTCTAATCCACAAATACAAGGCTTTATGTCACTGTATCTCTTTTTATTGATCTCTGCTGCCAATGACTGACTACCTTCTTATCAGGATGTCGCTCTCAATCTTGGATGCACAATGGGGCAACACGGGGATACTGATGGATGGTTCCACCTCCGAGAGTGTCTAATTTAAGTAATCTGGGTTACATGTCTGGCCATCAGGGTTTTAGAAAATGCCCAGAAAACAAGTACCAACAGTTGAGAACCACTATCTTAATAATGGTAATCATCAACAGTTCATGCAGTAACTGTCAATGTTATAAGACATTTTAGGTCATTTTTTGGCAGAGGAATTATTCTAGATTAAAACATTAGAGAGAGATGACAACTAAATGTAATAGGTGATTTCTGAGTAAATACTGAATCAACACAAACTTCAAAGGACTTAATTGGGACAACTGGAAAAATGTGAATATGAATGGTATGTCAGATGTTATTATATATACAAAAATTCATTTATGCATATTTCTTAGTACAATACAGTTGTTTCACATATATTTATGTAAGATAATTATTCTTGGATTATACAATCTCCTAAGCAATTTATTTAGGAATAAGTGTCTAGAATTTTATTGTCAGTATTTAAAAATCCTGTGTGTGTACACAAATGTTATCAAAATGTGTTTGCTATACTACCTTTTCAACTTTCCTACAGTTCTGAAATTTTTCAAAAATGAGTAGCTTTAGCTCCAAATGGCTTTCTAGGTCACCTTAACAATAGCACTTAGTTTTCCTCATTCAACCTGTTTAAATGTTTCAGCATCTGAGTAAAAAAAGGAATTCAAGTCATGAAATAAATATGAGAGTGTACAGAAATTCTCAATTATTAAAGTTTGGTTCCTAGAATTTCAATCTCCCAATCCCAGAATACACATAATACCACCCCCCATATTCCCATTCCTCCCCCAAAATATATGCCTACAGATGAAAATTTGTTATTTCCTGCTGGAGCCATGTGTCCTCGGGACCACCCACTTCCAATATAGTCCTCATTGACAGCACTGAAGGTTGAAGGGATGTTGGGATCCGGCTTGAATTTACAATGTTTTCTGTCTGCATTTCCTGAAAATAAACCACACACACACAAAATGGGCAAGTCGTCAGCGAACAAATATCCCCCAAGATTCTTGAAACAAGGCATGTTGGTTGCAGCTGACTGCTATCTCTTGAGCAGCTAGTGCTTAGTGATTGAGTACATGTCTTAAGTTCCTAGGATAGTTCAGATACTTCAACTGAATATAGCAAGGACTAGGCTAGGAAAGAATGCTGTTCATACACTGTAGCTATCTCACACATTTTGGTTTCTAGTCTTCAAGTTAAAGGAAAAATCCCCTGGACAGTATTTAAGTAAAAAATGATCAAATAGCTGAGCTATATAAAAAGCTTAGCTACTAAACAAACTTGTCTTTAAAAAGACCTCCATGTATTGCATTTATATGTACTGAAAAAAACGGGACATATATACACAAATCAATCTGTTCTGAGCAGGCACAGTCTAGATTGGGGGAGGTGGAATCTGTTGACTTACTGCCTTATAAGCCATGACAAAACATTTATGTTATGAGCTCAATCCAGCAATTCTTGAAGTAAAATATCTGAGTACCATATGAAAGAAATCTCAATTTTTACTTATGTTCTGATACCTCCAGAACAGTTTGTCACAGGTGATATCAGCAAATCCTACCATTTTATTTTCATTGTCATTAAGAGAGATCTTGTTAAATTACAAAACTTATGAAGACAAATGGAATATCCTCAGACTGATATGCAAGTGTAAAATGGAGACCAATAAGAGCACTGATTCTAGTGATTTCATTCAGCCAAGAAAACTGCAAAATTATCAGATCCCAAAGCTCAGAATAAAGTATTTAATATCTAGCTTTTTACAATCAGTTCATAAAGAAAAAAATAACTGATAATACAGGATTATCATTAAACGCAGATACTTCTCTAAGTCTTATTACCACTGGCATTGCTTCCTTGTATGCCTGGTTATCTCTGGTGTTTAATGGCCCTTGAAAAATCATTTGTGGAAATTTCTAAAGCCTAGGATGAAGACGCCTTCCTTGAAAAAGGATGTAAATTTACCTCTACCAGTTATCTACAGGCATTACCAGTGGAGGACCATAATAAACCAAGCTGGGACTAAAGGTTCCTTGATCTAGACAGGTTACATGGCTTTGAGCTACAAGTCTGCATCATGAGAGTCAGTTTGTAGTCTCAAGTTCTCTAGAACAAATTATTTTCCTCTTTGCGCATTCTCTGCTCAGTGCTAAGACAAGTTTCTCTAAACAAGTCATAACTGTGATTGGGTGAGGCAAGTAGGGCAGGCAAGTTAGCTCTGGTTTACCTTTTCCTCAGAGTATCATCCTCTGGGTCCCAAGTTAAAAGGGAGCAGATCTCCTGTAAGTCAGATCTTGTCTTCAGTAACCTTTACCCAAGAAGTCTGCAGAACTAAAAGTAAAGTGGTGGTGTGCCAGGACTGCCTTTGCCTTTCGGTATTCTGGCTCACCTCAAAAAGGTATTCTTCACTATCAAGTTGGCTCTTCAATATTTTACTGCTTTTTTCTCCCTATGTACGTCTTACATAATGCTAATAACATTTCTGGTTGTTAAGCAGGAGAAATGGCCTCAATAATTTAGTTCATCACTACAGAAAACAGACCAATCTTTATACTGAAATCAAGTACATGTTACTGCCTATTTTCAAATAATATTAACTAGTCTTATTTCACCTCCTTAAAAATCACACAGCTGATAGAACTTACAATAGGAAAATAGTGCTTTTCTTATATGCTTTCTGACAATAATAATTTAACAGCAGGATAAAAGTAGTCAAGCTGAAATTTCTCATTATCTTGGTAAAATTTTTATATTTAAAGGAAATTTCTTAGGCTTGAGACTAATGTAAGGTCCTCTGATGTAAATTTATGATTTTTTCTCAACTATTATGGTAAAGTTTATACCTACATCAGTTTCCCTCTAGCAGCAAGCACCGAGCAAGCCTCCTGCTATTGTGCTTGCTGATGTGCACTCTAGAAAGGCTCACATTTATTTACTGTCAGCACCTTTAATATACAAAAACATAATATGCATTATAAAGCAAAGGAGAAATAATTTGTGGGACATGCAGCAAATTAAAATGGGAATAAAGCAAATATGACAAAAGGTAATATCCTTAACATTAAAAAAAAAAGAATGCAGACACATTTCTAATTCCTAAATATCCTAACTGAAATGGTAAAGTCACAGACTAATTCACAAAACGATAACCTTCATGATAACCAATAGGCACAAATAAAATTAGCTATTAGATTGGTAAGCTCAATGATGCTCATTATGGCTGAGAGTTGGAATACTCAGAACAATGATGAGCAACCAATTTGACATTAAATATTAAGGCTGTGATCAGGATAACAGGAAGCTGTCAAGACACAAGGACACAAGAACAGGCTTAGACACCTGCTACCTCGCCAGTCTCATTTCATACCATGTTCTCCCTTGCTCCAGTCACTCTGGCCTCCTTTTAGTTCCTAAAGGAACAAAACACTCTTCTCCACAAGGAGGCCTTCAGAAATGCAACTGCACTTTTCTGACTAGAATGCCCTTCTCCATATCACCTACCACCTCTGTCTACATAAATACCAGTCCTCCTTCAGGCCACCTTTTCAGAGAAACCTCATTAATCAAAATCAGGTTATTCTGTTATAATCTGTCATCAAATTCCTTACTGTTTCATAATTATACTATCCCAACTTGCAAGCAGTTTTCTTTCAGGGCAGTTATTGATTGCAACAGGGTAGAGGGGAAGGAGGGCGAGGAAGGTTAGAGACCATTTACCCTGGTCACTGATGTATCCCCAAGGCCTCGCACAGTGCCACACACATGGCAGGAACCTAATAAACATTTATGAAATAGGTGAACGGTGCCTGTTGCAGCAGCTGTGACAGAGCTTCCTATTACTGTCAAGAATTGACAGGAGATTAATCTGGGAATTATCTGGGGCTCCCTGGCTGCCAGGCTGGGTCCATGTAGCCAGTGAGCCACAAGAACTTCATCATTTTCTATATGAGCTATATTATGAAAACAGCTGAGGTTAACAATCATCTTCCTAGTACTACAGTTGGAAACATCTTTCACAAATACCTTGACTTCTAATCACCTACCATTTATCTTGCTTCTGGATATATGTTCAAGGACCCATCTAGGCACACGCTTTGACTGATCATAAGACAAAGCATGATTAGTGTAACATCTAGTTTCTGTTCCAGTTAAAGGGAAACCAAATTTCTCCAAGACAGCCTTTTCTGTAGAACCTAAAAATGAAAAAAGGGAGGGGGAAGGGAAACAAAAACAACAATAATTAGCGACTCTTAGTAGGAACAAAAAATTATAAGGGAGCAGGGTGAGATTCACTCAAAGGACTGGCTCAAAAATATGATCAACCCATAGATAACGTTTTTGCAATTACTTAGAAGACAAATCAGACAAAATACTGGTTTTGTTGGCAAAGCCAGTAGGCAAAATACTGGGTTTTGCCTATAATCAGTTCCATAGTTATAGTAATAAACAGCAGCTATTTTATTAACTTTTCAATAAGGATCTGATCTTATTGGCCAGTCACATCAGCTTCAACAATCTCTGCCTCCCGGAAGCACTGGATAAACCAAAAATAGCAATCAAAGGAAATATTTCATTCCTAGTCGCTGACATGACTGAATGGGAAAAGAGCCTACCTACTCAGTATGTTTTAAGAATGAGTAGGGGGGAATAAAAACACCATCATCTTTCCTTCACACCCTTCCTCAATATCCTGATAAATATCCTGATACTGAAGCAGGGATGTAATGCTGCAGCCAGACTGCAGCAAAACTGATACTGCTTTTCCTAGCAGGAGAAACAGAGCACGCATTTAATAGGGAGTGGGTTTCAACAGAATCCTCTCGAAGCTTTCCCTGACTTCAATCTGTCAGAGTAGTTTTCTTGCTAAATGCCAAGTAACAGAGAAGCAAGTTAAGTCATGTGTTAAGTGTATGAAATGAACATGAGTTCATTTTCTTCATCAAATGAAAGTATCCTGTGTCACTAGATAATTTATATACTTTGAAGAAGGCTTGGCAGGTATGAGTCATTTGAATGATGACAAAATGAGGGCAATTAACTAATCTGCTAAAATTGTGTTAATTTATTGATCACTCATACGTCCTGAACGCCCATTAGGTACCAGATACCGTGTTTGTACGTGGTGAACAAAACATAGTTCGAGAGCTCACGGAGGCAACAATCTAAAGGCCACTGACATGACAAACATACTAAGATAAATACTCCGGCTTAAGACCCCTGGAGGTAGATGACAGATGAAGCGGGCAGGCGAGACAGGATACGGGGAGAAGAGGCCGGGCAGAAGACCAGGGTCTGGGCTCGCGGCTGAACGGAGAAAGTGGCGCGTCGATTCCCGGCCGAGGTAGGACTCGGACCGGAAACCCGGGCCAGGAAGGGCGAGTGGATCCACACTTACCTTCCGGCTCGCTCACTGCCAACGCTGCCTCGGCGCTCTGACTGCGGAGGAACTGAATGGCCGCGAGCCCAACTCCCGCGGCGCCCACTGCAGCTCCAGTCAAGAAGCCACTCAAAAAGCGCCGGGAGCCTCGAAGGCGGGAAGCAAAACTTTTGGCAGCCATCTTAGCCGAGACACCTGCATTTGGCGTCGGCGCATGCGTACACGGAGTTGGCCGCCTGGAAGCCAATCGCAGTCGCGGGACCAAGACACGCATGCGCACCCTGGAGTCGCCTGCTACTGAGCCGTTCGAGATCGACGGACCTGAGTGCAGGCACAGCCCTTCCCCGCTGAGGGCCTCGCGCGCCCCCTAGTGGCAAACCTGAAGGCCCAGCGCCCCACCTCCCTCCCTGGTCAGCCTGAACGGGTGTGGGTGGGTGCCTGACCTTTTGAGGGCGCTGAGCATTCAGTAGTGTGCATATAAAACCCCAAAAAAATTCCTTTAGCCTCGCTTAATGGGTGCGTAAACCACTGGCAGAAGGGTTTGCACCAAGGCCTTCAGAGCTGAGATTCCAGCTCAGGTCTTATTCCAAAACCTGTGCCCTAGAAATGTCTTCATGACATCTGTACTTCTAGTCCTACAGAACAGGTTTCCCAGTATCTAAAAGTAGAATTTGGTTTAAACCCAGACCCCTAAAATACACTACCTAAGTCATGCCATACCTGACTCTGAGCAGGGTAACTCCCAGGGAACTCTAATGGTCCACAGTACGTGAGCCCTAAGGGAAGGAATAGAAAGGCAGGGTGCAGGAATCCACCCCTCCCCCGGCCTTCTTCTGCTTGTTCACTTGGGCAAGAGTGCTTTTATAAACCAGTTCCTTTTGGTGAAGGAATCCCTTCGCTAAAGAGAAAGGTTGACCACATGACCCCTATGGTCCAACTTTCAACTTTTCTAGGTCGAAAGTCACTCAAAAATGTTAGTCTGGAAGGTATAGCTCAGGGTAGAGCTTTAGCTGCAAAAATGTTAGCCTTTTGCCTTTTTCGGGTCTGGTCTTCTTGGAGTAGCACTCGCTAATCCAAGGTGAACTCCATCAATCTGACAGAGCAAAAAAGGAACCCAAACTGGACAACTGGTCACTAAATAAAAGCCCTTTCATCAAAAATTGCTCCCTAACAGCCAAGCAGATTTGTTTAAGCCTCATAACAAAAGGTGAATAAAAAGGCATCTTACCCAAGGATTCAAAGTTGGTGTTTCTCCAATTAGAAAATAATAGACAGGGGCTCAAAAAAAAAAAAAGCATTTGAGTGCAGAAAGCGGTGAGGTGATTTCTGGGGCGGGTTTTCTTTGTTAGATAGTGGAGATTGTCATTGTTAGTGGAGACTGTCATTATTTTGTTGGCAGGGCATCGTGTTCTCATTTGGTGAGATGTCAGGAACTCCAAAATGTGACATCTGGCTTACTGATTTAGATCTGGATGCTCACGCCCCATAACCCTATAGCTCAGTAAGTGACCCCGGTACTCTGCCATGTTTGGGAATGGCAGAACTTGTATTCTGCAGTAGTCCTGAATATAAATGATTATTTAGACCGCTCTACTCCAGTGAACACAAATACTGTTCAGGGCTGCCCACAACATATAGGACTGAGAGGTGGGGAGTATGTTTGGGGAATCTGGAAGATGTGGAAATCACACCCCTACCTTGCAGGAACTTTCCCAAAGTCCCCGACAGTTCATTTATTAGTCCCCAATTAGATGCTGGGCTTCTGAATGACAGAAATGGAGACCTACGCTAGGACCCAGCCCTGCTACTGTGGAGGACTAGGTAATCCCTCAACAGTGTCTGCGCCCCCAGCAGAAGTCCCAGGGTGTTCAGGTCGACGCTGTTAAGGGGGAGAACACCATTTTATTTCTAATTCCCAAGAAAAGAAACCTCCATCCCCTGCCACATGATTAAGACAACAAGTCTTTATTATTATTATTTTATTTTCATATACAAAAAGATAAAACTTGAAATAGTTCTAGATTTTTCCTCCTATTCTGTTGGGGTGTGGCTGCTTCTTCACACAGGGGGAAAAACTACATTCACATCGGTTTGAGGACCCAGTGCAGAGTTCAAGCAGCAAAACCCCAACTTAGCAGATCTAATTTCAAACTTGACACTCATTTCTAAAATTACCACAGTAAAAAGGAACAAAGATCCACTGCAAATGAATGAACTATGATACAATGTTCTTTCCAAAATGTTTTCATTTTGCAACTGTAAATACACAGATGTCTGCTTTAGGCCATTTTTGATGTGTGTGTGTATCTAATATATATATGTGTGTGTGTGTGTGTTTTATATATATATATATAAATCAGCACACTTTTCAAATCCAGACAGGGTAACAGCAACAAGCTTAACTGTGTATATATATTTAAAAAAAAAAAAACATACTTTAGTATAACTTTTGTTAATTCAGTAGTACAAGCTATTTCTGTTCTACAAAATTTTTATTTTATAGCTACAAGGGTGAAAAGTGACCTATTACATTTACAGCTCACATATCCTGGTATACAAACAGTACTTATTGAATTTGAGCCAAAAACTAGAAGTCTTTAGTTTTAGCACTTGAAGAGCTTCTTCACTTCTAGAGCCTTAAATCATATACTAGTCACATTTCCAGAATTTGCAATTACTCATTGTTTTAAACCGCAAGAGACAGGTGAATCCAAACTTTTAATTACAATTTTTATATACAAGTTAAGATAACACAGCTCAATAAGACTTTGCTATCCACCCTAAACCCAACACACACATTCTCCACTAAGTTAGACAAGTCTTAGGGTTTTCCTTCTTTTCCTTACAAATAATGTACAAATTTAGAAGTAGCTGGTAAAACTAATAGATAAAATGGCAAATGAGAGGTGACACTGTTGATTCTAAAATTGTAATCTGCTGTGTTCTTTAACTGTATGTTATATGCAGAAGCTCTTTTCACAAGACTTGACATCAAACTCAATAGAAGTTAAATTTACAGTACTGTATAAAGTTATTCAGACTCAAGGACAAATGTGGAAAATAATCTGATTAAACAGGTGAAAAATTTGGCCTCGGATGCTACCATTAAGAGCATGTCCAATTCACAAGCAGATTCTTTTGTACAGTTGAAAAATGGCATTGTGTGGATTTGCGGTATAGAACTGAAATCTAAAAGTATGTTTGTTTCTAATCTGCGGTAACCCCTCACCCTCTATTCTCAAGTACCACTCAATTTTCTCTGCATTTTTACAAAATCCTAGGAAAAAATGGGGGTGGGGGAGTAGGAAGCCACTGGCATTTGAACAAATCCTCCCCCTCACAGGAGGTCTTAACACTTTCAGGTGAGATCTATGAATCTCCACAATCACTAGCTCTCAGACAGCCTTTGACAATCACTTGGACACGTCCTTAAAAACCCAGATGTTGTCTGATCTTTCTACTCTCATCTCTTGTCACTGCTGGTAAAATCTGGATGAGCACGTTTTTTTTCCCTTATGGAGAAATTATTTGGCTAGACATACACTTAACTCGCGGCAGTGCTCTGAGAAAACCCGTTCAGGCTAAAGCACTTGCAAGGACTGCAGTCAACAGCCCGCTCAACAGGGCAGAGACCAAACGCTCTGCGGGCTGGGTTGGGCCCCACCAGGAACACACTGGCCTTGGCGTCCCACAGCCCACAGGACCACCCAGGCAGGCGGCAGGTAGCCCGCACTGGGATGGCTGAGTTACCACTTTTAATCTTGGTCTGCCATCTATGCCCTAGAGACAAAAATTCAGGTGTGGTGACTGCTGGTTAATTAAACTTTCTGAATTGGTAAAAAAGGCTCTTTTAAAAATATATATATTTATTTATTTAAAATACATCAAAATGACAAACAGCCATATCCCACAAGGCCTGATTTCACAGCAACATATGCTACAGACATCTTCCCAAAATGCACTGTGGTGGAGGGTTTGGGTTTTTTAATCCTGCCATTTAAAGGAATGTTCTACATCTGAGTTGAATGACTGGAAATGTGTTACAACGAGCTCATCTTTGGAACTGATTTGTGCGCAAGACCAGCCAACTGAATCACTCTGCCTAAGAATACTGAAGATGGCAGAATTCAAAGAGGAGCACAGGAAGCACCGTTCAGATGACACTCGAGACCTATCCCACCACAGTGGCATTAAGAGCTTGCCAGAAGCCCCGTTTCCAGTCCCTGGGAAGAATTTTACTTTAAAACAAATAAGTGCCCACACTTGGCAGGGATCCTGCACGAGTTACAGGCCTGCAGTACCAAGAGGAACCAGATGGTGACACTGTTCAACACGAGGTCTGAGGTAACTGGTTCTTAAAATAGCTAGAGGACAAGTGCCTCCAGCAATTACAGCTGGGAAAAAAGGAAAAAGGTGGGGTTTCAGGCTAGAAAAGACAAGTAGAAAAAAACTTACAGCAGTTGCTTTTGGGGGGGAGGCAAGTGACAAAAACAAAGGCACAACAGAATTACATTCCGAGACTCGAGACTCGTGGCTGGAGAGCAGGGAAATGTTCTTTTATGGGGGAAGGGGAAAGGAACAATGGGATGGTATCCAGAGCACTGAAACTAAATTTATTCCAGGCATAAAAGGGGTAAGGTGTAAAACTGTACTCTAAACCAGAATGAATGAAAAGCAATTAGCTTAAAATGACGTATTATGGATTCTCCTGTCAAGACTTTCCCAACCAGCGCACTCTGGACACAGCAGCCTAAAGCCAGCAAGCAGGGCCCAGGGCCCAGGTCTTCAGCTAGGCTTCGGAACCACAATTAGAGAGATGAAGAATAAGCTTCATTATGCACGTCCCCTACATCCCCATCAGAAAGGTTCATCCAAATAACCAACCACTGTCTACCCAAAAATAAAGAGGCTAACATGAAAACCGCCTCCCAAATTATGGCTGCAGTGTTGACCTTTGAAGGATGAGAGGGAAAACTGAGCAGACATCTGAACAGTGCCCTGATGGCTGGGGTTCTGAGCTTCCTCTACGGGCTCCTGGATGACTCGGGAGGGTAAAGCCACGAGCCCAGCCAACCACTCTCACCTCCAAGCAGCCCCGCCAGAGAGGAAAGGTGCCCGGCGCTGTCCGTCTAGCCTGAGCACTAGGCCCACACCGCTCTCCCTGCTGCCCACACAGGTATTCAGCTGGAACGTGTCCTGAACGCCGGGTAATTTGGTCCTGGATAATTCAGTTTGGTGGCTCGTTCAAAGCTCCAAATCTTCGTCTTTATAGCCTGAATCTTACTCTAGTTCGAACCTGCTCCAAACGATGCCCGCACACAATTTCTGTCCCCCAAAACACCCTCGAATTACTACATCCTATGGCAGAAGCCTAAAAACTAATGTTTAACTTTCAGAACCCTTTGTTCCAAAGAAATGTCAGGAGAAGAGCAAAGGTAAAACACACTGCAGGCTCCCCTGACCTCCAGGCCCCGCTCCTCCCAGGCTGCAGGGAGCCACGCGGCAGCACCACTTCCCAGCCACAAGCAGAGTTGGCCAAGTGAGACCAGGCTGCTGACTTCAGCCTGCCAGTGTATCATGAGTGCCAAGTAGAAGTTCCAACCACCCACACTCCAGTGTACATTATCTCAAAAGGTAAAGCTCATTACTCTGATTACAAAATCATTCTCAAACTCACTAGATTTTATAAAAATAATCTGTGGTATAAAACAATCTCCACACTGTGCAGAAGAATCTGTCAGGTGATATAACTAAATATATATATATGTAGAGCTATAGCTTTTTTAAAGTATAAGTTCAAGCGTCAGGTCTCTATTATATAGCCTATTCTTTTATTTACATGCTACCTACCAAAACTCCAATGCAAACGTGATCGCGAGGGTCGGGAGCGAGCCCGTGCCCAACCAACAGCAGTGATTTCCGAGACTCAAGACAGAACTCAACCATTTCAAAACACCCATCCCCACTGCCGAAAAGCATGAGCCAGTGGGGCATGTTTTCCGTAACAGTAAGCGTAAACTTTAGACATGAATTAACACTTTTCCACAGACGTCTGTCCGGAAGAGCCCAGCTCTGTATAGCCCACTGCAGACAAACATATCCACATGTCTATTTCTCTAGTGTCCTGTAGTCGGCTTGCAGTAGTTCTCAGAATTACCTACACCCCGGGCGGTTCAAAGACACTCCCAGGGAAAAGAAGGGCAGAAGAGAGCTCATTACCACACACTAGCATCTAGAGAATGCATTTTAATTCATGAGAAAAAACTATACGTGTTATGTCTATGAGCTGCCATAGGAGCCAATAAAGTATCACTGGTTTTGGCACTACAGGGGATATACAGAGGACTACAATCAGAAAGTCCTGCTTCACTCATACCTGGAAGATACCGCCACAAAAATGTAAAAGGGTGGTAAAAATTTAAATGGTATAACTTCTTTCAATTAAAAATCTCATTCAAACCAAAGCTTAGAGTGGACCCAAATGAGTATAAAATAGGAATATTCAAAATACCATACTAGATATAGACTTTTATTTGATGATTGTATATGGGTCTCTTAGAGAATGTAATTTTTTTTAAAAGGTGTCTATTATCAATTAAATTAATTTCCAAGGGGAATATCTTAAATTTCAACTTCTTTTTCCTAAAAAGCCACGAAATCATTCTCTTGAAAAGCTTTTCCAAGCCTTCTAAAGGTTTGGGATACATTCATAGGTGGATTGCTGGTTACAAATCAACTACCAGTAATCTTACTTAAAGAACAACATGTACAACCCTGAATTTATTAAACATTTACAAATCTAGACTGAGAAGACAAAGTTGTATTGATGAAGACTTAAACACATTACTATATAGAACACGTTATCTGACTATTTTATTAGTTCAGCTTTTGTAAACAGCGAAGGAAAATTCATGTCACCCAAATGAGAAGAAAAGTCCCTTGCCCTCGTTCCTTTCTGGCTGCTCACCCTGGCTGTCGGGGTAGATGAGCGAATGCACGGTGCTTAGATAGGTATGGGCTAGTACCCCTGAAATGTGAACCAGGCCTATCCATCTCTCCAAAGATGAGCCTTTAAGAAGCCAACAGACTGTTGAAACAGCTGTGACTATCAACGTAATGCCTTCCAATTTCGCTGTTTTTCTAGTAAGCCAAGTTCGCAGGAATGATGTCTGGCCACTCAACTTGTAACCAATTCTAAAACTCAACTTATGCATACTACATTACTAAAAACCTTCAAATCCTGTATTACCAGTTAAGTGCTGTGAACTTTATACTGAAGTCTGAAAAAAGGCAAACTTCCACTTGCAAGAGAGCTACCCAGTCGACCCACCCTGTCTGTAGGTCTGCTGCCGCCTCCCTGGCTCAGAACCCAGCAGCCACAAGACTGCATGTGGTGAATGTTCAACACACCGCTGCAACTGCCACCAAGGAGATGCCGGTCACCAGCCCAGCACCCAGTGCACAGTGGCAGGGTAGCAGGAAGCAAGAACATGCCAACCAAAGAGAAAGGTGACAGAAGAGAACTGCAGACCACCTGTTTTGCCCTCTAAAGCATCACGCCACAAGAGGGCTAGGCTGGCACCTCAGGACAACAGAAGCACTCAGTGGCCTGGAGATGAGACACTTCCCTTTGCTGAGTGGGAGGTTCCAGCCAAAAAACACAAACCAGGGCTCTAGATGACAGTCCCCAAAGAGAACATGACAGCAAATAGACATTTAATCTGAGGAAGTACCACCTGGGCTCCCAGCTGCAGCATGCCCTGAAGATGTTCAAGGCTGGATAAGATCCTCCTTGTTCTGGACACATGCCCCTCAAGTTCAGACAGGATGGATTCTGAGACAGAAGCAGCTAGTACATGGGGGAGATCACCCCAAGCGGGATGATTCTGCAGGGCATCTAGGAAGGTGAACAGGACAAGGCAAGCAAATGATGCCCACTTTCTCCCAAGAAAGGTCCATCTGCAGCCCTCACCCTGAGCAATTCACCCAAAGGAATCCTTATAAGGACCAATGGCCCCAAGAGAAAACTGGTTTATGCCAGTCCCAGGAGGCTCTATGTCCATGGCCTTCCCTGCCCCCAACACCTCCCCATCCCTAACGGACAGTCCCCTGAAGGGAACGATGACACCATGGCCTCTGTGTCCCTTTGCGTCCTCCTTCTCTTGTTCACTCCCCTGGCCAGGAATGTCTTTCTACAGTGATCATGAGTGTTTTCAAATATAACACATTCTGGCCCAAAGTCCACCCACGGCCATGAGCCTGTATAACTGCACTCTAGCATCAAAGCAGTGAGGGTCCTGGACCACACCCCCACACTAAAAGGGAAAGCCCCTCTCACGGGCAGAAAAATGATGCCAGATGCCATTCCCACCAGTCCTCCACGGTGCTTGGAGACAGGGAAAGAGAAGCTGTCTGAGCTCCCTAGAAGTGGCTGGTGGTGAGGTCTTTGCAAAGCAGAACATAAGCAGAGGCCCCAGAAACCACTAAACACCAACCGGGGCGCTAGATGATTCACTCCCCAAAAGAGTATACAATAACAAACACTTTATCTGAGGAAGTCCCCCCAGGATCCCAGCTGTGTGCCCCGGAAAGATCACTCACCTCCCAGCCACCGAACCTCTGGCAGCACTCAGCGATTCTGCTTGACGACTGCATGTTATACACTAGAAGGGAAGAGCGCAGCTGGACACAGACCGCCCCACGCGCCCCTCTCCTGCCTCAACAAATAGGTACCATCATCTCCTGACACTCCACTCTAGTGCCAAGGCCCCAGAGGGCTGCTCCAGCGCTGAGCGCGGGGCTCAGCAAAGGAGCCCACCCACATGAAAGAAAGGCCTGCAGGCCGAGCGGAAGGCCTGCCCTGTCACGTACCGTGTCCTGACAGGCACGACTCTCGACAGCCAGGTCAGAACCTGTTCTCACAAGAATCAAGCCAGCGCACCAAAGAAAGATCACCCAGAAGAAATCGAAAACAAAATGGAGATGCTGGGGCTTAGTGTTCCACACTAGCGGGAGCGGCGATCCGACTGCCCCCTTAGTAAGTGAGCTACATTTGTCAGGGGTTTGTTTCTTCTGAAGGTGCAGAGACACCCAGCACTGCCTGAGGAGAAAGCTAAAGAAATTAGATATGGCACTTTTTCAATAAATATCTTAAAGCTTCTTAAAGAAATAAGTGGAAAAGAAAAGCAACTGCTGTAAGACCTGTTTTTCTGTTAAAAATTATTCCAAGGGAAGAAAATTACCACGGCACAAAGTCAAGTAGTTTAAAAAAGGAAGACAGACAATATAGCTTACCAAAAACACAAAACACAAAAGAAAAACCTGTCCCTGTAACCACCTTGGCCAGTTCACATTTTGACCCATGAAATAAAAACTGGGCTCTGAGAGGGAAGCAAACTCACCTCCCACAGCACCCTGTGCCCAAACACCCAAAGATGAGGACGTGGCCAAGCGGCAGGGCCCAGATGCTGTGCCACACACAGCGCCTGAGCAGGGTGCAGACGGCAGGAGGCACATGCTGAGGCTGCAGCGGCCTCCAGGGCAGAGCGTGAAACCCTGCACTCCCAGACACGGCCTCCTCTCACGACTGCCCCAGACAGCGTGGGCTCAGAGACACGATGGATCTCTGCAGCAATCGTGCTTATGAAATAAAATCTCAAGTAAAATGACCTCGTGCAGGTCGAAGGGCCACAGTTTTACCAAGTTAAAGTGGGGTTACCTGTCATTCTGATATCAACCGATCGAGTTGAAGGAAACATCTGAACCTCCAAATAACCCAAGAGGAGGCCCTCTCCAGTCTCACCCAAGTCAACCTCTCCCCATCACCCACGGACTTACCTACTCTCAAGATTAAGAGATCCAGTTTTTAAAGAAAATGGTCTAAAGAAACCAGAAGGAAAAGTCTTCACAAACAAGAGCGATGAATGCCCAGACAGTCAACCTACAGTTGGTAACAATTATTTACAAGGGGTTTAATCAAACAAAATCGGTAGCACTCCCTAGAAGACTCAAACTTTTTTTCTTTTTCTCTATTTCTTTTAAACTTTGTCATAAAAGCCAACTTACATTAAAATATACTTACTACAAGACAACACAACTAACAAAATATATAATAAAACTTACACAAGTAGAAAATTCTGAGGTATTTCTGGTTTGAGGTGGTCTGTGGTCGTGAAGTTTTAATTCTTTTACTTTCCAAAATTTAAACCTCGGAAGCCACATAGCAAAGCGTGTGTGTATATGTGGATGTGTTTTGTTTTTAAAAAATTTGTGTTTCATAAATTAAAAAAACAATTCAAATGTTGAAACAGCAGCATTAGGAACATTCACTGACTAGAGCAAGGTTATGGCATAATAGAAAAAGGTTTTAGAATATGCACCACTTGAAGGGGCCTGGAGAAAGCCGTGTCCACAAGCCACAGAGAGGACAGTAATGTCACCACACAGGGCAGAGCCAGCACTGCAGGACTCTGGTGGGTCACTGGGCAGGCAGGCCTTGGCAGGCCCCGCCCTGGAAATCCTTCTGCCCTGGCAGTGCAGGGTGCCCCCTACGGGCATTTCCCTGAACTGCTCCGGGAGGAAGCAACGTTTTTCGGCTTTTCTTTAAAGACATTTACAGCATCACGTCTTATGAAAAATGTACTCACTAAACCATGATTATTTCCGCCCGTACCTAACCTTAGAATTAGGGCAGGTAAAAATATTATGTCCTCTGTTCAAGTCCAAGTTAGTGAGAAAAACTGGCCAGGGCCAGCAGGTGGGACAGAGCCACACCTGCGTTGATCCTTTCTCCAAACCCCGCTCTTGCCATTCATGCTCAGCCTCCGCACGGTCCTTCCCCTCGATTCCTGGTTACCTGAGAAGTAGCCTCCACAGTAAAGGATGTTGCTCCGAATGTGCCCGAGTCCAGTGTAGCTCTGTTCCAAACCCCAACCCAGCTCCATCCTCCCCTTCCAACTCTAGTCCAAACCATCCTCATCCTCATGCAGTTTTTCCTCGGACAGGAGAACACCCATTAATCCGTGAAAGACACATCTGCTGTTTCTTTAACTCACTGTCTAAAAAGGGAGAGAAACACAATAAAAGGAGTGTGGGGGGGGGAGGGCAGAAGGAAACTCCTCTTTTGAGGAAGGAGTGTTCTTATGTAACAGTCTTCAAAGGTTCCTCTAAGTATAGAGTTTGCAGCATTAAGTTTCCTAAGACAGGAGATGGGTTTCTTTGTGTCACAGATTCTGAGACAACAAACAAAGAGAAAGCAGGAAAAATGAACCCCAAAGGACAGGAGGTGGCTGAGGCTCTTCAGCACGGCGCTGGTTCTGCGTTCACAGCTCAGCACCTCAACGCCTGCTGACGTGTCCGCTGTTTGCGATACAGTAGAGCAATGTGCTGGTAAAAACTGATCCAATCCAAAAAATAATATTAATAATAATAATTATAATAATTATAATAATAATAAAAAGTCACGGTAAAATAGCAGCTGCATTTTATGTGTTTGTTGGTGTTACGGGATTTCCAAAACAAAACACAACTCTTTTTTCCTTTCCTCTTCACATCCGCTGAGTCAGGAGATCCAACCGTGTCTGGGCTTAGATGCTTGACTCTTTAGGAGGCAGGTCCACATTGGTGACAGAGGTCACCAGCGAGACAAGGCAGTCCGAGGTAGTGCCGTTGACCGACCTCCGGATCAGGGCCACGCGCTCCTCCACGCAGCCGGCAGACAGGCGAGCCTCTGCATCGTGGTCCCAGCACTCCTCGATGGTCACACAGAGCTGGGCCAGGCCCTGCACAGTGAGGAGAAGAAGAACACACCCACGTCAGCAGCCCTCGGCAAAGACAAACAGGAGGGCAAGCAAATTTGACGAGCCCAAGGATCAGGCAGAGCTCACCAGCCCCAAGCCGGGCAGGAGGGTAAGTAGCAGCAGCCTGGGGGAAACTGCAGGGAGTGGCGCCTTTCCTCCCGGCAGTGACAGCCAGAGCCCCAGTGGGAGGGATGGTGAACCGCAACAGAGTGAAGGGGCACCCACACCCTCCTGGGCAGACGCTGCTGCTTGCCTTGGAGCAGTGCTACTCAAAATCACAGTGAAGTCCAAAGGCCCAAAGCGGAACAGTGAGTCACCTGGGCACAGAGGGCCTGGTGCCACTCTATCCCCCACGGTCCCGGGAGCACTTCCCTAGGGTCCGGGGAACACGGTATGACAACCTGCGCAAGAACCAAGGGTGTGGCGCTGGGAAAGGCAGCAGAATGAGGAAAACGCCCCCATCCACAGAGCTCTCCGGCCCCTCAGTTCCAGGCCACACCGAGACAGCACTGGGTGCTGGACTCCTCATCAGGAAACAGGACCAGCTCACCCAGCACCTGTGCCTTGGGAGAATGAGAAAGTCTGAGGCAGTCGGTACAGATTCTGGCCCATCTTCTATCTCCCCAGTGCCCCCAGCGCCCCAAGAATTTGCCCTGGGTGGGCTAGGGGAGGGCTCAAGGAGCTGAAAGCAAATATCCTTCCAAGACAGGACATGGCTTTCCTGACTGGGATCTTCTGCACAGCGTCCCCAAACTGGAGGAGCCCAGACGCCAAATAGCTCAGTCCATGCCCAGAAAATGACGAAGGCAGAGGACAGAGAATAGTGAATCAGAACTAAGCCGTATTAGCATTTATTTATGTCCTGCCAAGCAACTCACAACGATAACTCATTAAATCTAATGTCACCCTGAGGAGAGGGGGGCTCAGAGAAATGAAGCAATATGCTGAAAGCACCCAGCTGCTGACTGGTAGACTCAGGACACATCAGGCCCAGGACCAAGGGGTCCACTGCAGTGACCCTCCAGGGGCAGCCTGGGCCCTGACAGCTGCCAGGCCCCATCAGCAATCCAGAGGCCACACCCAGAGCTTCCTTCCTGCAGGGCACTTCACTGGAGGAAGGGAAGCAGTGGACAAAATAACCCTGGACCAGAAGGGGAGAAGGGGACTGTCCTGCTGCCAGGGGCATCCTCTCTCCCTGCCCCACACCTTCCTCACCCCGGTTCCCACCACTCATGGAGCGGCTCCTGTCTCTGCTCCCCTGTAGAACCACCTGCCACCCTGGCCCCTACCGGGTGCTTCAGCCAGTGATCCTTAATGGCAGGCCTCATCTTCTTGTGTACAACCACCTCCTGCAGCTCCTCTAGTGATGGGTGCTGGCCGATCTCCTCCTCAAAGGGCAACATGTACTCGTCCACCGGCCCTGGGGTGAGAGGGCCAGGCAGGGTCACCGCAGGCCCCACTGCTCCCCTTCCCACACCCAGGCCCATTCAGGGGCTCCCCCCCGCCACTTACCATCCGCAGCCTTGCAGCGGGACACGAGCTCCCACAGCACCAGCCCCATGGCGTACATGTCGATGCGCAGGAAGGCGTCTCTCTGGAAGTTGATGGCTCCCTCAAGCACCTCAGGAGCCATGTAACGTCGCGTTCCCACCTATGTAAGGACAGGGGAGGGTCTGCAGTCACCAGCCATGCAGAATGTACTCACGGCTAGACACAGGAACTACACTCTGTGGGTACCACATGGGACCAGACAGTGGACTCAGCAGGGCACCAACATGAGGGCCGTCCCTGTTTGAGCACGCACGGTGTAAATCACTCAGTGCGACACAGACAGCAGTGCCCTGACACAGAACTGCTGCTTCTCTACTCCACCAACATCACAGGGGCTACTGAGATCAAGGCCGGAAACAGAAAAAGGGAGGAAAATACTTAAAAGTACAAGCGGCGATTATTTCAGGATGGCTTAATTTCTCTAGGTTTTTAGTTTGGAGTCATCATATACCTCTATTTTAATAACTACAAGCAAAAGAAACTTTCTTTTAAGGACAAGCAGCCAAATAGAATCTGTGTTCCTTGGTTGACTGGCCTGGGAAGCTACGAACCCTCTGGGCTTTGCTTTTCCCACAGGAAAAAGGGAGCACTGCCCTGGGAGTTTCTGACGGTTCTGGGCTCGGGCAGTGTCCTTGCCTGCACCCTGCCAGCTGAACAGCAGAAGGGCAATGTCCACCCCTGTGCCAGGCCCCCTCTTGTGTTACCTGCCCATGGGTGTCTCCTGGGGGTTTCCCTGGCTCAAACCGAACGGCCAGGCCAAAGTCAGCCAGCACGGCCGTGAGGTCACTCTTCAGCAATACATTCTTGCTTTTAAAGTCCCTGTGGAGACAAGTGGCTCAAGATGAAACTGAACATCATGGTCGGACACAGCCTCCCCAGCTTCCCATCTTGGCTCCTCACTAGAGAGCAGTTTTTGGTGTATAAACTCCCCGGTGCCCGTCTCAGTCTTGTTTTGAGGATTAAAGTGAGAGAAAAGTCAGTACAAAACCGTAGAGCAACCCTGGCACACTCACTATGCATGGCGAGACTGAACAATATGGAGAGTGGACATTCAACCTTTCTTGACCTACAAAAATGGCAACCTGGTATGCCATAAAGTTATACCACTATGGGGGCCTTCCTGGTGGCGCAGCGGGTTAAGCAACGCACTATGAAGCAAACCGCAGCCACTATAGCGCCAGTTCAATCCCAGCCACTATAGCACGAGTTCAATCCCTGCCGCTGGCCAGAGAGGGGACCCACAGGCACAGCAGACCTCTCCTGCCTTGCCCGCTGCTCCCCTCAGCAGTGTGCTTCAGTCGATCTGCCCGTTCTGCTCCCCACCCTGTCTCTGGTGGATCCTCTCACCACCTGTACCCCAGCTCTTGTGTGCATAAACAAATACATCTTTAAAACAAACAAGTTATACCACTAGGAGCGCTTCGGCTTTGAACTCTGGGATCCAAGGCTCATTCTCTTCCCTCGCCGCCACAGAACCCCACTAAACAGGTACAGCTGCGGCACTCGACTTCCCCGCACGGTAGCCCTTCCTCTGTGACAAGGGCTAAGATGAAACAGCCCTATCCCTACAGACGGCACTGAGCCTCTGTGCCCGGGTGTCCCTGCGCACTTGGCACAGCGTCTGCCGTGCGGTGAGCACTGAGCTGAGGAGTCACAGCCACAGCTTTCCAAGTGTGGTCCAAGCACCCAGACGGCCTCTGAGACTGCTCCAGGAGAGCTGTAACGTCCAAATTCTTTCATAATAATCCACTGCCGGCCTTTCATAAACTCGTTCTTGCAGAGGCTATACACACGCAACACCGTCACCCTGACACTCAATAGAATGCCTGAGCTCTGATACCGCAAATACAACAGGTGTAGGCCACATTTACATAAGGCCTTTTAAAGAGTGTGAAGACATTCGAACCATAAAGTTTAAGGAACACTGAGCCAACTTTCCATCCCAAGTCACGTTGTCAGCACTTCCCATTGAGGCCACTGGAGGGCACCAGAAAATGGCCACGAGATGCCCAGGACACAGGTAGACAGTGGGGGAAGGCCAGTGCCAGGAGGACCCAGGTTTTTGTGCCCAGCTGCTTCTGACACAGTACAGGGCAGCTAAGCATGTTCACAGAATTGAGATACCACCACCCCCGCCCCCAACCCTGCTCTAGCCCTCCATCCCTCTGCGGCTCCAAAGGACACAGGGCGGCATTAGTGGTTCAGTGGTAGAATTCTCGCCTGCCAAAGGACACAGGGCGGGCAACTGACATCCCAGGTACCTGTGGGCAATAGACGGCTTGTGGCCCTCGCCACGGCACCAGGGGACGTCCTCATGCAGGTACGAGAGGCCTCTTGACATTGTCTCCGCCACATGACATAGCTCGTTCCACGTGATGATGTTCCCCTTGAGGTAATCCGTGAGGGAGCCCTGGAGGAGACAGCACAGAACTTGGGCACAGGCCCTAGACACAGGGCCCATCTGGGTCCTGGGAGGGCACTTGGTGCACCAAGGAGGATGGAACTCACAGGGGAAGTAGTGTGGACTCAGGGGAGTCAGAAGGTGTTAATCATGAAGTCACTACTCCTACTCGAAAGAATTTCACCCCACCCGGGAGCAGGGACTCCTACCATTGACACGTTCGCGCCTAGGAAAGGTCGCCTCATTGTGGAGGCCGCGGCTGCCCAGTGCGACGTATAAGGCTCACCTTGTCATGGAAGGCCGTGATGAGCCACAGCTCCACCTCGAGGTTGGAGCCTCGCTTCTCAGCAGCAATGAACTGCAGCAGGTTTTCATGCTTCATGCCAGGCGTGCTGAAGATCTCCCGTTCACTCTGCCACGACTGCTTGTCCTGAGGCGGGGATGTGGCTCAGCCCAGCTACAGACCCCTCACCCCAACCCCTAGCCCCTCCCCAGTCACTGGAAGGGAAGTAGGTAGAAGACCAGCACTGAGTGGATCCTGGAACACGGGCCCATAGTGATCCCTGAGGGTCAGAGGGGAGCGAGCGGCCCAGTACAGATGAGCGGCAGAGCTGGCCTGACTCTGGTACCCTGGGTACCTGCTTAGGGGAGCCTGTGTCCAGGGCCTCTAAGCAGAACTGGTCAAAAACAACACCCTAAAATGAGAGTGGGCTGAGGTTCTGCAAGAGCCCTCCCCTAGCTCTGTGATGAAAGCTCACCAGACCCAGCGGGGCCCACTTCTCTCAGCCCACATGCACGGGCTCTGGGCTACCCTGGGATGGGGAGAGCTCAGTTCACCACAGAGGGTGATGACCTGGAGCCCCTCACGCACTCACCTGGAGTGGGAAGATCTTGACAGCCACGAAGTCATTCATGAGCTGTGCCTTCCAGACACAGCCGAAGCGCCCCCGAGCCTTGATCTCCAATAGCTGCAGTGGCTTCAGGCCCACCAAAGGAGACGGGGGTGGAGGCCCAGGGTCCTGGGAGAGATCAAGGGCTTAACAGGGTCTGGCCTGACCTCCCTACCCACGCCCCACCTTGCCCTGCCCCAGTCAGCCGTGTCTCACCTCGTGGATGTCCACATGGCCGTAGGGGGGCTTGCGGTGACGATACATCCAGAAAGCCAGCAGAACGATGAGGGAGAGACCCCCAATGGGCAACAGCGAGTAGGCCAGCACCGTGAGGAGGGTGGGGGCTGTCGGGGGTGGCTCGTACGTGACTGGGGGACACACGGAGCCCTGGTCACACAGCCCGCCCACCCCCAAACCTCCAGGGCCAGCCAGAGGGCCCTGCTACCTCTCCCCACCCAACTCAGGAGCTACGCACTCCAGGGCCACGGAAAGGCCCAAGTCTGCTCCTCCTGCTGACCCCTCACCTTCTGGGCCCCCAGCTTCCGGCAAGTGGGTGAAGCGCTCGTTGCAGAAGTTGCCTTCACAGCAGCAGAAGTACACCTGGGGGTTCTCCTCGGTGGCCACACACTCCTGCCTAGAGGCACAGAGCGTTCCACACAGCCCTCAGCCAAGGGTGCAAGACCAACAGGGCCCGCCTAGCCCCCTCGCCTCAACAGAGAAGTCCATGGAAAACTGTAAGGGGAACCATGTGGACCACCTCTAAAGTGGGACTAACAGCAGGAAGGGACAACCAGGTGGCCACGCGCCGGGGCAGAGCAAACGCCACCACCCACAAGGTGTTTAAGCTGCCTCAAGAGCTCGCGTCTCTTCCCCTCCCGCCTTAGTGCCAGGTTCACATTCACACGTCCTGAGACCCACAAGACCAGTGGGCACCGGTCGAGCTGAGGGGCGGCAGGCGGAGAGGGGCCCGGCACCTGTCGTAGCAGTTGAAGTCATCCAGCCAGCAGCCCTTCTTGACCAGCTCGATGGTGCCGGAGCTGTTGCGCCAGGAGGCGTAGCAGTGCAGCCGCTTGTCCTGCTCGCCCTCGCAGCGCTCCAGGCCGCTCTGGTTGGTGCGCTCCAGCTCCCAGTTGGCGTTGTAGTAGATGCACTCCCTCGTCTCGGCCTCCCCACGCCCAGAACCTGTGCCCAAAGCAAGCACCGCCGTGTGCTCCACAGAGCCCTGCTTCAGTGCTGGGTGCCGGGCCACCCACAGCCCACCCGCCCAACACCCTGCAGCTCCCCCAGCACCAACCCCCGTCTCATTTCTCCTCCCATCACCAACCCCGACCCAACCAAGTAGGAGAAAAGGCAAACCAACCACCACAGACCAACGGGTCGTCAGACTGAAGGTCAAGTGGACAAAAAGTATCCCCCACCATGCAGCAGCTGCAGGCGCTGAAGGAACACTCAAAACCCCAGCGCACGCCAGAATCGCTCTGTGCAGAGTTTGGGGGCAAGGATGTCTGCTAAAAGCATGTATTCTGGGCCCAGCCCATACCTAGCCATCTGGAATGAGAGTCTACATGTTAACCATTCCGTCTGTCTGTCTCATGGACAGACCCCAGGGACCCTGGCTGGAGAAACCAGGAGGTGTGGTTTGTGATGACCCAGCTTGGCCTCACCCCAGGCTTGTCCTTGCTCGCCACAGCTCCCAAAGTGAAAATATAAGGTAACCCAAAATTATCCACAAGAGGAAATAATACAGTAAACACTCCTATAAGAAATAAGACATTACAAACATGCTTGACAATTGATTTTTAAATGTCAGTATTCCCCAAGACAGCAAAATTGATGAAGGCAGAAATGCTGACTTGTCTTAAATGCTAGAACTAGTTCCAGACACCAGATGGATAAAAGGAAGGAAGGGAAGGGAGAGAGGGAGGGAGGAGGAGAGAGAGTTAGGTAGGGAGGGAGGGAGGGAGGGAGGGAGGGAGGGAGGGAGGGAGGCCCAACAGGCAGAAGGACATAGTTATTTCCAGACTGGTTAGAATTTTGAAAGGCAGGACAACAGGGAGGGTGGCCTCAGCCTACAGCTGAGGGCCTGGGGCCCTCAGGGGAATTTTCTGAGCTCCATTTAGAAATAAGCAACCAAGTCCCCTGTTGAAGGCTAGGAGAAGCCAACAAAAACTGGGGAGAAGTGAGGCTGGGGCCCCCCTCCTCCTTCTAGACCAATGACCAGGCAGAGACCCCTCTGGCCACTACAAGACGCAAGTGGACAAGACTAGAAACTCCAAATCTCAAGTGTCTGGTCCAGGATCCGTGATGTCACCAGAATGTATGACCAGGTAGTCCCCCAGGGATGGCGATGGGGAGAAAGGCAGCCTGACGCTGGGCAGACGGTCCAAATCCTGGCTTCTCATACTGCCCAGCTATGAGACTCTGGGTGCCCAAAGTTACCCAAGCACCCATGCCTGGTCTCCGCACTGTGAAAGGGGATGACGAGGCATCTAGGGCTGTCCCAAGAACAAGTCACGTAATGCAATGAGCGTGGTCAGAGCAATGCCTGGCAGGTCAGGTTAGCTGCTATGTTACAGCCACTCCTCCCTGCTGCCTATGACAATCCTTCACAACTATCGCCCAGTGCTCCAGGGCAGGTATGTGCACCCTGCAAGAACTGTGCATTCAGAGCCCAGGGAGAGGGGAGAAGACCTGGGAGACTGCCACTCCAAGCCGCTCCCATACACACCGACGTCAGCTGCCAGTTGAGACCAGGAGCCTCCCCACCACGCCACTGCAGCACGCGCATCCAGCTATTTATAGTCTGGCAACACTCCAACTACAAGGCCACATCCCCCGTTTAATAAACAAAGAGCTCCAGCCCACACTCTCAGGTCTAGGGTACCTACACACAAGAGGCTCTCCCTGACCCCTGCCTACTTGCCCATCTTGGCAGGAGGAAGCTACTCCTCAGATGGGGATGTATCTATCCCCCGCTCACACTTGCTCCCTCACAGCCTAAAGAGGAGCATGCTCCTCCCCCTTACCTCCCCCAGACACCTGGGCAAGGAGTTGCTGCATCCCTGAGCCACAGCCCACCCACCGCTGCCAATCAAAGGAACCAGGTATTCAAATGGCAGTATCCCCAAGAGGCAGTGCCAAAGGTTCTATCCCCAAAAGGACTACACCTGGCTGGAAAGAAGCCCCCAGCACTCCCCAAGTCCGCAGTCCAGACAGGGCAGAGAAACCCCAATCCTAAACACACACAAACCACAAAGCGAGATTCTACTCTAAATGAACATTCTAGGCAGCTGGACCTAAGTGGGCCAGTTCTGACAAAAACAAGCCCCGGGAGGCCTGTTCCCCATGCAGTGGTCTCCCGACACATAAACGCCCATACAGGCACAGATGTCTTTCCGGCCTTTCTATTCTATTCCACTGTCTAGGAAACTATATTGTCCTTTTAATAACTATTGCTTTATAACAAATCCTGAAATGCAACAGGTGTACCTTGTTCTTTTCCTCAAGAGAGCCATGACACTTCTTGATCCTTTGCATTTCCAAATTATTTTACTCTGAAAACTGGCCAGAGAATAAAATTTAAAGGCTCTTTCTGCATCTCCTGGAATAAGTCTTAGTTTTTCCTGTTTTACTCTGTTAACATGGTGGGTTCAATTAATTTTTAATAATTTATCAATTTTGCATTTCTGGAATAAAAACACTTGGTCATTATATATTTTTATTTTTACACATTGTTTCATTCTATTTGTAAAAGCTGTGAGGATTTTTGCATCTTATGCTCATTAGGGATACGGGTTCTATTGATATTTTTCTCTCTTTCACTGCTTCCTTTTCAATTTGAAAATTTTCTATTATTCCACTTGTCCCCTTTATTATTAGTTTAAAAGTTAAGATCTGGGGCCTCCCTGGTGGCGCAGTGGGTTAAGCAACGCACTATGAAGCAGACCGCAGCCACTGCAGCAAGAGTTCGGTCCCTGCCGCCGGTCAGGGAGGGGACCCACATGGCGCAGCAGACCTCTCCTGCTGTGCCCGCTGCTCTCCTCAGCAGTGTGCTTCCATTGATCTGCCTGTTCTGCTCCCTGCTCTGTCTGTGGTGAATCCTCTCACCACCCACACCTCTGGTCTGTACCCCAGTGCTTGTGTGCATAAATAAATAAATCTTAAAAAAAAAAAAAAAGTTAAGATCTTTCTACCCTTTAGTAGTTATCAAGCGATTACATTTTATGCCTTCTTGACTTATCAAAATCTAACATTGATTAGTAGTTTCATCCTCTTTCTGGACAACGAAAGAACTTTTATAATGATTAAACTCCATTTTCACTCTACTCCCACAAATAGTATTACTGCCTTTTTAAAAAATGTTTAAATGTATTTCAAACCCAACAACACAATATCTCATAAAATAAATGGCTGAGGGCCTCCCTGGTGGCGCAGTGGGTTAAGCAACGCACTATGAAGCAAACCGCAGCCACTGCATGCAGCACAAGTTCGATCCCTGCCCCCCGCCCCCTCCGCCAGGGCAGGAACCCACATGGCATGGCAGACCTCTCCTGCTGTGCCCGCTGCTCCCCTCTCACCCCCACCCCCACACCTCTGGCCTGTACCCCAGTGCTTGTATGCATAAATAAATAAATCTTAAAAAAAATAAATAAATGGCTGAATATTTACCATCTTCATTATTCTTCATTCCTTTCTACCTCTCTGACCTTCCATCTCGGTCATTTTCCTTTAGTGTGAAGAATACCCTCTTTACTTGATACTGTCAATTCTTGAAGAACAATTCTGCCTGATACAGAATTTTAAGTTGAAAATCCTTTCAGCACTTGAAACCATCATTCAATTGTCAATTGTCTTCTGGCTTCCACTACTTTTGAGATGTTAGTTGTCTGTACAGCCACTGCTCTTTTGAGAGCTTTTTTCCTTCTGACTGCTTTTTCAGAGTCTCTGTGATTTTTTAATTTTAGTTACAATAGGAACATGCATGGGATTTTTATTTATTATCTTATCCAGGGCTCATAAGGCTTCATGAATCTGTGGCTTAATTAGTCTTTCACTAATTTAAAACTTAGCTATTACTTCTGCCTCATTCTCTGTCCCTTATGACCTATGGTTCTGATTATATGAATCTTAAAAGTTCTCACTTCATCTTCTATGCACCTTTCCATCTTTTCTGTTATTATCCATCTTTTTTGTCTCCCATAATTCAGTCTATGTATTAACTTCCAATCTGCCTTCCAGTTCACTCTCTCTTCAGCGTTATGTAACCTCCTGAAAAAAAAAAATCATTCATTGAGTTCTTAACATCTTCATCTACAGTTCAATCTGTAACAGGTTTTTATTTGTTATATTTTTCTAGCTCTCTGTTGAAATTCCCATTTTCATTTCCTTGAGAATAGTCCTGTTTTTTCAATATGTGTAAGACAATTCCAATCTGGAGCTCATGCAGCTCTATTTCAACGGTGATGTTTCCACTGACTGCTTATTTACAATGCTCAGTCAGTCACTGTAACAGACACTGAGAGTAGAAAAATTCTGGATGGAAGGTGTCACAAGGACAAACACCAGAGGTGGGGGTAGGAATGGTTAATGCATCTTAAATTAAATCTGACCATGGAAGTTTCCAGGAATATGAAGTGGGATCAGAAAAGATTATCATTCTGAGTTGGAGACAGGGAGGATTATCAATCATAGAAGACCAACCTAACCTGACCCCCAGGCAATAAATTCCATAATAATTTCATCAAAAAACACTATAAAAGAACATCCCTTGCTCTGGCAAAATGCAGTTCACTGCTCACCTGTGTCTATGCAGGCATCTCTTTCTTAAACCTACCCCTTTCAAAAACTCAGCTCTTGTCTTTTAAGCCTCCCATCTGTGTCTATGCAGGCATTCCTTTTTCCTACTTTTCCCTTATCTTAATAAACGTAGTAAGCTTTTGTGTGCTGATGAATGGGAAAGTACGCTGATTTCTTTCTCAGAGGAACCCAGGAACCCTAAACACTCCATCATCTGAACCCCAAAAGAGAAAAGACATCTCCAAAAATTTCCCCAGTCCTTCAGTCAGTCATAGTAGAAGCTGTGCAAGGTAACAAGGCATATACTCAGAGACAAACTTAAGCTCAACAGACATAATGGGTTATGAGAAACACTCACCAGATTCTAAAATAATTGTTCTGCAGAGAAATCTGCTCACATCCCTTACCATCATTTCACCACATGTGAAACCCGGATCCTGCCCAGATCCTGTCCAATGCACTAGGCTCACTAGGAGTGCCCTGGTACTCACTGCTCTTCGCAAACTTCAGCAAGTGCCTCAGTCTCTCCAGAGGCAGAAGACAGCATATGACTCTGCTCCCTGAGCACAGTCAGGGAGCACAGCCAGACACACAGACACACCAATTCCACCCAGACCAGCACATACCTGCTAGTCCAGTGTGCCCCCCTCCCCTCTGCCAACACAGTAACCAGGAGACTCAGACATGGGTAGCAGCCTCTCTGGCTCTCTTCAAACACTAGTCAGTGGAAATGAGCACTCCCCCTGTCTGGGCATCCTTTATGAAATGGGCTATTTCCAACATGATGTTTTAGATGGGAGGAGATAGTCACAAATGACTATAGAGGACCACCTGCCATGTCATCCAGCTTCTGCCCACACTGCTACTACCTTAGCCTCAAAGAAAACCAAAAAAACCCACCCCAGTACATTTTCCTGTATTTATTAAAACTTAAAATGTACATGGTCCTATGACTCAGCTTCTTGTCATCTATCCTCAAGAAACAACTGGTATAAAACTGTACACAACCAGAAAGTCCACCAATAGGAAACTAAGTAAAATGCTGTCTACATCCAAACTTGGAAACTTTACAAAATTATTAAGAAAATCGAGGTGTATCCATAGGTAATAAAAAGAATGCCAAAACACAGCCCTGAGTTTAAAAAGTCGTGACACACAACAGGGATACAAGGCCCAGACATGGTGAGCAAAAGAGGGACATAAAACTGTTTGCCTGGTAAGACTCCAGTCATATAAAGCACAAAAACTGGCAAAATAATCTTCAGTTTATGAAATTCATTAAATGGTTACTCATAATAATTATACCGCATTGTATGAGTTTTATATTTTTTTAAAATATTTGGAAAAGAGCAATACTACTTTAGGTTTAAAAAAAATAAAAACTATTGGGGCCTCCCTGGTGGCACAAGGGTTAAGTCACAGCACCGTGAAGCATCCACAGCCACTGCAGCACGAGTTCGATCCCTGACCAGGAGGGTAACCCACATGCCACAGCAGACCTCTCCTGCCTGCCTCAGCAGTGTGTTTCAGGCTATCTGCTTGTTTGGTTCCCCACTCTGTCTCTGGTGAAGCCTCTCTTCCCCCATACCTCTGGGCTGTACCCCAGTTCTTGTATAAATAAAAAACATTTTTTTAAAAAAAATATTTCTGTAAGTACTTCTATTTGCATACAGGTAAATGTCTAAAAAGAATAGGCTAATGTGAGAAGGCTCATTGCGGGAGGGGATTCAGCCGGGAGACAAGGGAGGTAGAGATCCTAACTTCATAACGTCTAAACTTCTGCAGTTGAACGCATGTTTATTTACAGTGTGGAAGAAGTTATAGCTGAAGTAACCTCTCTTCTCCCAGCTCTAAACCAGGTCAGCTAACCAGCAGTGCTACAGGTAAGCAGAATCTGGGACCATCTCCAAGACTGCAGTTCCTAGCTCTTCCCCAGGTGGCCCTGTGGGTCCCACTCTCAGATGATTCACAAGACTGGTCAGCTAGGTGGGAAAGGAACCTCTAACTTCTCTACCCCTCTACTCTCTAAGCCCCAGAGGAGATGAACACTGATCCCTTCTGTCCTCAGGGTACAGAGAAGCTGGAGCTCTTTCTAAGTTCTAGGCTGCAAGGCACCCTGAAAACCTATTCCCAGCCCAAGCCAGCAGGATCTCAAGGGAGATCCTGGGCTGCCTGGATTTTGAGCATCTGACAGGAATGTCAAATCCTAAGAAGCAAATTCCCAAGAAGTACATAAAGAGCTTTTTAACCCATGATCACCAGCTCAGGGTTCTGAAAACTCATGCAAGCTTTCTGCATCAACAGAGGTGGGGGATGAGGGAGAGGATAGGTTTGTCCGTGACAGGAGACATGAAAAGGCATTGTCCTCATCCTTGAAACGTTGTACACCGCTAGATAAGCCAGATGGAAAAAACATCCTGGCATCAGCACCAAGAGTCAGCTTCCAAGTCAGTCTCCTGTTTTCATTGGTTCAGGTCTAGGAGGCCAGCAGGGTCCCCTCCCTCTCCTCAGATGGACAGACAACAGCTGGTCTGAGAACATCTTCCAAAATGCTGGGCCACAAACCCAAGGAAGCAGACTCCTCCATTCTCCAGCCAAGGGCTTGGGTTTCCAACTAGCCTTCCTTTTCCTTCCCCCAGACTAATTTTAGCCTCCTTGGTTGTCAGAGTGGAACTGAAATAGTCAACAGAGGAAAGTTTGCAAACAAGAACAGGAGCTCACCTCACAGAACACCTCAGCTCCAGCCCAGAAAGTGGCCAGAGAGAAGTCCACTGTGCGGTAGCTGGGCCCCTGGAGAAGATTCCCCTGGGAGGAGAGCCACACATCTGCCAGTAGGGCAGCCCTCCTTTCCAACGCTGCTCCCAGCGGTCACGTGTCCGTGAATGGAGCACGCAGCTAAGGCTGCCAGGTCCTGAGAGTCTGAAAGAGGCACATGTATGTGGACAGAGACTGGACTAACCAGCGTAAAGCATAGGGCTGTCCAAAGGCGAGAAGCCATGTTGATGGTAGGCCAGGAGAAGGCACGGCTGACCCCTGTAAAGTCCCAGCCTACATTATCAGATGGTTTTTAATGCCTACCACTGTCTCAGACAGAGATAACACTGAGGAGACTAAAAAATAAAGACTCAGAAGAAGGCAGCAGCATCTCCTCTCCTCACCTCCCGCCTACCCAACAACCTGGGCAGCCAGAGGCGGCACCGCCAAGACCTCAAGGAACAGCACCTGTGGAGCTGGAATGGGTCTTGCGTATGATGGCAAGAGACCAAAAAGGAAGCCCCAAACAAGGAGGTGGGTGTCTATTTCAGAACAGGAAAGTAGTGACAAGAGAGGAAGAAAGAGAAAGGTAATAAAGAATTGTGAGGAGGCAACAAAGTTCCCTTTGGATGAAATCTCAACCCCAGCAAGTAACCCCTTTAAAAAAAAAAAAGCCCTTGATCACACACCAGTAATGTGCAGTGCAAGGTACTGAAGCTTTGAAGTCTGCTTCTTCCCACCCTGACTCCAGCTTGTAATCGGTTCCCAGTACAGCAAGCTGAGTCTTGCTGAGCTCAGGATCAAAGCGTAGCCCCTCAGGAAGTCCTCCAAGCAGAGCTGGGAATTGGTCGGGGGAGAAGTAGAGCACAAACACCGGGCTGCCACAGCTCTACCCACCACACCTCCCAGGCCCAAGGAGGAAGCCTGGCCTGCCCTCCAGTTCCCTGAGGACAGGGTAGAGACCTGCGCTCCTACCTTTGGGAGGAGGCTGCCCCCCTGCCCTGGCGTCCCTGGGCTTGGAGCTCCAGGCCCACTCCGGATGCGGCTCCTCAGGGCGCCACATGGCCGGCCCACTCTGGGGAAAGAGGGGAAAGGGCATGCGCTCCTGCTACAACCTGGGCTGCTCTCAGACCCACAGGACAGCCTCAGCTCCAGTGGCTCCCAGGTAAGCAGACAGGGGCTGCCCCGCCAGGCAGAGGTCCCAGCAACAGGCACTTCCTGACATTCTGTGAGAGTGGGAGGGAGAGGCACGAATGCAAACCTCAAGGCAGCAGCGGTCAGAGGCAGGCTGGCCAGGCAGGCAGGCGGGTGGGCGGGTGCGGGCAGGCAGGCTGCCTGGCCACCCACAACCGCCTCCCTGAAACCCGAACCACTTCTGGGAAAACTCAAGGACGCCAGGATTCTCCTCAGTGGCCAGCACACAAACCACCAATTCCAAATCAAACTCACAAGCTGAGTAGGTTTGCTTTCCAGGCAAACCTAGGAATCGCCTAAGCTTGGAGGAGAATCCAACCTTCCACCTGGAATTGGATGGGGGGAATGGAATGTGCAGGTATCAGCCTTTGACCCCACCTACCATAACTGTCTGTTCCTTTAAAAGTGCAAGAACATTCTAGATCTGCCGATGTCTAGAGACATTTTCAAAGTCATGACTGTAAGTGCTACTAGCATTTAGTGGGTCAAGGCCGGGGTGCTCTAAACATCCTATGATACATGACACAGCTCTCGCCCCATGACTGGCACCCACCTCCACTGTGCATCCGCACACATGACAAAGAATCGCTGAGTCCAAACGGTCAGTAGGGTTAAGGCTGAGAAATCATGTGCTAGAATGTGGTGCACCCGTCAGCACCCTGCCTGAGGACATTTTGAGAATGTCCAGAGTCATTCTCAAAATTATCACCCAGGGACCTCCCTGGTGGTGCAGGGGTTAAGTCACAGTGCTATCAAGCCATGGGCAGCCACTGCAGCAGGACTGATGATCCCCATCCAGGGAGGGGACCCACATGGCGCAGCAGACCTCTCCTGCCTCGCCCGCTGCTCCCCTCTGCAGTGTGTTTCAGTCAATCTGCCTGTTCTGCTCCCTGCTCTGACCCTGATGAATCCTCTCACCCCCCCCCCCACACACCTCTGACCTGTACTCCAGTTCTTGTATGCATAAATAAATAAATCTTTAAAAAAACGTATTACCCAGACCAGTTCCTACAGGCCCCTCAGGAAGCCCTCCAAGCAGAGCTGGGAACTGGTTCCAGATCCCAGTCTTTGGTAGGAAGTCAGTATCTGAACGTGGATCCTAACTCTGACCTGACTGATGTCCCTTAGTCCCCACTCACACGACCCAGTGCTCTAGGAACAAGCTGAATGCATAGGCCCTTTGGGGAGGGCTTCCTAGAGGAGGAAACCAGGGCTGGGTCACAGAAAAACAGACGTTAAAAAAGGAGTAATATCCAGTGGCTAGAAGAGGGTAACTAGAGGCAGCAGAGTGAGAACAAGCACGGTACACCCCCAAGGACAACAAACTGCCCCTCAGGACTGGTATGGTGAGTACGTGCAGGACTTCACGAGTCCAACCCAGGAGACCACAGGTTCCTGGTATCAGGAAAACCGCAGGCATGCATGCACAATTTGTGTACACACTAACACACAGACTCATATTTGTGTTTTCTTAAAACAGTCCACAGCTTTCATCAGATTCTCAGAAGCACCCATTACACAAGGGACCATAGTTCAGGACAAAGTCTCTTCACTGGACTCCTGCAAAGGCAGTTCCTTAGAAGGCCAGAGACAGTCCAGGTGCTACTGGGGATTCCCAAGGCCCCGAAAGACCTGGCAGGGTACTACAACACAGAGGGCCAAACAAGCTGTGAAAGGCCAAGGGTTCTAGATCTTAAGTTTTCACCCAGAGGTAGGGTCTGGGAGGACAGGCTACTTTCTCACACGTCCACTTCTGAAAAGCCTTTAGGAGTTGTGGAGGATGCCCGCTCCTCCCAGAGGGTGGCCGGTCAGCCAGACAAGGTGTCCCCAACACAAACAAGGTCAGTCAGTAGAGAAAATCTTCCCTGAGGGGCAACAATCCTGACTCTGACAGCCGCCACTACACCAGGACAGTCACTGCGCTCATCACACACACACACACACACACACACACACACACCCCACTACGACGACTCCTGAGGAATGGACACTGTTTTTGTGTTAAAGAATAATCAGCCTATGAGGACAGCCCAGGGGAGTCAGCCCTGCCTTTCTTGGTGGGACCATCGAGAGTCAGGCCCCTCCTCCCAACCCCCCTGGCACTGCATTCAGAACACTCTCTACCCTGACCCCCAGTACACAGACAAATGCCAGGCGCTCTTGTGGGACACACTGAGAGGTGTCGGTTTGTCTACTGTAACACAAGAGCTAAATGATTTGTTTCCCAAGGACACCAGGCCAGATACAGGACACAAAAGACTTGTGAACTAACTGAATACTGATCTTGTAACAAGTATCATGTGTCTTTATTACAGCATTGAGCTCTGGCTTTTCTTCTAGGTGTGCCAACCATCCAATATGGTAGCCACTAGGCAAATGTGACTATGGATCACTGGTGGAAAACGTAGAAATCTGAACTGACATGTTCTAAGCATAAAAACATATACTGGATTTTGAAGATAGTATAAAAAATGTTTTGGTAGCAACAATATGCTGAAATAATTATTTTGCACACAGTAGTATGCAAACTAACTTTACTTGTTATGAACTGAATGTCTGTAACCCCAACCCCCACCCCCAATTCATATGTTGAAGACCCAGTGCCTAACAGGATGGTATTTGGAGATTGAGTCTTTGGGAGGTAACTAGAATAGGTAATGTGGACGGCTCTCTTGATAGGGATAGTGAAATAGGAAGAAAGAATGATCTCTGCCCCCACCGAAGGAGGAAAGGCCATGTGTAGACACAGCGAAAAAGCAGCCATCTGCAAGCCAGGAAGCAGGTCTCACCAGGCCCCCACACATGCTGACCTAGGCTTCCGCACTCCAAACTGTGTGAAAATAAACCCTGATGTTTAAGTTACCCAGTCTACAGTATTTTGTTATGGCAGCCCAGGAAGACTAAGATATACCTGTTTCTTTTTCCCTTTATTAATGTGACCGCCAGGACATTTTAAGTTCTGCATCTGATTCACACTCTCTCCGCTGGACAGCAATGCTGGAGACCATTCACTACAGAAGCACTGTGTGCTGGAGGGTGATTCTAAACAGCAAGCCAGGTGCTTGAAGGAAAGGCACAGGTGGGTCAGTTCTGTCCCCACCTAGGCCTGAGGGCAGCTCTTCCCATATTTCCTCAGGTGTCAGAGCAGTGGCTGAGGGAACACTGGCTGCTGTGACCACAGGAAACACCCAGTGACTCCACTTTCTCACCTTCCTCCCAGAGAGGAAACAGGTCTTGGATTCCAGTCTAACTTCACCTGTTCCAACTTGCAGAGTATAACAGGCACTGCCCAATCCAGGAAGGGAGAGACAGAAGGAGGAGGAGAGAAATACAGTCCTTCTAAGGCACAGTCCCACCTTGCCACTTCTAATTAGGGAAGAAAGTGAAAGTAGTGAGGTCAGCCTGAGAAAAAATTAGAGAGCTCCCAGTTTAAGGCTGCCATGTCCTGAAAGTAGGCCCCTTCTGCAGGTCTGGACTCGGAACACCTCAAGTACATCGGGAGTGGGGTCTAGAGACAGCCAGGTGAACTGCTGTGTGCCTATTAATTAAGTTGACTTGCTGCAGCCAAATGCTTTCCTTTCACTTCAGAGCTCTCGCTCTTGGGAAAAAGTTATCTTAGCGCAGCACTGAAAACTAAGAGGAACAATTTCAATATAACCACAACTTTGCCTCAACCACAAAAGAAACGACTTAAAGAGAACCGTGGCTCCAACAGAGACGCCCCCTCCCATAGAGTGCTTAGGTTTCAATGACGGGGGTCTCTGTTCTCTGGTCCCAGCCCGCAGACTACACAGACCCACAGGGAGAACTCACTCATCTAGGGTATAGACAGCAAAGTCTCAATGCAAAGGAGATGGGCAGAATGGGGGTGGGGACGGAATGGAGATTCCCATCCCCACCCCCGCAGCAGCAGGGGATCCCAGCCCCGCCCCTGCACGCCCAGCCCCGCCCTCCGCGGGTTTCCCAGACTCCGCGCTGCTGCCACCGCGGGCAGCAGGGGACCCGCGCTGCATGTGTAATGGGGGCTGGGAACAAAGACTCGCAGGACCCGGCGCCTCGACCGTCCCGGGCTTCTCCCTGGAGCAGCAACGCACGACTCCCTACACCCCCCAGGGCTTCCCGGAGCCACCCGAACCCGAACGCGAAGCGCGTCCCTACGCGCACGCCCGAGTTGGGCGCGTCCTAGCACCTCTGGAAGACCAAAATCGGTGTTTCGGCCCTAGGGAGAAAGCGCCTTTCCCGCGAACTCTATGTGTATACACTCTCACCCACAAGCCCTCAACCACACGCGAGCGATCGGAACGCTCGCCCCGCGGGGTCACCCACCTCCGCCACGTGCTTCCTGGAGACCAGAAGGCACAGGGACCTGTTGGTTTTTCACTCGCTCCACCTGTCCTCCCAGGCGCCCAAAACAAAGCTGTGCCGCGAGATGCCCGCACCTCGCATCCGGGGACCGCAGCAGGGAAAGCGGACTCAGGTGGGAGCCGGCTCCAGGCCAGCCGAGCAGGGAAACACGACGCATACCCGGTGGGAGAGAGTACGAAATGACTTCGCGATGTGTGAAACAGCCCCCCTTCATTTCAAGAGACCTAGTTAACCCGAGGGTTGCGCGGCCCTTCCCCCGCTACGATCTCGCCACCACCGAATTAGATCTGCCCGCCTCGCTTGGCCACTTTCCCCACACTCCGGTTTTCTCACTCTCCCTGCGTTCCACGCACTCGGGTGGCCTGAACCCCGATCATGGGCTCTTGGGTCCCGGCCCCCACCGTGAGATCGACTCTGCGGAAGACCCGGCACAAATTGTTTCCCCAAGATCAGCGAGCGGGGCTCCCAGCGCGCCCCCCAATTCCCCGCCCCGGGAGGTGCCAGCTGGGTGCAGGTGGCCGGGCTAGGAGGCCGCGGGCCCGCCCTTTGTTGGTAAACACCGCGCGGCTTCCGAGGCCGGCCCCGCGCGCCCTCCCCGCACCCCCAAGCCGCGCCCCGTCCTTACCCGCGCACAGCGATCCCCAGAGGAGGGCGAGGGCCGCCCAGGGCGCCGTCATGTTCCGCGGCGCCGCCCCGCGGACACCCGGAGCCCGCGGGCAGGGCCGCGCGGCGCTCCCGGGGCGCGCAGGGCCGGGCGGCGGCTGCGCTTTTCTTCCCGCTCCTTCCTTTGGTCTCGTTCCCCGCGCGCTTCTCGCGCCTTCGTCCCGGGTACCGTGCGTGTTCCAAGGGCCGGGCAGCGGGGCCGGGCTCAGGGCCGCTGCGGGCGGCGCAGGCTGCGGCCCGGGCTCCGGGGCGACGTGGGGGCCGGGGGGCGGCGGCGGGGCGCGGGCCGGGGCGCGCCCGACTCAAGCATAGCGCGGCGGGGCTGGGCCCGGGCCCCGGGCGCAGGGGCCGAGTCCGGAGGGGCCATGAACGGGGGGAGGGGTGGGGGGAGGGGAGCTGAACCGAGTCCAAGATGGCTCCTGAGCCGGGGCCGCGGAGCCGAGCCAGCGGGGAAACCCGGATGTAGGATACAAAGAGGCGGGCGAGGAGGGCGGGGAGGGGGAGGGGAGGCGGGCCCTCCGACCGCGTGGTCCGCGCCCCCCTCAGGGGCGGGGCCCCAGAGAAACAACAACAAGGAGTCCCCGCCTCCAGCCCGCGCCCTCCTGGAGGACGGGCGCCACCCTCCCGACTTGAGGGCGAGGCTGTGGGCGCAGGCTGTAGTAGCGGGATTGGCTCCCGGACCACTTGGCTGGAACCCTGGGACCCCATGGCCACCGCACCCCGAGATTCTTGCGCCACTGTGTACCTTACACACCGAACGCAATCTGCCCTGCAACCCTGGAGTAAATGGAGACCCCCCCCACCCCCGACTTTGGTCTGAATTCCCCTCCGCGCCCCCATTTCCCCACCTATGAAATGGGGGTCACAGTGCACCGCAGGAGAATCGTGCCTGTGGATGGGTAAACAAATTGTCATTAAGAGACTGACATCTGAAATGACAAGTGCCCCCAGAGACACATACACACAGGCATAAATAGGGATCCTGGAGCTGGACCCCTCCAAGTGAGGGAGGGCACGAAGCCCCGCCCCACGAAGCAGCTGTTAGTCCTGCTTCCTCCACCTTTACCTTAAGTGGTCCTCAGCACTCCCACCCACCATACCCCTAGATCCCCCACAGTTACAGATTTCGTTTATAGCAAATAGCTCAGCTGTCCTCTTCATCGCCCCAGTCTCTCCCTGGGGTGGCCTCTGTTCTCCAAGAGTTCACAATCCTTATCACAGTACCAGAGCTTGAGAGGGTCTTGCTGGAGCTAAAGAGGGAAATCCTGTCACAGTTCAGGGATGAGGTATGGGGCCCTCAGATACAGAAATTGTCCTTGGCTTCTCTTGACTTGACACAGCTGTGCTGGAAGCAGGGCATGCAGCAGCCAGGAGGGAGGGATGCCTGGTATCTGAGTTATTTCACTTCTCTGAGCCTCAGTTTCCTCATACAGAGAGTGACTAAACAAAAATCTTAGGTAAAAGTCAACATGCAGAATACTGGCCTTGGTCGAAGCTGAAATAAAATGACATCACCTGGGCCTCCCTGGGGGCGCAGTGGGTTAGGCAACCCACTATGAAGCAAATCCCAGCTACTGCAGCACCAATTTGATATCTGTAGACAGCCAGGGAGGGGACCCCCACCTCCATGGGGTAGCAGACCTTTCCTGCCTCACCCGCTGCTCCCCTCAACAGTGTGTTTCAGTCAGTCTGCCTGTTCTGCTCCCCACTCTTTCTCTGGTGAATCCTCTCACCTCTCTGGACTCTGGCCTGTAGCCCAGCTCTTGTATGCATGAATAAATAAATCTTTTTTAAAAAATGACATCACCTGAAGTTTCCAAAATATCAGGTAACTTCAAGGACCACTCTTTGCAGTAACTCAGATTTTTGGGTCTCCCAAGGTTCCCAGTTCTGGAAAATTCCATATCAAAAATAATTACATTCCCCACCCCTGGCCACAACCCTACAGGGAACCCTTATATACACCTCTTAACAGATTGAATGCCACTATGTGCAAAGCAAGTGTAGTTTGTTCCCGCTGTGTATGAGGTGGCTGGTATCCCTACAGAAGGCTGTATTGACAGAGGCACAGTAGCAGGGGAAGCAATTTCATATGCAGAATAAATGTCTTTACTAGGGAGGATAAATCACTACCTCCTCCAAACTAGAAGGTTGGACTATAATGCATAGACCAACAATTACGAAGGCTGGTTCCTCTCTTCTCCAAACCAAGTTGAATATCACAATAAAGACTGGGCTAATCTGGACTACTGACACATCCACGTCTTCCATCCTGAAATTTCTGGAAACTCTAAATCTGTATATTCAATGGCCTACATGACATTTTATTTGGCAGCCAGTCAGAAATTTTGAGCTTGACCTACCCAAAGCAGAATCTCTTGTTTTCCCCATAAATCTATTCTTACCCCAGTGTTCCCTATCTAAATTAATGGTATTAAACAACCAAACAATTGTTTGATTCAAAAATGTTTGATTGCCTCCCTGGTGGCACAGGGGTTAAAGTCAGCACTATGAAGCTATCCACAGCTACTGCAGCATAATTTCGATCCCCGGGCAGGGCAGTGGCCCATATGGCACAGCAGACCTCTCCTATCTCCCCTCAGCAGTATATTTCAGTAGATCTGCCTGTTCTGCTCCCCACTCTTTCTCTGGGAAATCCTCTCACCACCACCCCCACATCTCTGGCCTAGACCCCAGTTCTTGTATACATAAACAAAAAATAAATCTTTAAAATAAAAATGTTTGAGTTATTCTTCTTTCCTCACATGTTTAGTCCATCGGTGGTAGGTTTCAAAACCCTAGCCACCCTTCAGTCTGTTTTCTAGATCTATAAGCAAGCATCACCCAACATGTTGCAATGACCACACTAACAGCAGTGAACTGAAAGAGATGTTAACTGATCACCTGCTTCCATGGAGCAACTGAAATGGTCTCTTAAAATGAAACTCAGGGGCCTCCCTGGTGGCGCAGTGGGTTAAGCAACGCACTATGAAGCAAACCGCAGCCACTGCAGCACGAGTTCGATCCCTGCCGCCGGCCAGGGAGGGGACCCACATGGCGCAGCAGACCTCTCC
>JAGFMF010011466.1:5382504-5399406 GCA_019455555.1 Galemys pyrenaicus | reverse complement strand
GTCTGCCTGTTCTGCTCCCTGCTCTGTCTCTGGTGAATCCTCTCACCACCCCCCGTCTCTGGCCTGTACCCCAGCTCTTGTATGCATAAATAAATAAATCTTTAAAAAAAAATGAAACTCATATCACATTACTCTCTTGATTGAAATCCTCTCATAACTTCCTTCCTAAGAATTTCAAAACTTCCTACGATGGGTGACAAAACTCTACATGATCAGCCCCCTATTCCTCTCCCATCTCATAGCTGTCAGTCAGACACACTGGTTTTCTGTTCCTCAGACCTATTAAGGTTGTTTCTGCCCTAGAGCCCCAGCCCTCCCAACCCCACCACCATTGTGGGATACTCTTCCCCAGAGATTCTCTCAGAGAGCTGAGATACATGTTGTTGAGTTCTAGGGCCTCTAGCTCTGCTACCATTTTGTTCACAAGCCCATTGAGCAAATAACACGTTGGTGGATAAAAGTGATGATGGATGTCAGAGAAGTAAATTTGGCTTTTTTCTGTTCTTTTGAACTACAAAAGTACTAAATCCTGCATTTGATATCAGACAGGGTATGACGAGAAGCAGAAAGGCAAAAACCCAGCAAATGTCCAATATAGAACTTATGACATGAGTTTGCCATGCAGGCACTCTGTGTGTTACAGCCACTCTGCTGCTGCTCTCCACCCTCCACTGTGGTCACGATTAGAAGCCAAGACATTGGGAAGAAGCCACTGAGTGTATCAAGCCATTGGAAGAGGAGGAAAATTACAGCACTATCATGACTTGGTATCTGTATGATTATAATGCAGTCTTAAGTCACTACTGTTTATTTTTTAAACTTTATTTGGAAACCTTTTTTTTTTTTTAAAGATTTATTTATTTATGCATACAAGCACTGGGGCACAGACCACCTTTCTCTTAATAATGATTACCTTAAAGTCAACTGAATGAATTGGCCCACATGGAAAAGTAATAGTCTCTCTCGAAATAGATTAGGTTATGCTTGCTAATGTGAAATCCAAAATCTCACTAGCTTAAAACAACAGAATTTGTTTCTCACTCATGCTCCATGCCATTGTGGGTCACCAAGCAAGCAAGATGAACTCACAGACAGGGGCTAATGGAGGCTACATTTTGATGCATGTTTTGCTACTACAGAGGGGTGACCTGACGAATGACATGTGGGCCCTTTACCAGATTCTGGGAAAGTGGTGGCAAGGTTGGTGGCTGCATAGTTTTTAATCTTCCAAAACCCTTGCATCAAAAGACAGAACAATTACACCGGGAAAAAAAGGAAAGAAAACCCATGTACATTTACAGTAAAGCTAGGTGAAAAGGTTTCCCCCAAAATACAAGCAAAGGGAGACAAACTACAAACAAATTACCAAGAGCAATAAAAGTTTTGTGGGGTAGCATCTGCACAAGGGGAATAATGAAACAGGTGAATGAGGCACGAGAGAACAATAGAGCCCTAAAATAGCTAGGAGACCTTCTTGAAAAGTATGAATGCAAGGAGACTCTGGTTGGAATAGAAAGAAAACTGTATGTTCTTATGAACTCTTAAAATTGACCAGCCAGGCCTCCCTTTATGTCAGATTCTTACATTGGGAAGAAACTACAAGAAGTGGAACAAAAATGAGTGGGATAAGATACTTTCAGACATGGCCCTCCCTGGTGGCGCAGTGGGTTAAGCAACACACTATGAAACAAACCGTAGCCACTGTAGCACGAGTTCGATCCCTGCTGCCAGCAAGGGAGGGGACCCACATGGCGCAGCAGACCTCTCCTGCCTTGCCCACTGCTCCCCTCAGCAGTGTACGTCTGTTGATCTGCCTGTTCTGCTCCCCGGTCTGTCTGTGGTGAATCCTCCATCCCCCACACCTCTGGCCTGTACCCCAGTGCTTGTATGCATAAATAAATAAATCTTTTTTTTTTTAAAAAAAAGATACTTTCAGACATCATGCAGTAACTGGAATGGTTTCTGCCCTTCTGCCAGAACAACAAAATACACTAGGCATCTATTTTGGGACATTGTACGATGCTGTAATCCCTGAGAAAAGAGGAAAAAAATGTAGTGAACCTTATCATTGCTTTGAGGGTATCCCAAGCAGAGCCTGGCAACCTTGAAGAGTCACAGAAAGAAGCTGGAGATGAAGAAGGCTGCAGCAAATTTAAGGCGTGGAGTACCCGAGGGGAGAAGCTGCTGCATAGAGAGAGCTAGAGATCTGCAGAGGTGTCTCCTTGGAGCTTTTGCTGAATTCTAAACTGCACCAGCATATAATGAAACTCCATAAGATGAAAGAAAGGCAGAAGAGCTATATGCTGAACAGCCCTAGGAACTCAGCTAACTGGCCAGAATAGAAAGTCCTCATTGACAGTGAGAATGGAGACTCAGAGAGTCATTCAATGACAGTGGAGCAAAATCAGTCCGAGAATAAAGGCTACTGTAATCCACAATCCCAAGTCTTGAAATGATCAAGCTGCTCTACCAGTAGTTTAACTATCTATTAGACAAAAGTCTAACTCTCTTGAAAGGAATTCAATAAATCTGGCACTCTACAATAAAAAAATTTACAATGCCCAACATTTAATTTGAAAAATACTAGACAGGAAAAGGAAAATGTGACCCTTAACTTGTAGAAAAATCAGTAACAAACAGAAATGACTCAGAGGTAATAAAATTATCAGGCAAGGACTTTTTTAAGAACAAAAAAATGTTTATTGTTTATTTCATAATCAGAAACTTAACTCTGCAATCCAGCTAGACTTGCGTGGGGATAAGGAAAATACAGAACCCAAATAACTGTAGGAAGCATAAGGACTACAGGCTATTTCGAGTACATGGGGAAGAAGGGTTACCTTCTGATACAGAAGGAATATCTGGTGGCTAAGATATAACAGAAGTCAAATTTTATTAGATTTGTCCACCGTCAGCAATGATGATCTTCTTGCTGGTCTGGCCATTCCTGGACCCCAAGTCTCCTTGGTACACAATATCCATGCCTTCCTTCACCTTGCCAAAGACCACAGGCTTTCCATGTAACCACTCAGTCTTGCTGTGCGGATGACCATGTGGAAGTCATTTGTGCTGGGTCCAGTATTTGCTCTTGACAAGAGTCTGGAACCTCTATGCTTCAGGACAAAAGTCTTATTATCACATTTCCCTCCATGGATGGGCATGCTGCCAGTGCCAATATGGCCATAGAAAGTCCCCACGCTGGACATAAACCCTGGGGTAATTCTGTGGAAGCAGGAAACCTGATAACCAAATCCCTTCACCCAGTGCTCAGAATACAAATGTTTTCTGCTGTCTTTGGACCTTTGTCTGCAAAAGGCCCAAGAGTTTGCCCTCCACAGTCATGGAGTGGGGTTCACCACAGCTGTGCTGTATGGGAACTCTGGGGGTAGTGGCGTCTGCGGGGTGGCAGTCAAGGATTTTTTTAAAGCTATCATAATTATGCTCAAAGATTTAAGTGAAACTTGAGCATAATGAAGAGAGAATGGAAATATTTTTAAAACCTTCTAGGAATAAAATATAATATCTGTGAAAGCAAATATAGAGAAACTGCATTTAAATGAGGTAAGGAGGCTGGAAGGAAGTTCTCACCCAAGAGCACTCAACACACTACAGAATCCAAGCAAAGGAGACTCCTTGCACCTCTGACAGGACCTGAAGCCGCCCAGCCAGAGCAAGGAGAGGCTTTGCTCTGCAGTGGCTCAGCCGATAACCCAACAAATGAAAGGCCACCATATTTTGAATTCCCAGATGCCTCCAAGGCAACATTCTTTCATGATAATCCCTTTACACTATAAAAGAATGTTTCCTCCTTTAATCTTGGGAAGTGTGCCCTTTGGAACTGCCTGTTCCAAATGATTGTTTCTGAGGAAACCCATTTTGCAGGTAAAATAACTACTTACTTGAGGTCAACGATCTACTTTTAAGATTACTAAATGGAATGGACAGCAGATGAGAGACTACAGAAAATAAGAGACACAACTAGACAAAATTAAGTGTGGGTACAGAGAAGAAAAGATTAAAACATTGAACAGAGGCTGTGGAACAATATCAAATTGTCTACCAGGTCTAGCTAAAATCCTAGAAAACAGAAAAAAATATTTCAAGAAACAATGGTTAAAAGGTTTACAAATTTGATGAAAACTATAATCTCACAGATCCAAAAAGCTCAATTATCTCCAGGGAGGATAAACACACACACACACACACACACACACACACTATAGGTAATACGCGATTTACAGGTTTTTTAACATTTTGTCTTTAATAACACTGTCTTCTAAGGGCAGGAGCAAGAAAGGATGATTGGTCTTCCCACTTCTGTTCAACATTATACTGGACATTCTAGCCATTGCAATGAGGCAGGAGAAAAAAATAAAATTTGGAAATGAGAAGTAAAACAGTCTGGTTTTCCATAAATGACTGAAATGTAACATCTTAAGGTTACGAGATGCCAGATCCAACAGAGAATTCCTCCATGCTAGCAATGGTACCACAGAGAATTCTATAAGCTAGCAATAAACAACTGAACAGTGAAGAATAATCAACTACCTTTACCTTGGCAACAGAAAACATTTAGTGTATTCAAATGGTCGATAAACAACGTTGTTTGTATAATCTATTCCTAAACAATTACAACTTTTTTTAGGGAGGCTTTATAATGCTTCATTATCTAACAGAGCTAGTGTGCCCCTACTGAACTTCTTTTTCTGAGTTTTCCTGGCTATTTTTGATTATGTATTTTTCCAAATACACATCAGGAGCCTTGTCCAGCTTCAGGAACCTCCCTTCACAAAAGGCTGGTATTTTTATTTGAAACACATTAACCCTTCATAACTCTGAGTAATCCCTTGCTCCAGTCTATTGAAACCTCCCAGGAATGTTTTTCTTTTTTCTTTTTTCCCAAATGTTAACTCGATTTCTCAGTATTTTAAATCTGTGTTGCTATTGTCCTTCACTACCTGTAATTTTTATTGACTGTACATATGATGGTTACCCTTTTTATATTAGAACTTTACATCCTGTCACTTTACTCAATTTTCTTTTTTCATTAGGCTTTGTATTGATTCTCTTTCATTTTCTCTTCCCTTCCTATTCCTATGCCTTGGCGCTCTCTGGTCTGACTGCATTGCTGCCTCATTTAATACACAATTCAAGGGCGAGATCGATGGTGGATTTCCTGACTTACTCAGGAAAGCCTCCAGTGTTTCCTCAACAAGAAAATGCTGGTTTTTAGCCTTTTTTTCTAAATCAAGAATGAGTACTAAATTTTGTCAAAGGACTTTTCATCAGCTGTAATCAAACTGCTTGTCTTCTTAGATTTATTAAATTGGAGAATTATATTTATTAACTTCCTAATACTGAAGCGCTTGCGCATAAACGGCACTTGTCATGACAGAACATCTTCTTCGCCCTATTGGTTTCGATTACTGATATTTTATTTGGGATTTTCCTTTTATATTAATTAATCTGATATTGTTTTATAATTTTATAATTATAAAATGATGCCTTCTCCATTCTGCTGAGCAGCTTTACTACTTTATTTGAAAGGGGAAAAGTCACATTTACATTGGATACATCCTGACTCAATGCCACCCTGCCTCCTGGAATAAAGACAGGATGAGAGAGATGCTTTCCTGTCCTGGGCAGAGGGCACGGGGCACAAAGTGCCTGTCTGTGTTTAGGAAGATGTAAAGGCAGATTTCAGGGTGGTCCCAGACAAAGCTGGAGCACCACAGGAGTCAGCGTAGGCAGGGGGTCCCGCTTCAAACAGGGAAGAGGCTCCTTCTGTCCCAGGGCACATTCCCAAGTGGGATCAGTGAGTCTGGGTGGTCCAGGTCAACTGCGGCACCTGGGCCTGTGGAATTCACTTGGGAGGCCCTTGGGTCTGAGGCAGGATTCTCTGTTCCAGCTCGGCATACTGTGGGAGAAGGGCCTCGTAGACCTGGAGGGGTGGAGAGAGCAGTTAAAACCTGAAAAGGCCTGTTCCACTGCACAGCTGGTGGGAGTCTGTGGTATAACCCTTTGGAAATCAATTCGACTTTATGTAGGTATTTAGGAGCTTGAAAATGCCCATCAACTTTGAATCGGTTATTCTAATTCTGTGGCACTCACCTAAGCCAATAACCCTAAATACAAGGTGCCAGACCCACCAATGGTCTTCCTAGACACACTTAACACTCAGACTTTGAAGACAACCATGGGCCACACCTTGGCTCTGGAAAGGAATACAATTTATTGGCACAGTGGCTGCCACTTCAGTGGGAGACCACTTAGTGGCCCATAAAGCACTTCACACAGCTGACCAAGAGAGGGTCTTTTTGCCTTCCTACATTCTCCCTACCTCCAGTTATGGCTCAGGAGCAAGGAGATGAAAACCACATCATACAGATGCAAGAACCACCCTGGCTTTGAAACCTCATGTTCCATAGGAACATGTCCCGAGTAAGAGTAAATACCAAGAAGTCACTGTACCCAAGGAAGCTCTAACTATGACTTGCCAGTGAGTATTTACACTTTTCCTACTTGAGAAACAGCTTCCCAATTAAAGCAATTTATGCTTAAACAATGTTGCCTAGTAACTCTGAGGACATCCTATTATAGTAAGTCTCAAAGGAAACAACCAGAAAGTTAATGAAAGGTTGATTTCTTATGCAGACAAGGAAAAGGTTTTACTAACACTTTACCCACACAGGGTTAATTATAACTGAAAAACTTGAAGCAACTGCTCTAAGACAGGAAAAATAAGTAAATTATGATTTGTTAGTCAGAATATTATGCAATGTGGGTCTCCCTGGTGGCGCAAGGGTTCGAGCACCACACTGTGGGACTTCTGTAGCCACTGCAGTGTGAGTTCAACACTCAGCCAGGGAAGAGACCCACATGGTACAGCAGACCCCTCCTGTCTCACCCGCTGCTCCCCTCAGCAGTGTGTTTCAATCTGCCTGTTCTGTTCCCCACTCTGTCTCTGGTGAAGCCTCTCAACCCCCATGCCTCTGGCCTGTACCCCAGCTCTTAAGTGCATAAATAAGCAAAATCTTTTATAAAAATTATGCAATGTGTAAGGCAATGTACTACTGATTTGGAGAAAAGATTTGCAAACCATACATCTGATAAGAAATTAATATCCAAATTATATAAAGAACTCATACAAGTCAATAGCAAAAAGAGCAAGCAATCCAATTTAAAAAATGAGCCAAGATCTGGACATTTTCCCAAAGGCACACAAATGGTCAACAGGTACATGAAAATACGTTCAGCATCACTATCATCAGAAAAATACAAATCAAAACCACAGGAGATAATACCTCACACCTATTAGAATGGCCATTATCATAAAGACAAGTAATGACCAATATGGGCAAGGAGATAGAGGAAAGGTAGCACTTTGGGGACAGCTGATGGGAATGTCAGTTGGTGTACCCATGCTGGAAGACAGTGTGGAAGTTCCTCAAAAAGTTAAAAGTAGGTCTGTTATCTGATCCCTTAATTCTACTTCTGGATATTTCTCTGCAGAAAACAAAAACACTAATTCAAAAAGACATACATACTCCATATTCTTGCAGCATTCTTTACAATAGACAAGATATGGAAATAACCACAGATATGGATATATAGATACAAATGTGTGTGATACATATATGTGCACATAAAATGGCATACTATTCAGTCATAAAAAATAAAATCTTGTCATTTCCAACAGTAGAGATTGACCTTGAGAGCATCAAGTGAAGTAAGTCAGAGAAAGACAAGTACATTATCTCCACATATCACCTCTATGTAGAATCTAGCAAACAAACATATGGATGAGAAAACAGATTGATAGTTGCCAGACACTGGGTGTGGATGAGTGGGCGGATGGGGTTGTGAAATGGTGAAAGTGGTCAAACATTACAAAGTTCCAGTTATAAAATAAGTAAGTCAAGGGGATGCAACTTATAGCATGTTGAATATAGCTGAGCTCCATCACTACTGCAGGTGCCACAGAAAGTAAACAGAGGCAGCCCTGCCCTCAAGGAGTTCACAGTCTAGTGCTCAAAGAGGTCACTTACACCAACAATCACAGACCATCACCGAGACATGTTCCATGTGGGTGGAGTGTGGTGATGCTCACGCTGAATGTTTGCCACCTGCAAGGAGGCAAGTGCAGTTGTTTGCTGCCCTGAAACTTCCCCAACTACCCTTTGCCTTGCTCACCTCTTCCTAAAGAGGATGAAAGAGCCAGGCTCTACTCCAGCCAAGGTTGACCATATGACCATATGACTGGGGAACTCAGGGAGAGCAGGTTTGCCTGAGAAGCAAGAAATATCTGAGGAGAGACCACCCAGGGCCCAGCTCTGCGTCCCATGAATACACTTGTGCCGTGACGCGCTGTTCAGAGCAGCTGCAGACAGACATCCAGCAGCCCCCTGGAGCACGTCGAGAGCTGTGAGATCCAAAATAGTGGCCACAAGCTCCAGGGGCTTTTGAGCATTTGAAATGTGACCAGCATTGTAAGTGTAAAATGCACACCAATGTTTAAAGGCTTCACACACACACAACAAGAGTGGGAAGCATCAATTGGCAACTTTTCTTATTGATAACCTATTAAAATGACATTTGTCCTTAAAATCCAGTGACAAACTGGATTTTAAAATACATCATTTGAAACTTGAAACTTTAAAATACATCATTAAAGTACTTGAAAATTGAAACTCAACCAGCAAAGAGTGGGGTCTGCCATCACAGGGATTTCTTGTCCTCCCTGACCTTGAAACTATCTTGGATCTAGACTTGAGATTCCAGTACTGGAAACCCAGCACATCTTCTGCTTACATGACAAGGTCTTTCTGTGGCTTCAGTAACCCAGTGAAATGGACATGGAGACAAGCCCAGCCACCTATCTGACTCCTGGGACTGTAAAACCAGCAAGATCTGTGAATCCCAGTTGAGAACTGGTTTCTTTAGCTGTTTCCTTGATAAATAAAATAGATGCCCCCCTTTAGTTGAGCACATCATGTAAGTGACTAGGAAAAACTTAACCTTTGGGGGAAAAAAATTAGTTGGCTTTCACTATGCAAATTCTATGCCCACATTCTGAGGTCTCTCACCTGAGAAGCTCCTGGGGTGGGGGTAGCAGCTAACTTGGGATTTGGGGCTAACTTCATCACCTCTGAAAAGGACACATCTGTTCCAGCTGCAAGGCCTAGAAGGGCAAGTACATTTCATATCAGTGCACATTGCAAATGAAGACTTTAGCTGTAAATAACATTTTGTCTCTGGATGAAAAAAGTCCTAATGCTGGATGACGGTGATGTTTGCGAAACTTAGTAAATTTACTAAACATCACCATTTAAAATGGGTGATTTTTTTCCTTTTGGGACAAAACAGATGAACCTCAAAATTGTGATGCTAAGTAAAATAAGTCAGAAAGTAAAAGATAGTCATTTGCAGAAAGTAAATAATGAAAAAAATTGGAAAAGCACAACAAAAATCATTCTTAGACTTGTGGAAAAAAAAAACCTAGGGGATGTAGAAAAAGAGGAAGGGACAGGAGAAAGCTCTGTGGAGGGTGAATGCACGTTGTTGGTGAGAAGCTATACTCCTGAAATTGTATAGTTATGTCAACAGTTGGCAAATCAATAACATTTTAAAAATAAAATAAAACGAAAGCAGTAGAAGGGATTCAGTGACTATTCACCACGCAAATGCTGGAAAAGGGTGGGAGCTGCCACAGGGGGGCAAAAAACCATGAGGAATTCCCAGGCAATTTGAGGAGCAGTATGAGACGGACAGGAAAATACTCCCAGATAAGGGGAGGGTCCATTCAAGGTGTGAGGCCCTGTTTTTTAACCGACGGCTGTTTTTTAACAGAGCATGGGTGAGGGTAGGGCTAGCTGGCGGGCCGGTCAGCAACGACACTAACCCAAAGACTCCGGTTCTCTTCCCTCTTGTTCACAGAGGGCTGCATGTGACATCTGTCCCCAGGCGCTGGCAGGAGAGCACATCTCCAAATAAAGGAGCTGCTGTGCCTCAGGCAAGGGATGATCATGTTAGGACTTAGCTCAGGCTCTGGCTTTGGGGGGTGGAGCAGGGTCGGACCCCAGTAACACTGGCAAGTAAATAGGCACAAAAAATGGGAAAATAAGAAATACGTGGTGCAGCACAGCACAGTGTCGCTGAAGGCGACTCCACCCCTCATGAGGCAGAAGGAGTAGGAAGTGGGCCCCAGACTTCTCATCAGCAACACTGAAGGCCATGTTTGCAAAGTTCTGAGGAAAAGTACTTTGGACATGGAGTCCTTTGCCCAGCCAAGGCGACATTCTTTAGGAGGGCAAAACAAAGACACGTAAGACCTCAGAAAAGTATCACCTACTGCTCTCCTCCTAAAGCTTTGTCGGAGTTGTTGCGCCCAACAAAGCTAGTGTAGAAACAAAGAAAGAGAAGAAACTGCAGGGAGTTTTAAAAATAGGAAGAAAGACTCATAGGAAGGTACAAATAAAAGCCAGAAAGATGTAAAGGCTAACTTAAAACATCACAATCTGAAAATAAATTGCCAAACGATGCAGGTGTTGGCAGGAGGAGGGCATGAGGGGGACAGGGTAGGGAGGCAAAGGAATGAAAGAGTAAAAGGCTAATTACTGAAAGAGGCTATAGACCCTGGTTCATTCTCAGCATTAACAGAAAAACATGTTTATATAAATGTGTTAAATATTAAGTGTGAGAAATGAAACCACCAGAGAGAAGACACATCCCTTGAGGTACATGGGTAGCCAGAGAATAGGGCATACTGACCAAACTGGAGGAAGAAAGTACTTGTGGGCATGTCAGCTCCCACCAGAACTTGCTCAGACTGGGGAGATACCTTTACTCTCCAGAGGTCCAGCGAGTCCTCCTCCTCAGACAGCAGGCCAAGGAGGAGCTGTCCAGGGTCCTGGACTGCTTGGATCTGAAGCTTTCACCTGTGTCTCAACTTCCTACTCTTGCTGTAAAGGTGGCTCTGGAGTTCATCCACCTCTTCTGCCCTCCAGATGTCCAGACCCATGCCCATGTGCCTTCAGCGTGCTCTATGTCCTTCCCCAATGTCCCTGACTTGAGCCTGCCTCTGACCAGGCCTCGTTCAGTTAGGACCCTGCCCGCCTTTCCCCACCTTAAGAACAAAGGAATACAGGTTTTACGTTGGTTGTCTCCTGCTAGGAAGGAGTAAAATGAAGCTAACACTCCAAAGATGCCAACATCCCCAAACATTGGGAACATCGTAGTCTTCCCTTTGCATCATCCTTAGTCAGTGCCCCAAACCCTTCCAGACGCAGCTGTACCCCATGTACCAACCTACCATGGAAAGCTTGGTAGGCAGAGCCCACACAGGCCGAGTTGGTAGTGTCTATAACATACACTGGGGCACCAAACACATCTGCAAGCACCTGAAAAGGACACGGAGGGTCTTAATGTGGTAAGTGGTTACTTAGAGGGAACAAAGATATTTTGGGGTGCAATTTTAAGCTCTCTTTCCTCATCTGTCTTCTGACAGCTTCTATTCTACCTCGACTACCTTAAAAGAAATACAGCTTTCCAGGCTGTACCATTTAACCATTTTATCATGACAATGCAGAAGACTTAAGAAGTAGCTAAGCAAGGTCAAGGTGGAGGCATGTTTTATAGGGATAAAGAGGAAGCTTTCCATTTAGGTCTAAATAAATAAATTTAGAATGGGGGACCTGTAACTAAGAGGGGCTCACATGGAAAAGGTCTGGGGTTCCAAGTGACTGGAGATATTGTAATAGATGCCACTGAAGCTCCTTCACTAGAGCAGTGTCTGCCCCACCCTCAGATGCTGTATTGACTAAAGGTTCATACCTGCCCCACCTTAAAAGAACTGGTTTTGCTCAACAGAGACTGCTTCTCACAAGCTGTTTTTCTTACCTCTTAGGGCAGTCATTTGACCCTCTTACCCTAAGGTGGAATCAAGTCTGTGGTGTAATTCACATTCCAGGGCTCCCCAGGGAATGGAGCTGCAGCAGACTCCAGTCAAAATCACATCCTTGCTTATCCTTATTCCTCTGCCTGATCTGCATCCCTCACTGTCTTTCTCCTGGGAGCATCTCTCACCTAATCAGCTGTAGAAGATTCCCATTTCAGTCTCTGCGTCTAGAGAATGTTACCTATGACAGGTATATTACAGGGCAACAGTGGATGCAGTTACTCAAATAGTTAAGGAAGCCTCAGGCTACACCCCAAATGTCCGCTGTCCCCATAAGACACTGACAGTCGGGCCCACCCTGGTGGCGCAGTGGGTTGAGCGGCGCACTATGAAGCAAACCGCAGCCACTGCAGCTAGAGTTCGATCCCTGCCGCCGGCTAGGGAGGGGACCCACATGGCGGGGCAGACCTCTCCTGCCTTGCCCACTGCTGCCCTCAGCAGTGTGTTTCTGTCAATCTGCCTGTTCTGCATCCTGCTCTGTCTGGTGGATTCTCTCACCACCCCACACCTCTGGCCTGTACCCCAGTGCTTGTATGCATAAATAAATAAATCTTTAAAAAAAAAAAAGACACTGACAGTCTCATGATATGAGAGCCTGCTTGTCACACACCTGCAAGTGGAGTCCACTTCTGATGACATATTTCTAGTATAATGAGCAACCAGAAGGACAGAAATCTGGCTACTGTATTACGAGAGAAATGGTTGAGAGATTCAGAGGTGTTTAGATTGGAAGACAAGAATCCTGGTACAGGGCCCCCCTGGTGGCCTAGGCATTAGGTCTCAATGCTTATTTCCATCCAGAGAGCTGACCCACATACGTACGGCCTCGGCATACCTCTCCTGTCTCACCTGCTGATCCCCTTAACAGTGTATTTCAATCAATCTTCCTGTTCTGCTCCCCACTCTGTCTCGGATGAATCCTCTCACCCCTCATACCCTCTGGCCTACACCCCAGTTCTTCTACACACACACACACACACACACACACACACGCTGGTTTAACATGTCAGGTTTGCCATGTGGCAGGATGGGTACTTTCTATGGACTCAAGAGTAGTACTGGTATTTGAGTGAAGTTACAAAGACCAGGGCTTCCCTGGTGGCGCAGTGGGTTAAGCAACACACTATGAAGCAAACCACAGCCGCTGCAGCATGAGTTCGATCCCTACTGCTGGCCAGGGAGGGGACCCACATAGCGCAGCAGACCTCTCCTGCCTCACCCACTGCTCCCCTCAGCAGTGTGTTTCAGTTGATCTGCCTGTTCTGCTCCCCACTCTCTGTGGTGAATCCGCTCACCCCCCACACCTCTGGCCTGTACCCCAGTGCTTATATGCATAAATAAATAAATCTTTAAAAAAAAAACAACAAAGAGCAGCAAATTTCACCTGGGTTGAGAGCAGAACCTGTTTTCAGTGTGAATCAGAAGGCAACAGAGTTGGCCTCCTGGGAGAGTGTGAGCTGAGTCTCCCATCCCTGAGGAGTGTGAACAGAGGCAGTCCTTGCTGCGCAGGGAGCATCTAGGACCTAGCAGATGTGGAAGAGGCCACGGTGCACCTGCTCTTGGCCTTACCTGTAAGATGTCTCTGTTGCGAGATGCCCCTCCAGTGGCCAAAATCTTTGTCTTGGGCACTGCAAGGAAAACATGAATGCTGTGACAATTCCCCCAAGGCACATGACATTTTAGGGTGGCTCATTCATCATTGGGGGGCTGTCCTGCCCTGTACATCATAGGGTGTTTCAGAGCATCCCTGGCCTTTCTCCACGATGCCAGTAGCACAACCCACTCGTGACAACCAAAACTATCTCTAGATATGACAACGATCGTCTGCGGGGCAAGACAGTGCTTGTGAAAACCACTGGTCTAATATGAATTGTAGTAGAAATAATAGAGAAAATTAGAATAAGAAATAATATAACAAATTTCCTTAGGCAAAAAAAATATTCAGGTGTATTCAGGTGAAAGGAGTCCATGAGTGCTCAGGACTCTGAAGGAATAGGGTTTACTCCTAGATAATTAGTAGAGAAACTTCAGAAGCCCAAGGTTTCAGACAGACAAGATTCTGTAGGGAAAAACATACCCACATGGCATCACTGGCAACACTAAAACTCAGAAAACAGGGACCTCCCTGGTGGAGCAGAGAGGGGGCAGCAAGGGGTTGAGCAGCCACTGCAGCGCAAGTTCGATCCCCAGCCAGGGAGGGGACCCACATGGCACAGCAGACCTCTCCTGCCTCTCCCGCTGCTGCCCTCAGCAGTGTGTTTCATCCATCTGCCTGTTCTGTTCCCCACTCTGTCTGTGGTGAATCCTCTCACCCCCCACACCTCTGGCCTGTACTCCAGTTCTTGTATGCATAATAAATAAATCTTTTAAAAAACCAAAACTAATAGCTATGCAAGTGAGCATGGGTGCATTCATAGATATAACACTCAGAGAAGCAAGGCACATAAGAACACAAACGGTATAATCCCAAATACCAGGAAGTTATACTCTGGTTTCTCTTTAGATTGTGTAAGACTTTCGCCTTTTACCAAATACCAGGAAGTTCAGATGCAGGCAACCAAAACAACATCACTTTAGAGATGCATACATAGTTGGCAAAACCATAAGGAACCTCAGGTGAATGATGATAAAAATCAGGAAAAAAATTACCTGGGGAAGAAGGTAGTCAGGATGGTTCAAAGGGTCTATTTCTTAACCAGAGTGCTTGATAAAAAGATATTTGATTTATTAATATGTCTAGTAGCTAGCTGCATGATGCAATACTACTGCATGCATATTTTTCACAACAAAAAAATCATATATCTCAGTCGAATAAGACATACAGCTCCACATCCAGTTACAGTGGAGATGGCCAAGAGCGTCACTTGAACTGTAATCATGAGACAAAGCTGAATAAGCAAACAGACAAAAACATGTGTTTGGGGGAGGGGGGGCTGTCAAAAAGTAGTGAACGCAAAGAACTCTAAATAAACTAAACTCTAACATGAGGTAAACCCTTCCATGCGACTCCTTTGCAGCACAAGACAGGCAGAACTTTGCCAGGACACAGAGAAACCTGTTTAGCAATAGCAACTACATTTAGGCCGTTGTGGCAAATTGGCATCAGATGCTCCCCAAATGCAGACCTGGTACTCCCTGCCCCCCAACTGTCCCTCCATGACCACTACTGGGTAAGTGGTGACATGGAATCTGGGGACAGGGCAGGAAAACAGATGGCTGGAATCTCACGGTGCTCAGAGCTATATGTTTCTGAGTCACAACTCTTCTACAATGCAAGGATGTTCACTGACTAGTATTTCCAAACAAATAAATGTTTTAAGCCCCTGCTGTGACCTCTCACCTCTCATCTTCACTGTCAACCATTAAGAAAGTGCCTGGGATAGGGAAAAGGAAGGAATGTCAGCTCCCTAAGGAAACAACCCAGGACATGGGAAGACGTTCTAGTGTGATTCCATGTGGCAACCAAACCATGGTCCATGTCCAGCTGCAGGAAAAGTTGGGTGGGTGAGATGTAAACCAATAAACATCTGCTGAAATGCAAGTGGCTTGAGTTACCCACCCGTCACACTGCCTGCTTCATTATGTAGTTGTGACAGCCATGTCAGCCATCTGTAGGTACCCCGGGATTTATAGCAGCATCCACAGGAGGTTTCAAGGACTTTGCAGGCCAAAAAGGGAAGGCTGAATCACAGAGAAGCTACAGCTTCTCTGGCTTCTGGTAAATGTTGGGGTTTGCATGTACAAAGGAAATAAGACTATGACTATATAAAAATAAGCACCTGAAGTAAACTGTTGGAATATGTTCCCAATTGGAATGAGTGGCTGGGAAGACAGGATGGGATTATAAATCTCTCTTCTTCATTTCCTAATCTTGCCTTTACCATGTCCTTGTTTTCACAAATCAACACACCCAAAATGAAATATATAAAATGAAATGGGGACAAAATGAAAATGGGGACAGGGCCCACTGGTTTAACCCAGCCCTGTGGGATGCATATATCTGAGGGTGTCTAAAGTTCGCGAGAGAGACTGCTTCTTGAATAAAGAGACAGGCTCATGGTTAAGAACTCAGGGTATGGAATCAAACTGGTTGGTTGCTGGAATCAATCTGCCAGCCTCAAGCAAGTCACTAAACACTCTGAGTTCTGGTTTCCTATTTTCTGAAGGGGGAGTACTGCCAGTACCTAGAGGCACTGTTGTTAGTACGGATGAAGTACTTAGAAACCAGGAACTAAGTACTCAGGAACTTCATAAGGACGAGTGCATCGGAGCCACACAGTAGGTTCTCAACAAGTGCTGGCGGCTACTACTGTGACGATCATCAGTTCTACTCTTGGACACTACTGAAACAAGATGATGACTGGTCAGAACAAGGCATGAGCGGGTTGGTCCACACAGCTGGGATGAGGCCTCACCTAGGCAGCTCCTGCCCACCCTCGATTTCAAGCACACACAGTTAAGTGATCTTGTTTGAGAAACCCAGCAAAGCTGGCAAGAGGTCTGATCCTGCTTTTAAGCTTGCTAAGAGGCTAAGTAACTCTATGCTGTTTTGCACAAGAAACGCTTTAGCGCCTCAGAACAATAACATAATCAGATGAGCTGCTCCTGTGCCTCCCCCGGCACCCTGGCCGCTAGGGAGACAACCCACCCAAGTGCCCCTAGTGATAGCTGGAGGCCCTCCTCCTGCCAGGCACCGCCTCCACACCCCTGCCCTGCTCACCTGACCTCATGTCTCAGCAAACTCTGAAGTCTTTGCAGATCCTTAGGGAGTTTGTTTTGACAAGTGGTGAAATAGAGAGGAAGGGGAGAAGGGAATGCTCATTTTACAGTTTTAAAAATTTTAAAGTGAGGGCCTCCCTGGTGGCGCAGTGGGTTAAGCAACGCACTATGAAGCAAACCGCAGCCACTGCAGCACGAGTTCGATCCCTGCTGCCGGCCAGGTGGGG
>JAGFMF010011466.1:5356149-5382407 GCA_019455555.1 Galemys pyrenaicus | reverse complement strand
AAAAAAAAATAAATAAAAATTTTAAAGTGAACGGTAACATACATCTTGAAAACTGTACATACGTGTCATAGCCTATGGCTTGACAAATTTTCACAAACTAACCACAACTGTGTAGCCCTCAAAACAGAACACTCCAGCACCCGAGCCCTCTTGTGCCCCTGCTGAGAGCTAAATGTTGCCTCTCCCCACTTCCGGCAGCACCAGCCCTTCTGTCTGGTTTTAAGTGTGATGTAGCTGGAACCCTGCCAAGCACATTCTTGTGCTTGGCTTCTTTAGCTCAGCGATACATTTGTGAGATTCGTTCAGTTTGCCACCTTGTCGGAGTACACCACAGGCGCTGGTCTACCTTCCGGGGCTCGGCCGCAGTCGTGGGGCACGCGCACAGCTCCCAGGAATGCCTTCCACCTCTGTTGTGTTCACTGAGGGGTGAGGAGCAAGGCTGCTGGGTAGGTTTATACACAGCTTTAGCAGATGCTGCCTAACAGGTTTTCAAAAAAGGCTTACCTAGTGCTTCTTTTTAGTGTCCTTTTATTGGCTGCTTCAAAGACATAAAACATATGCTACATAGACCTTGGCTTGTCCATAAGCATCAGGAGGAAGCCCTGGAGTTTTCTACCTTTTCTGGTGACAACAGCTGTTGCGTAGAGGGACAAACATATCTTAGAAACCTGGACTCCAACCTCTTTGTAAACCCCCACATCATTCAAATGCCATCAGCAAGGGGAGCTCACTCACCTCCTAAACCTGCCCATTCCATAGCAGGTTTCTAAGAATTTCTCAAATTCTTAGAAATCCCTTTCTCCCCTTGACACCTCCCCCAGCCCTGACACTGCCCTCTCCATTCTAGACCTTTCAGTCTGGATCACATCCCACTCTTTCCTGTCCAAACAGAAAGGCCCAGAAGGGCCTCCCTGGTGGCGCAGTGGGTTAAGCAACACACTATGAAGCAAACCGCAGCCGTTGCAGCACGAGTTCGATCCCTGCTGCGGCGTGGCAGACCTCTCCTGCCTTGCCCGCTGCTGCCCGTGGCAGTGTATTTCTGTTGATCTGCCTATTCTGTTCCCCACTCTCTCTGGTGAATCCTCTCACCGCCCCCCACCTCTGGCCTGTACCCCAGTTCTTGTATGCATAAATAAATAAATCTTAAAAAAAAAAAAAAAAGAAAGGCCCAGAACTGTGCCCCACCAGCAGATGGGGGCCTAGTCAAGTGGAAGATCAAAGTCCCATCATGGTCCCAACTAGGGTCTCATGCCCATCATGTCCTCAAGGTCCAGAACTTGGGCATTTAGCCTGCAGGTGAGAGCTCAGGGGCACAGGGCGGTCTTCGAGTCCTACAGTTCTAGGAGCTGAGGCGACCGGGGATCTGAGCAAAGAAGAGGAACCCCTGCCTCCCAGTCTGCACCTGCTATAAGAGCCGGTCGGCTCATTTTCTCACCCTATCACCAGGGCCCCAGCTCCACCTCCCCTCTGCATGAGGACCCCGTAGGGGTCTCAAGAACCTGTGGGCAGGATGCTGGGTGCCCCCAGAACACAGCCCAGCAGCTCACTTACTGACTCGATAGCCCAGGCCCTCGGCGTGAATCCTCTTGGCCATGAACTGTCCTTCGATCAGGGCACGAATCTCCACTGCGCTCGGGAACACTGGGACCTGTCTCCAGAAGAAGGGCACACAGTGGGCACTCTCCTTACTCACTGGCACATACGTGCGCGTGTGCATGTGTGTGTGCGTGTGTGTGCGTGCATGTGTGTGTGTGTGTGGTCTTTTTAAACAACAGCCTGGATGCGGACTCTGGCCTCCATGCGACAGCAGGGCGAGCCCCTTGAGCTCCTAACTTTGCCTGCCACACACACTCACGCCAACACACACCTCACACACACACACACACCTCACACATACACACCTCACAGCCTCAGGTGGGTGTCGCTTTGGGGAGTGAGAGCATCAGAGCGTCGAGGCAGCCAAGAGCTCAAGCGCTGCCTCTGCCCCTCAGCTCTGCGGCTTTGAATGAATTCTGTGACTCTTGCCGAGCTTCATTTCTTTCCTGACTAAACTGAGGTGACAGCGGTACTGGTGTTTAGGGCTGCTGTAACGATTGAAGCAGCCACAGAGCTCGGTCTGTGTCGTGGACACTAAGCGGCAGCTGGGAGCTTGAGCTGAGCACATACAACGTGAAGCTTCTGATGGGACATGGATGAGCATTTTTTAGTCACTCTGGGCTTCAGTTTCTCCATTCATCAAGGGGACAATAATACCTTACAGAGTTATTCTGAGATGCAAATGAGGCAGACCAGAAACTACCAGTGCAGTGGCCGGCACTAAGCAGCACTAGGTGAGTCTGCCAGCGTTACAGAGGAAACCCAGGGGCTGGAGAGCTGGGGGTTCTCGGGCATGTAGGCTAAAGCTGGCCAAGGGCAGGGTTTAGGGCACTCAGTGATGTGCCAGCACCCGCTTGCTTGTGCAGAGGGGAACCCTGAGGTTCCTGCGCCTCTCTCTGAGAGAAAGGCCGCCTTCTGTCTTGGATAAAACTGCTGACTTCTCTGCATCTAGCATGTAGGCAGGCACATCAAAAAATGTTTCTTTTAACAATCAGTGAATGAGGGCCCTGAAAGGAGGATCATTTGATAAGCAATTGTTCAAGTTATCACTCAAAGGTGGAGCCAATTCAGCTCCCAAACCAATAACCACACGTACCTCACCACCTTCTGCATTAAACCTGTGACGGCCAACAACCTCGGGGGTGATCTCCATCACATCAAAATAAAAACCTGAAGCAAGACCAGTAAGAGATTAGCTATCAGTCGTCAAAAATAAAAGACTGGCTTTTCCACAGAGCAGCAACATGACATGAGCCCACATCTCTATCGCCCGGGCTTCTCCTCCCCAGAGGAAGCAGCAAATCCTTCTTTCCAGCAGGACAAAGGGCAGTGGGAAAGGCCCAGGCAAGCCTTTCTTAGAGCCCACATCCCCTGTTCCCACTTGGCAGCCTAAGCCAAGAGGCCATGCACACCTAGCCCTAAACTACCAGTACCGGCTGGACCCCGGAAGGCTCCTCCTCGCCCAGCTCAGAAGGCTGCCCCCTTGTTGAGCGCTTTTGCTAACAGAACCTCAGGTCTGGGCAGAAAGCCTTGTACAGGATGTACAGGCAAAGCACAGGGTCAAGCAGGCCCTGAGGGGGCCATCTCTAATGCCGCCACTAGGGGCTTCAAGGGGGACAGAAGAGGGAGCTATGGGCTTTCACTTGGGTTACAGAGGAGCAACCAGAAGCAGCCTCTTGGCCTCACCTCACACTCAGCATGTGGGATTGCAATCCAGCCTGCAGGCCCGTGGAGCAGAGCTGTGGACACACAGGCTTCCCTTTGGCTCTCTGCTGCCCTCTCTCCTCTCTCTCCATCACATCCCCCAGGTCCTCCCCCTCCTACAGGCAGCTGCTGCCCCTTCAAAGGCCCCGGCATCACCAAACAGCCTACCCAGGTTTCCGCCGTTGCCCATCTCCGTGGACCGAAGCGCCTTGGAGAACTCGCTCCAGGAACCGGAAGCAGACTCATCCCGGACCTTCTCTCTCATGAGGGAGCCGTTTTTAAAGCTGTGGAAGTGCACACAGTCCTGAGGAAGTGGCCTGGCTCATGCAGACTTGAAGGGTACCAGGTGGAGGGGCTGCAGTCAGGCTGGACCACAAGCCCCAGCCAATGCGTGGCAGGTGTGAGGTTCCCTCAGGTATCAAGCACCCGACCCGTAGTCACCAGAAATGACCCTACCTTACACTCTGCTTAGAGGCTGCCCTCAGGCAGGCCCTGGGAGATAGGGAGCTGGGGTTTCTGCACATTATACTACCTGGACTAAGGGGTGAGGTTTACGAGACCTCAAAATTCAACAGCGGTCCCAGGGACTTAGAGGCGCACCACTTTTCCTCAGTAGCTTTGGGCAGGTCTCCAAAGGCCTGTGATCAGGGTGTAGAGCCCACCCACTCGCAAGAAGTGTGCAGAAGCAGGACATCGTACTACCATTTGCTGCTACCATGTGCCAGACATGTCATAACAATATGAAACAAATGCTCTGATTCTCCCCAACTGATGAGCTACACACGACTCGGGTATGCTGTGGGCTTGTCCCAGGCCACACAGGATGCAGCTGGAGAGGGGTTGGGATTTCAACCCGGACTTGGGGGCCTCTGGACCTTGTGTTCTTCCTCTTCCTTCCCCCCAGACTGCTGTCAGCAACACCCAGTGAGTCTCTGGGGTCTGAGCTGCACCCAGAGCCTGTTTCGAAGAACAACTAAGTGGCGCGTTCCAAATGGCGCCAGGCCTGCCCACACCTCCTTCCCCCCAGCAGCCTACCACAGGAGCGCCATGTAGTGCTGGGGATCAACAGGGTTGCAGAAGATGTGGCCCTCCAGGGCGGGTGTGGGCTCCTGGAGCCAGAGAAACAGGGTGTCGCTGGTGCCTAGGCTGACCTGGGGAGAAAGGGACAGAGGTAGGGCGCCTCAGTTTTTGGCCAGTTCTACCCACCCGGACCCCGCACTTCAGGCCTCAGGTTGGATGCCAATTCCTTGGAGAAACCCTTCTGACCCTCCTGCACCAGACAAGTCGAAAGTTGCTCCCTGATCCAGGTTCTCAGGGATCCCAAGGGACACTTTTCTAGAACTTATCTAAACTGGATCTAATGAATCCTTTGGATGACAGCTGTTTTCCCTATCGACTGCCCCTCCACACCCAGGTCATGACTTGTGCTCATTTATTCGTTTGGGGAGTTCATAGTCCTCTAACCCAAGGTCTGATCCTCTGCCACAGTGCCCACTAAGGCTGGCCCTGGCCAAGCAGACGGGCAGCCTGCCTGCGCAGTTAAGGCAACTGACCTTAGAACAGAGGTGCGGGCAGGCCCAGGACTGGGTCTCAGTGTCCCTGCCCTCGGCTGCCTTTTAGGACCTGCAGATTCTTGGGTAAGTAGCAAAGATGCTGCTGAGACCCAGCCCCCTTTGCCCCCAGATCAGAAAGAGTTGGGTCCACCCATGGGTGTGAGAAGTCACCTACCGCAATGTCACCTTCCTCCAGCCTCATGCCTGCCAGCGATGCTGAGGATGGGAGGGAGTCTCTGGTTAACTGGATGTCACGTGGGAGCCACAAAGCAAACTGCAAACCCCCTCCAGATGGGGGTACATCCCCCACGTGGTAATTGGGTAGAGGAAGGAACAGTCAGTAAGGGGTCAGGAGGCCCAAGAGCAGACAGTTTCAGGGGTCAGAAGGTGAAGTCTCTATGGTCAGGGCCTCTGATTTGGGCTGGGATGTCTCTTACCTAAAGGGGATCAAACTCCCCACTGTGAGATGCTCCCAAGATTGCAGAGAGCCAGGGGGGTCAAGTCAAGACTCCAGGATACACATGGCAGAGAAAGACAAAGGTAAGAGAGGAGCAGAATGAGGCCCCAATAGAATGAAAAGAGGTTAAGGTCATGTTGGCTGCACATCATCCTTTAGATATGACCCCACACAGCAAACTTTAGCTGCCTTGTTCACTGATGTACTCTGAGCTGAAAGAAGGTCCTGCACACAGTAGGTGCTCACTAAACAGCGAGTGAATGAATGCATGAAGAGAAACGCAGGAAGGAACAGGCGTGCATGAAGAGAAGCACAACCCGCAGGATGTGTCCAAGCCTGGGGTCCAGGAATCCCATCTGGGAGAAGTCTCCCCCAGGGGCAAGGGACAGGACAGGACGAGGGCCACAACACTGTTTGCATTGTCCACACACAGGAACCTATGCCAATTTGCAACCCTAGGGCAGGAAGGAAGTAAGCCCTGGGACAACTGACCTTAGATAACCATTAAAATGATGCTGCACAAATATATTGCTTGGGGTAATTAGGCTGTCTGTAGCCTAGGGAAAAAGGCCTGGTCATCTCTGGGTTAAGGGGTTGATTTTTATATCCTTCCTTTAGTTTGTTGGTACCCCTTTGTGAATAAGGAAAAAAGCATGAGCCTTGCTAGTCTGCTTATTTGCTAGTGTTGTAATGAAGGAGCAGCTAATGCATGATTGAGGGCAGCAGCAAACTGAAGGTCAGACTTTGGGAGGGACTGGCTGAGGGCTACCTACCTGCTATGCCCAACCTTTAGCCTGAAACCAAAATCCAAGAGGAAGGCTAGAAAGCTGCTTGTCATTCCAGCTCCAAGACGCCCCGAGGCTCACATTTCAGTGTTTAAAAAGCAAGCCCTTTATTCTCCCTACTTGATGGAATTAAGTGTGTATTTTCCTAATGAGACTCAGTGAAGATTTCATTTTGAAAGGAAAACAAACACGGCTCACGGAGTATAGAATTTTCCTGAATGGTGCTCATATCCTGTTTTCTTCTGAAGAACACCAGACCACCCCCTACCCCAACTCTTGGGGCTGACAGGAACAGGGACCTGAGCATCCCCGGGGAGTCTGGGCCCCAGGACACACACTGCAGGTCGGAGCTGCCGGGGTGTGGACACCAAAAACAACTGACTCACTGGAGAGGTGCCCGGGTCTACGGAGTTGTAGGTCAAGAAACAGAGCAAAGGTCTTTGGTGAAATTCACTCATTATCGTAGTAATAATCACCGTTACTACCACAGTCCACATTTCTGCAGTGACGATTCCTTGGTGAGCAGGAAGAAACATTAAGTCGCTGCTACCACTCCTGCTCCCAGCACACATGGCCTGCAGGATCCCAGCGTCTGTCTGTTGGGACCGAGGGCTCAGCTGGGGCTTCCCCACCACCCCTGTGGGTACATCAGTGTCCTGGCAGGAACCCTCCCTACGGATGGAACCCCCATCCGTAGGGAGGGTTCCTTGTGCTTGAGCAGTTTCTGCACATCACACAAAGCACAAACCCAAGCCCAGAGCAGCTTTGAAGAAAGGACACCAATGACAGGGAATCCGCACCTCGTCCCTCGTCTATATCACCAACACAGGGAAAGTCCGAGGAGGCTGATAGGGTGAGCACTGGGAGAAGTGCTGAAATCAAAAAAATAACTGAAAAGAAATGTTTTTAAAAGGAGCAGAAGGGCCTCCCTAGTGGCGCAGTGGGTTAAGCAATGCACTAAGAAGCAAGCCGCAGCCACTGCAGCACGAGTTCGATCCCTGCCACTGGCCAGGGAGGGGACCCACATGGCACAGCAGACCTCTCCTGCCTCACCCACTGCTGCCCTCAGCAGTGTGTTTCAGTCAGTCTGCCTGTTCTGCTCCCCTCTCTGTGTCTGGTGGATCCTCTCACCTCTCACAACTCTGGCCTGTACCCCAGCTCTTGTATGCATAAATAAATAAATATTTAAAAAAAAAATTAAAGGATCAGGAAAGAGCAGAAAGAGAGCCCCACACGCCCTGGCCATGGAGAGAAGAAGAGTCCTTCTAAGCAGGAAGGTGAGTTCCCCGTGACAGCAGATCCCGCCGTGGGTGCAGCCGCCAAGCCTCCTGCACGGCCTGAGGCCCTGACTCATAGCCTCGCACGGCGATGTGGAGTTCAGGTGCAGAGAAAACATAAGACCTTCAGCTAAATTTGAATTTCAGAGAAATGATATGTGAGACATACAGTAACAACTTATTTGTTCTTTATCTGAAATTCAAATATGCACAGAACACACTTTTGCAAAGTAATTAATTGTCTTCTGAAATTCAAATGTCACTGGGTCTTGCTTGTTTACCAGACCTGGCAACCCTACCTGGGTGACTCATTAGGCAAAAGGCTGCAGGTGGGGGGCTGAGGGCCTCAGCAGGAGCAGCTCACGTGGCTGCCTGGCCTTTCCTCAGAGAGCTGCTGCCCACCGCAGGAGTAGGCCTCGGGAGCCCCGGAGGAGGCAGAGGCGAGGTGGGGTGGAGACAAGGATGCAGGATGAAGGACGAGTCACATCGCAGATGGCATGACCCGTGTCCTAGGAGAGGGGCTGGAAACACTCAGATGCTTAGCTTGGAAGAGAAAAGGCAGGCTGGGGAGGGCGGACACGCTTGCCTTCCTAGTCACTGATCAGTTACGCAAGGGAGCAGCCCTCAGTGGCTCCTGAGACCTGAGTCAGCACCCAGGTGGGCCAGGGACAGGAGCCAGATTTCAGGCCAGCAATAGAGGACAGCAGAGGGGAGGCCCTGTCACAGAGGGCTTCAGGAGGGTGGAGAGCCAGGGGGCTCAGGGGGAGGTGGGGGGCATGTCCGGCTGGTCCAAGCCAGATACTTGAAGAGTGAGCCCCCCTGAGGTACTCACCTGGATTGTCCCCAGTGAAGGCCACCACTTTGCAGCCTGGAGGAAACCCATAGCGCTGGACATAGTAGGAAGAGATGGCTCCCTGAGGAGAAGAGGCAAGCACACTGTTCAAGCCATCCATCGCTCAGCACAGCCGTCCACACCTCAGGGCCTGGGAATGCTGCAGGCTGCGGGAGTCACAGGCCGGGGGTGTCCTTCTGCTCACAAGATGCCTGAGGAAAGCTGTGCGTTCTGGAACCCCAAACACGAGGCCATCCTCTAGCCTCAAAGACTACTGGACTCTGAGACTCAAGGCAGCCAGGACAATCCCCACCTGAAGGATTCTGGATGTGGCATTAAAAAGCAGTCTGTCAGCAGGAGGATGCCAGTAAGCAACCTCACGGAGCAGATAAAGCCTCGCACACATGCACTATCAGCCCAGCCATAAGAGTAAGAATAACTAGACAGGGCCTCCCTGGTGGCGCAAGGGGTAAATCACTGCACTATGAAGCATCCACAGCCTCTACAGCATGAGTTCAATCCCCGGCCAGGGAGGGGACCAACATGGCGCAGCAGACCTCTCCTGCCTCCCCGCTGCTCCCCTCAGCAGTGTGTTTCAGTCAGTCTGCCTGTCCTCTCCCCACTCTGTCCCTGGTGAATCCTCTCACCCCCCCACACCTGTGATCTGTATGCCAGTTCTTATATGCATAAATAAAATCTTTAAAAAAAAAAGAATAATCAGACACCCAAGCCCAATGGTCAACATTCCATGAAAAATAACCCAAAAAGGCAGTGTGGGGGAGGGCCCTCCCCAGAGCCCTCCAGGAGTGGCTGTGACACCTTCAGAATGGCCCTATGGTCTTGAGCAGTTATAAAAAGAAAGCTTTTTCCTTTCACTAACTTTTCCTTAGTTGGAATGTTTAAAAGAAATAGCAGGATTTCCTGGAGTCTGAGAAGGAAATTTTGCTCCGTTTAGCAAAATTTGGGATTTAGGTCAGAAGAAGGCATCTCTTAGGAGAACAAATGTCTTGGGCATGGTTGTCTTAGAAAGGACGCGTGTGCATGTGTCTGACCTGGGAAAGTGGCCCAGGAAAGAAGAGTGACAGCGAAGCCCACCCGAGTGTCCGGCTGGGCTTTGCTGTGCAGGGGGCTCAGCTCACAGGCAATGTCTGAGGAGCTGTGTGAGATGAACCCGGGGTCAGGCTGCCCACTGCTGAGGGGTGCCCCGAGGGGTATTAACTCCATGCGCCCCAGCTTTGCAAAGCACAAACGTGGGGTCACAGAAGTTGGAGCTGAAGGCGAGGGCAACGGCCCCCGATCTGCGTCACAGAAGGGGCCACAGCAGAGCCAGGACTCCTCGCAGGCAGGGCCCACCAAGGCCGTGCTAGCCCACGCTCGCCAGCATTTCAGACTTCTGCAAACTGCCTGCTTCAATCTTCTGTGCTGGTCCATCGCCCCGGAATTTCAACACGCTGGGCATTTCTTCCTAAGATCACCTGGAACTTATGCCTTCAATATTTTTTTCCAATTCTAATAAATTTCTAGTGGAAACTCTCAGCCCCTCCAACTCTCCTGCCACGAGGCAGTAATCCACACCGGTGCCCTGGCCCGTCTCACTGCAAGGTGCTGGCCGAGACATGTTACTCTGCCTTAGGCCAAACGCTGTCTTATACTTAACTGAAAACTGATGTGCATGTGCGTGTGTAAATGGATGAGTGTGTGAAGGGCGAGGGGGATGACTCCTCAGTAGCTGTTAATTCTTTAAGTGAGCCACTTGGCTGACAAGAAAAATCCAGTGGACTTTCATTTCTGCCTTTGCCTCTGAGCCCTGATCTAACTCCCCCTACCCAACCTTGTTAATTAAAGAATAGCGTTTTAAATTTAAAAAAAAAAAAAAAAAGAGCCACCTTGCTGGAAAGGACACCTACCACGATGGAGCACGAAGGTACAGGTAGGCCGAGCTTCTCTTCCAACTGAGGTGCGCAGGCCTCAAGGCAAGCCCGCGACCAGACTTTGTCCTGGACCTGCAACAAATTCATTCCAGAACCTAGGAAGCAAACAAATGATAGAAACGTTTTCAAAAAGAACCCTTTGTTAAAAATGTACAAATCTGGCAAGGGGCGGATAATTCTCTCGCTCTTGTACCTGGAGCCCTTTCCCGGTGGATGGTCCCTGCGGTGCCTGGGCCACCCTGGAACCAGCCAACAGGAGGCTGGGGGGCGGGGGGCTTGGAAACACATGGCCTTGCGCTGCTCCCCTGCTCTTGCAGGCTCAAACACCCCTCAGCCTGGAAAGCTGCTCGAAGCTGGTGGGGGGGGGGGGGTACCAGCACTGTGCTGACCAGAAACCGCTCCCTGTGCCCGGGGGTCTCCCCAGAGCCGGTCCTGATGCTGGCATAGGGCAGTCCACGCGGACGTCCCCCACGCAGCTTGTGGAGGAGAGCTCTCGGACCTTCTGAACTTCCTCAAGCTCGTCATAGTTTTGCCTAAAATAGTCGTTTTTTCCCAAGGCTTTCCTGAGGATGGGAAAGGGGAGAGAAGCCAGAACACCTGGGCCCAGATGGAGGCAGCAGAGGTGGGTTGGGACGCTGATGGGGCCCCAGGCCCATGGAGGAGGCTACGCAGCAGGCGAGCGAGGAGGTGACCTCTCAGGTGAGCGTGAGGGGAGTGCACAGGGGCCCAACTGAGGTGGGAGAGCAGGAGGCTCTGAGGGGCCTGCTGGCGCGTGGTGTGACTGCCCCCCGACACAGGGCCGTCCGGGGTTAGGTTCTGCTGTTCCAAGCACTGGGCAGTAAGTGATAGAAGCTTTTCTTTCCAGGCTGTGAGTGACTCTTAGGGACCACACCTTAGTCACCTACATTCCCTCCCCAAAAGCTAGAAAAATGCTGGCTTAGAAGAGCACACAGGGCCTCCCTGGTGGCGCAGTGGGTTAAGCAACGCACTATGAAGCAAACCACAACTGCAGCCGGCCGAGGAGGGGACCCACATGGCACAGCAGACCTCTCCTGCCTCGACCGCTGCTCCCCTCAGCAGTGTGCTTCTGTTGATCTGCCTGTTCTGCTCCCCGCTCTGTCTGTGGTGAATCCTCTCACCCCCCCACACCTCTGGCCTGTACCCCAGTGCTTGTATGCATAAATAAATAAATCTTTAAAAAAAAAAAAAGAGCACACAGACACTTCAGAGGGATTCTCAGGAGGCGCTGTCTCCACGACTCTTCTGAAGGGGTGCGGCCCTCGCCCTGCGTCTTCCTCCCTCTTCTGCTCTCTGTCCTAGTCTTGCCTCACCCAAGGGTGCCTGCAGCACCTCCTCCTGGCTTTCCTTCCTCCCTGGCATCTTCCGCAGTAACTGTTGTTGAGTTTCGATCCAGAAGCTCCCTGCTCTCCTGAGTCCCCAGGGTGAACCACACCTCAGTGCGGAGCTCCTTGTGGGAGCCCGACTCCAAGACCAGCCTGCTCATCCTCAGCCCTGGTGCCCTCCCCTGACCTGGTGTTGAGGAGGGTGGGAACAAGTGACACTGTGTCACGTCCAAGGTTGGGCTGCGAAAGCCTGCAGCCTCGGTGTGGTTATGCTCTCCTTTCTCATCCCTCTCTGGGGTCATCCAGCCGCCCCGTGTGGCACCCCGCGGAGGCCCACATGGCGAGGAGCTGGAGCAGGAGCCGGAGCCCCTGGCCAACGGCCACGAGCACGGCTGGGAGTGGCTCTCCCGACCCATCGGGCCTGCGAGAACAGCAGCACCGGCGGCCAGCCTGCCCAAGCCAGGACTGCCCGCTAAGCTGCCCCAGAGTTCTGACCTCCACAAACTCTGAGACAATAAACATTTGTGGTCTTCAGCTGCTAAGCGTGGGGCCATTTATCACACAGCAAAAGGTAAGGAACACCCGCTTCTTGGCAGGTGGTCGCACTCCCGGCCCAGCAGCGTGGGTCGGGCGCACGGTGTGCACGCAGCCAGGGGGAAGCCTCACCGTCACTGTAGTCGATGGGGGCGTACGAGCCCAGGAAGAGGGAAGCGGCAAAGCTACTGACCAAGGAAATCCTCTGAAAAGGAAAGAAACACAGTGACACGTGACTTGCTTCCAAACTGCGAGCAGCGAATGCTTCAGACACACACACACACACACACACACACAGAGAGCAGGGGAGGAAGGACTTCTGGCTTGGAAAGGGAAGCGGAAGTGTGTGCTCCCTGGGCCGCGACTGGGCTTCCCAGCTAGAGCCTGTGAGCGGCAGTGACCGCGCCTCGCCCTGAAGTCTCTTTTTGTTGGGGTTTTATTTTATTATTCACTCGGCAGTTTCTGAATGCCCATGAAATGGTCACGTTCAACACGGACAAAACAAAAGCCCTCTGAAAAAGTCATGCCAGGGTGTGGGTTCTTCCGCCTGGACGCCACACGCCAGGGAGGAAGGGGCCCTGATTGCCCCCTCTCTGGGCTTTTGAATCTAGCCACCAGGGGCATGGGACACGAGGCCACAGGAATAGGAACCCACACAGACACTCCTGCAGCTTCTGAAGCAGCTCCTTCTGAAGCTGGTCGCGCGGAAGCTGCAGACCCAGACACAACCGAGAGGAGATGGGCTTCAAATGTCAGCCCCGGGTCTCTGCTACCACATAGGAACCAACCACGGCCATGGGCCGCGGAGAGAATGCCGTCACCTCCTGCTCCCCGTGCGGTCTTTACTCGCCACACAGAATTTGGAGGGGTTTCAACACCCCCTCCCCCCAAAACTTACATTACTGGCTAGTGCTTGCAGAGAAATCTAGAACATTCAGTCACTAAGTAACAAAGGACATGTTAACTTCAAGACTAAAAGGGCGCGTTGGTTCTGCATGAGCCGATCATTTTCTAATTATGCAGAGAGGGAGCCCCCAGCCAGGGTGTTGAGCTGCTTCTCATGGGCCTTGCCTGTGGCTCTCAGCCACCGTGGATGGGAGACGCAAGCTCTGGCTGAAGAGTCACAGTGGGGGACACGTGGGTCCCGCTGCACACGGACCCCGAGCCCGACAAGGGTCTACAGTTATCCTCCACGAGCCCCACGAGCCTCGAGGGCGCACAGATCTGCTCAGGTGGTCCCAGGGAGACGGCAGCCCACGCAGCCCCACCCTGACCCTGGCTGCCACCCTTTGGGTCAGGAGAACCCCTAGCTTCTCTTTCCGTTTATTTCATCCTTTCCCTCCACTTTGGAAATAGCCTGACAATGAGGGAAAAAAGTTGATTCCATCACTTGAAAGGTCTGCAGTCGATGTTTTCAGCCAACGAGCAGGAGCTGTGTTACTGCTAACGGGCTGATCACAGGAATTCAATGTGACTTTCAATCCAAAAGGAACATTCAACCAACCTCTGTGTCTGAGTAGGCCTCGGGGTTCTGCTGGCAAATCTTTGCGATTTGGTTTCCTGTAAAACGCTGGAAAAAGGGTGACACTTAGAAACCCACCTCTCAGAACGAGTGATCAAATCCATAAAGAGAGCTTAGTGCAGCAGGTCCTAGATATTAATTACCATGGAAACCTATAAAAGACCTCAAATCTAGAAAGGTTTGAGATCTGCTGAACCCCAAGACAATATGAATTTGGTCTCTGAATGCTTAAAACATTCTTGGGAGTCTAGTACTCAGGCGGCAGCCACCGCTTGCAGCTCCGGGACGTGCGGGGAAAACCCGGATGCTCCGAGGAGGGCCTCTGCTGGGCCAGGGCTGGGGAACAAGCCTTCCTGTTCACCTGCATGGTGAGTGCGCTAGCCAAGTCACCTGTGCAGGGGACTCAGGGACAGGTGCCACATTTTTATTCCAGGTGACCCAGGCAGCCACAGGACTCAAGCCAAGCCAATCACAGCCCCCCTGGGACCAGCAGGAAAGAGACACTTTTTTTTTTCCAATCATTGCCAGGAGTCACGTTAAGCGTTCTACACTCGTGGACTCTTTCCAGCTTCAAAACTGCCAAAATCTAAGTGCCATTTCTGTCCCCAGGTCAGTGAGGCTGGAACAGGTGGCACCATCACCCCACACAGCAGCCATATCCACACCTCTGCTGTAACCAGGAACAGGCAAAAGGGGGTCCGCCCTTGCCTGAGGGCGGCGGGCGAGGCAGCGTGGCCTTGATCAAACCAGGCGCAGGGGTGCCAGTCCAGGTTTCATGAGGGTGCCAGACACACAGCCTCGTGGGATCCGCACCCAGGCAGCTCACCCGCTGCTTCCTCCCAGACACCCGGGAGAAGAAGCCAGAGCCGCACCCAGACCTTCCTCCCAGGACCATGCCAGCCCCTCCGTTCCCTTGGCCTGTGGCAGCCACTGCCCACCTCGTAGGCACGGGACCCAGTGAGGCAGCTGAGCGCCTGGGCCCCACCTACGGCGGCCTCCAGCCGGCGGCACTGGGCGGTGGTGCTGGAGTCCATCCATACCGGAGAGCTGCTGACCGAGAAACAGGCCTGGAAAGAAGGGGCAAAGGGCCAGGTTTAGTTCTGTCTCTCAACCCCAGGAGCCACTCTGGCGCTGCGATCACAGCACACACAGGCATCTTGGAAGACCGACGGCCAAGCCCGCCACACCCAGCGTCAGCCTGGCCTGCAGGCCTAGTGCACAGATGGCGATGGAGACTGGCGGGGAAGGGCAGCACAAGGTGCAGCTCTGCTGGGGCATTTGGAAGCCCAGAGAGGACAAGCCAGGGTCTGCCTGCCGAGTCCTAGGCGGTACCATGCCCCTTGAGGAGGTTCCCAAAGAAGGGAGGGAGGGGAGGGAGGGATGGAGCAGGAGGGGACTGTCCAGACACCAGGTAGATCCTGCTGGAGGCTCACAGCTATTGCCTGAACCACCTTCTCACACACTCAACAATGCACAGCCCTGAACTTCAGGGCCCACGGGGCTCAGGGTCCTCCTCTCCCCTCCACCCCCCATCTGACTCCCAAATGTGGCCACAGTTACCTGCAGCTGCTTGTGTAATGGGAGGTCCGGTGACAGGCTTGTCAGCACCCGGCTGGCTCCCGTCTTCCAGTATACACTTCCATGTTGCTGTTGAGAGGACACCCGGGATGTGCTGCACCACAGCCCCCGAAGACACAGAAAGACCCCAGACCACACAGCAAAAGACTGGACACAAGCTTGCCCCTGCATTTAGCCATGCAGTCAAAACGGGGAGACATGCCCCAGAAAAATGGGGAGAAATTACAGCTAGTACACATCAAAACTTGTAGGAAAGAGTTATTAGTCTGGGTTTTTGTGCCTTTTATAAAATTGCATGTAAATATATTGCTCATGGGCCTCCCTGGTGGCGCAAGGGGTTAAGTCTCAGCGCAATGAGCTGAGCAGACCTCTCCTGCCTCGCCCGCTGCTCCCCTCAGCTGTGTACTTCTGTTGCTCTCTCTGTTCTGCTCCCCACTCTGTCTCTGGTGGATCCCCACACTTTTGGCCTGTACCCCAGCTCTTGCATGCATAAATAAATCTTTAAAAAATATAAATAAATATATTGTTTATAGTAGTGCCCCAAACTCATTCATTCACAAGTATTTATTGAGCACCTGGTCTAGGCCAGGCACAGGACAGATAATAGGAGGACACTGTCCATTCGCAGGATGTTGGAGTGGAGTCGGGGAAAGGGCCGTGACATAATGGCAGAGCCCCTAGGAAGGCAGTGGCGGGCGATGGGAACACAGAGGAGGAGCAGCTGAGCGGCTGCAGGTAGAGATGGCGACAAGTAGATGTGATTATTAGGAAGGACCCAGGCCTCAGAGGGGGTGAATCCGCTTATCCTCACCCTCTGGCCTACACCCCAGTTCTACGGACAGTTACCCACCGTGTAGACAGAGGCCTCGCAAACAAACCTGGCCTGCCCCAGACAGGGCGAGGACTCGAGAGAAGTCGAAGCCGGAAGCTTTCATCTTCTCCAAGATGATATCCAAAGCCTGAGAAGAAAACCAGAATCCACATGACTGTCCAGAACCACTGACTCAGGCACACACAGGCCCCAAAGGGAAAAGCCAGAGCCTGCGTTACAGCGGAGGGCTCTGGGCTAACGAGGGAGCAGCCGTGGACTTGGGACTGGAAGCACTGGAGAACACTGATTTAGCGGATAGGTGTCAACCAAGTAATGTGAACTGCACTAAAAATATTTCATTAAGGGAAGCATCACCAATTCTCAAATCCTAGTCCCTGACTTGCCAGCATTCAGGAAGAGCAGAAATGAGGTGGTTCATATTTGGTTTCTTGGCTCTTCAAGCCAGCATCTCAGTGATAGAGACGAGCACAGCAGAGGGCTGTCCTGGGTATGCGGCTCTGGGCCGGGATGTCTGTCCAGGAGGACACGGCTGGAGGGACGGACAGAGATGGGGGCCATTGGTCCCAACCCCTCATTCTCCCATTGGCTGGAATCTTCCATCAGCACCCAGTAGGGAGATGGACTGCGCTGCCCAGCAGATCTGGCCACTTCCCCTCTGACCTCACAGGGGAGTCAGAGCTTTACCCCTGGTGTTTTCCTTGAAGACAGAGAAGCCACAGGGCTTTGGCCTGACACTGCCACTCCCACCCTGTGCTGGGGAACTGCTCTCATGGGTCTGGCCCTGCTGCCAGGGAGTGGGACACAGCTGGGACAGCAGTTGGCAACGCTAGAATATGTCCAGGCCTATTCAGGATTAGAATTCGGCCTGGCCCTGCCCTCCAGCCTCATTCCCTGCCTGCTTGCTCAGCTCCCCAGGTTAAGGTGTTGGCCTACCGGAAGCCCTGACATCACTGCTGGGGGCTCTGAACACCAACTCTTGCCCATCAGCCCCTCCGCCTTGGGCTGGCTCAGCCCTCTGAAGCCTTTCTGGTAGAAATCCATGCTCCACCCCATTTCTTCAGTTTGAGTCAGAATCATACTGTTTTTAAAATTCACACTGTCTTAACAGAAAGGGCTCGATACAGGAACTGGGTAAAGAGGCTTCAAAGGACTAAACATGCATTTGGTGGACACATAAATGCTGCCTTCTCTGCCCTCCAGTTTCAGGTGTTGGATCCCTGTGGTGCAGGAGGCAGCCCCTGCCCCATCGTGCCTGAGCTGTCCACACCCCATGGCATTTCCTTCACAATGCCCTGAGCAGGCAGACTGCCTGCGGGGGCCTCTAAGTCTGACTGGTCAAGTCCTAAGACCCCCGAAGCTAAGGGGACCTCGGGGAGGAGTACTAATAAGACCCAGGGTTTAGATCTCAGGGCACTTTGCAGGAAGTTGGCTCTGCAGTATTTTAAAGATGGCAGCTGCTCAGCCGGTTGGTTAGCTCAGCTGGTTTATTTGTTTTTTTTTTTTAAAGATTTATTTACTTATGCATACGAGAACTGGGGTACAGGCCAGAGATGCAGGGGTGGTGTGAGGATTCACCAGAGACAGAGTGGGGAGCAGAACAGGCAGAACTACTGAAACACACTGCTGAGGGCAGCAGTGGGTGAGGCAGGAGAGGTCTGCTATGCCATGTGGGTCCTGCTATGCCATGTGGGTCCCCTCTCTGGCCGGTGGAAGGGATCGAACTCGTGCTGCAGTGGCTGGGATTTGCTTCATAATGCGTTGCTTAACCCACTGCACCACCAGGGAGGCCCAGCTCAGCTGGTTTAGAACGTGGTACTGGGGTCTTCCTGGTGGCATTAGGAGTTAAGGCACAGCACTATGAAGCTTCTGCAGCCACTACAGCACGAGTTCGATCCCAGTCCAGGGAGCTGACCCACATGGCACAGCAGACTCTCCTGTCTTACCTGCTGCTCCCCTCAGCAGTGTATTTCAGTAGTTCTGCCTGTTCTGTTCCCTGCTGTCTCTGGTGACTCTTCTCAACCCCTGCACCTCTGGCCTACACCCCAGTTCTTGTATGCATAAATAAATAAATCTTTGAGAAAAAAAAAGAACATGGTGCTAATAAAAATGGCAACTGACAGGAGTTGCTATGGCCTCCGAATCTGGAAACGCTTTGGCGTCCGCCCAGTGCGGGAGTACTGACACAGCTGGGCTGCGGCTGGGTCTGGGAACCACAGGGAACTCATCTCAGCAAATGAGCTCGTAAGTTGTCACCTTTGGCCTTCCTTGCCAGTTGCCAGTGAGACGAGCTGGGCAAGAGATGGGCAGGGATGCCTGTGTTTACCTGGACCCACATCAAGACTGGAGAAGTCACGGTCAGCCCATCCTTGTGAACATGAACTCCACCCTGAGTCCTACAAGGAGAACAAAGGCGAATTGGGGCAAGGCTCGGTCAGGGGCCAGAGGCCAGGTTCTGATACACCATCGAAGGAGGGACAACCCTCACCCAAATTTGAGTGGCAGCTCTAGACTGAACGGGCACCAGTGCTGGGAAGCGGAAGAGCGAAGGCACGGGAATCACCCAGATCACCACTGTGGCAATGCTGGCAAAGCACCAGCAGAACCAAGCCTCTCGGTCTGAGGGGCTCTCCTGGAAGGCAGGCACGGGGTCACTTGGTGTGACGGCCAAGATGAGCCTGGGCAAGTGTGGGGGTGGGTTAAAAGTCCTCCCATATCTGCTGGTTTTGGAGAGACAGAAGAAGCAGTCACACAGAGAAGCTGCAGGAAAAGTCCTTGGCTATTACAAGTGATGTGGAGTCCTAGGGTTGCAAGCCCAGAACCTTCTTCTCATGCAAACAGCTGACTGGATAAAAATCCAACCCTTTCCATTGTGAGATAAAAACCAGACTCGAAAAACAAACCAAGACAACCATGTAACCCCACCGTTCTCGTTCGAAGACTCTAGCCCAAAGAAATGAAAGAGCAAGTCCACAGGAAGATTTGTGCACAGATGTCCATCACACTGAGCTCACAACTCAGGGCCAGTCACCAGTCAGTCACTGGGCCATGAACAGTGGCGATTCTGGTCTTAGCAGGGCTCACACATCTCGTGTGGTCAGTGAACAGTAGCTGGAGGGCTCTGCTTCTGGGGGTTGGCTTCTGCCTCTTCAGCTGCCCCATGTAATCTCCACCAGCTAACCTGCCTCTTCATGAGGTGGCCAGGCAGGACTCCAAGAACCACAGCAGAAGCTGCAGGGCCTCTGAACGGGCTCACTGTTATTCCCCACCACATCCTGCTAGTTAAAATCAACAGTTTGGGGAAATGATTCCATCTCTTGAAGGAAAGAATTGCAAAGTTCATGATGCAAAAGGCACGGGAGAGGGAGGAGAGGAGACTGTACAATATACCACGGTGCAAAATCCAAATATCAAACACACGAAGCCTCTTCTGAAGGGCTCCAAAGCAGACTTGCACTAATGGAAAGACAAGACACATGTTCAGTCAGGAAGGCTCAACTTTATAAATCTGTCAACTCTCCCCACGTTAATTTATAAATGCAATATAATCCCAATAAAAATATTAACAATTTTAGTCTCTGGAACCTTAAAAGCTGATTCTAAAGTACATTAGAAAAAAGGCCAAGAAAGAATAGCGATGAGAACTACAGAGAAGGAACAATGAGGGGACCAATAACTCCAGACAGTAAAACATAAAGTTGGAATCATTAAAATAATGTATTACTGACTCATGAACATACAACTTAGCTATTAAACTCCTGGGTATTTCCTTTCCAAGAGAAACCAGAGCATATACCTACACCAATCTTATATGTGAATTTTATAGCCTCTTTATTGTTAATAATGAAAAAACAAAAATAACCCGGATGTCCCTCAAAGGAAAAACCAATTGTGACCGTCCCATTCAAATGACAGACTAGTAATCAGCAATAAAAAGAACAAACTATCGATACATGTACCACATGGACGGCCCTCCAGATGATCGTGTGGCATTTTAAGTCGGTTAGAAAGAGCACACATTATTATGACCACCTTTATGTAAAATGCTAGAAAGTGCAAGCAGACGCAGAGTGATAGAAAACACACCAGTGGTCGCCAGTACCTCAGAACGTGACTACACTTGGAGCCAGGACCTTCAGAGAGGTGACTGGGCTACAACGAGGCTGTGAGCGTAAGCCCCAACATAGTGCTAATGACATAAGAAATGCTATGAGAACAGGAGATTAGGACACAGACCAAGGGCCACGAGGATGAGAGCACTCATAGAGGTGGCCACATGAGAGGCAGTGAAAAGGCAGCCAAGGAGCGAGGCCTCTGGGGAAACCGGCCCTGCCAGCATCAGAACCTGGGAATTCCAGGCTCCAGAGCTGTGAGAAAATACATTTCTGTTGTTAAAGCCACCCAGTCTGTGGGACTTTGTTCCGGCAGTCCTGCAGTCTCTCTCCCCTAAGCCAACTCTCTTCCACAGTCTACCATCCATCCCAAAGGTCAGTCAGGAACCCCACGTTCACATCTCTTATTTAATTCTGCACCCAACTCTCCTCACAAACACCACCATTTCACATCTCGATGACCTAGAGAAACCTCCATAATGGTCTCCCGAAGTGCACTATGGTCATCCATACAACCATGTGCTCTCCCACTGCACATGAGGAGATCTTTCAAACACAACTAAAACCATGTATACCTCACCCTCGACCTTTAAGGACCTGCAGTAGCTGATCAAAGTTTTTAGGATAAAGACACATCCTGTATCACAGCCCATATGGCCCAGCCCAGCGTCCACCTCCTTCTCTACTCCCAGTTACATAGGCCTTCTTCAATTCCACAAATGAATAGCCTTCTCGCTTGCCACAGGGCCTTTGCATGTGCGGTTCCTTCTGCTTATAATGCTCTCTCACTTCCATCATCTGGTGAACCCCATCACACAGACCTTGGCTTAAGCACTATTTCATCAGGGCCTCTACCTGACTCCCCCTTCCAAGTCCAGGTCATATTCCTATATAAGAAGCACTTGGAGAAGTGAGTTCCTTTCCTTTAATGACCATCTCTGAGTATATATACAAATTCTCTTTTATGAGATTCTTTGATTGGCATCCACCTCCCTCAACCAACAAAGACCATGTCTGTTTTTGGTTCACCATCAAATCCTAGTGCCCAGCACAGTGCCTGGCACAAAATGAGCCTCAATGCACAGAAATGGATGAATGAATGGAAGGATTGGAAAGCAAGAATGAGCGAGCACTCCAGGATACAAAAAAGAAGCTGAGAGCTCTACTAAGACCACCACTCCTACAACAGGACAGTGTGGTCCACAAATTTTGAAGTCTGAGGGAGGACCCTAAAACTAACATCACCATACACATTCACACATGCACTCTAGGTACCTACCCAAACTCCTGAAGGTCTTTGTCAAAATGCACACTGTCCTCATAGAAGACATTCAGCTCTGCGTCAACAGCAACAACTTTCACCTGGAAAAGATTTTTCAAAATGGTGTACAGAAATTTCCTCAGCTTCTACACTGGTCAAGAGTGACCAACATCGGGCCTCCCTGGTGGCGCAGTGGGTTAAGCAATGCACTATGAAGCAAACCGCAGCCACTGCAGCACGAGTTCGATCCCTGCTGCCGGCCAGGGAGGGAATCCACATGGCACAGCAGACCTCTCCTGCTGTGCCTGCTGCTCCCCTCAGCAGTGTACTTCTGTTGATCTGCCTGTTCTGCTCCCTGCTCTCTGTGGTGAATCCTCTCACCCCTCCCCCACAACTCCGGCCTGTACCCCAGTGCTTATATGCATAAATAAATAAATCTTTAAAAAAAAAAAAGAGTGACCAACATCACCAGGTGAAGCCCAGCACTTAAGAAATGGTTCAGCCTAGAGACTGTAAAGACGGGGGTGCACCACTATAACCATGGCCACAAAGGCCTCATCTGAGGACATACCCAGAGATTCAGTCAACTGAAAAGGGAGGAAAATCTCAAGAAACTCAAGATAGCTTTGGGTTCCACTCCTTTCCCCCAAATAGACAAAGCCAAGACTCTCTGGAGGTAAATGTTCACAGATTAACTGGTTCCTGTGTTTGGCAAGGAGGCCTGAGAAAGTCATAGAAGGGAGAACAAAAGTCACGCTTTGGCATAGTCTCTGGGGGCACCTCTGCAGGGTGTAAGACTCCACACAAGCTCTGTGGGCTGTTGCCACAGGCCACCAACACGGTCCACAGACACATCCTGCCCCAGTGCAGTTGACCTCCAATCTCAGAGGTACAACTGCTTTCTTGGACATACAGGGAAACTGAGGTCCAAAAAGACAACCTGACTTGTCCAGAGTTCCATGGGCGCTGGGTCAGGGAATGCCTCCCTTGACCCACTGAGAGGGGACTGACTCCAACCCTGTTTTGATTACCTAAGTTAAGGAGGAACTCCTTGTCACCACTCCCCCAACCCCCACACCCACCAGTCTGAAGGCAAGGTTGGCTGTGGGCCCGCCTGCAGGGGATGGGAAGTAGCATACTCATACCGTGGCCAGCAGTGCAGGCAGCTGACCCGGCCCACGAACCTGCGCGCTCTGGTGCAAACCGAGAGCTGTCACCCGGTGGAACAAAGTTCAAGTGTACACTGTGCCCATTAAACTTAATTTTAAAAAAGTTTCAAGTGACAATGCGGGTCCAGGTCATTGGCTACGCCTGTTTGCACGCCTACCCGTCTGTCTCCGCTGCGAAATGCAGCTGAGTTCGTTCGGGTCACTGTTACCCGGAGCCCGTGATGACGCGCAGCACGTCGGTCCCCCTAGCCCCTCTGGTCACTTTGCTCGGGCGGGGAACCAGAGCCAGGAGCGTCCTCGGTGGTTTCCGAGAGGGCGGGTCGCGATCGCGTCTCGCGGGCGGGAACCGGGGATCAGGAGTCCCGTGGCAGCCCAGGGGGGAGACGTTCCCGCGGCTCGGCCCAGGGTTCCCTGCGCCCGGGTCCCGCCAGACGTCGCGGAGGAGGCGGCCCCAACCCGGCCCGGAACTGGGGCCCGCTGCGGTACCTGCTGCGTGCTGAAATCCCAGCCCAGACAGCAGCGGCGAGCGGCGGGCTCGGCCATGGCCACTGAGTCCGGCGGCGCTTCCGTCCGTCCTTCCCGCGGCGTGACTGTCGCCGCGCTCCAATGCCCAGAGACGCCGGGGCCCGCCCCTCGCCCGGTGCCCCGCCCGGACGGACTCTGGACCCGAGTCTCAGGCTGGCTTGCGCTTTGGCGCCACCTGCCGGGAGGCCGGGGCTAGGTCGCGCGTCGGCCCGGGCCCTCAGGCTTCCCGCCGGCGCCCCCTACAAGGCCAGCTCGCTCCCAGCTCTCCTCCCTATCCACGTGGGCCCTCCGCAAAGGTCTTGCCCCAAGATGGCCAGGATTCCTGAACCCGGAGGCTCAACCTTAAGCTGACATGTCCCGTCTTGGCTCTGCCATGGCCTGCCTGGGCATGGAGACCTCCATGGTCCCTCTGGTACTGGAGCAGTTGTCCACCTATGTGGTGACTCAGGGGTCACAGAGAAATGTGCCTTGGGGTTGCAGGCACTGGGCTCAGGTAGGCCTTGTCCTGACCCAGTAAATCTGGGTGAATGCCATATCCCACCTCTGCATTTAAAAATCACAGCACCTGAGGCCCTCGCTGAAGGGCACTGAGGCCTGTACTGTGTCAGCTCCTATGGGTGGTCTGTTGTGTGCCAGGCATGATGGGGCTTAAGAACCAAAACCAGACCCGCTCCCTTCCTTCCTGGGGCAAGAACACCTTTCTTCTCACTGACCTGGTCTCATCCCTAGGACTTTTCCCCAGAAGCCTCCCCAGTACCCATCCAGGTGAGACACTTCTTCCAAGAGCTTCCCAGCACAGCAGAGCCCCTCTTAGCCTTTTGCAATGGTCTGGTTGCCTGTTGCTCTCTCTTGCTGAACCCAGGTCTGCCTCTTGACCCGAGGTCCCAAGATAAATAGCAGAATTGGGCCGAACGCCAGTAAGTTTGGCTCTGGAAGCCACATGTTTAACCACTTAACAAGATAGTTTGCTGGGCAGCCTTGTGAGAAGGCCCAAGGCAAAATACAAATTCTCCTTAGGCCAAGGTCGCTGGCTCTTTCTTTATCAAACCATCTCACAGCAAGTTCTTGTGTTTAGGGCTGCCTTTTTCCAGGGCCTGAGGCACCTACCCCAGGTTGATGAACGTCCTTTCTCCGTCCTTTCTCTGGACGTGACAGCACTGTCACCATGGCCGCAGGGAAGGCTGATGGCCTGAGAGCCCGTTTGCCTGCATGAGGAGACTGCACAGCCATCATCTTAAATCTCAAATTGCTGCCGCTGCTCATGTCCTCCCTGTTGGCTGCTTGACAGGCTCACTCAGTATAGTAGAGGACTTCAGAGAAAGTGCTGCTGTCACCTGAGGCTGGACTTTGCTTATCATGCTATGAATTTGAACTTGAGCTCCTGCACAGAACTTGTTAAAAGATCCTTGCTCCGACTTGGGAGCAAAGCAGCGCTGCCCTAGAGCATGTCCTCTCGCAGTGACAGGGTCCAGAGTCCCCAGCAAGGGCTCCTTCCCTTTAGAGAGCCCTACCTGACACCAGCCCCTAGAAGAGTTACAGGAGGAGATTTGTGTATTAGGAGCTCACTCGGGGTGTCTGGTAGAGAACAGGGTGAAGGAGAGGAAGGGGGGTTGGGTAGAATGTGGCTACAGGGGACCTGAACTGGGATGGAGGTACTGAAGATGGATGGAGGTGGGTGCCAGAGGTATTTAGGAAGTCCTGGGGACCTTGTGGAGTGAGAGAGGGAGGAATCAAGGAAATACCCCAGTTTCTGCTTTAAGGGACCTGGTTGGTTAACTGTTGGTTCATGTGAAGACCCCCAAGCATGGTATCTTAAGACATTGCTCTTACTGACCCGCCTGTGGCAGGTCAGTGGGGCCAGCTGGCCTAGGTGAGGCTTGGACAGAGTGGCATGGCACCCTGGTCCTGTTACAGGGTAACTTTAATATAAAATGGGTTTTTCTGACTGGGTTTTCACTCACGCGCTTAAAAGACTTTTATAATAAGCCCCAACTGCAGGCACACACGACAGAAGTTATTAAAGGGTTTTATTTAAAAAAAAAAAAAAGAAGGGGAATAAAGTAGTAATAACACAAAGAGAAGAGAGGGACAGAGGGACTCAAATCCGTAAATATTTTACCAGATTTTCTGAGCTGGAACTTAACGACGCGTTGAGAGCTGGCTCTGAATTAAGGGAGATGGCTTTAAATGAAGAGAGAGCCCAAGGCTCACCTCTCTGGTTTTATACCCAGCCTGGCTGTTTAACTCCACCCTTAGGTCCCAGTGATTTACTTTTTGATAATTATTTTATTGGATTTGTGGTTCTGGAGTATTGGTGGTCTGGAGTCAGGGTTGGAGTTTATAAACTTATTTGTATAATCTCTTTGGGACTACTTTTTCCTCTAACAGTCTCATCCTCATCCTTCTGGGTCCGACAGAGTAGCCAGATGTGTTCTCCTCGTGGAAGCCAGCAGAGCGGAAGCAGGCAAGGGCACGCATGGGCGGCCTCTGAAGGTCCAGAGTAGGACCCAGCATCCTCACTTCTGCCTCCACATCACTGCCCAAAGGCTTGCACCGGCCCCAAGACAAATGGTGGGTGAGGCGCTCGCTAGCATGTGGATGTGGGAAGAGGCGAGGCTGGAGGCCAGCCATGCAATCTACTTCAGCCCACCACCAGAGGCAGGTGATTCCAGCTTTCCAGGAATAGGAAAGACGCAGACTTGGTGGGGAAGAGCGTGTCATCAGGACATGGCAGGTTTTGGGGAGTTGTGGGCCATCTGTGTGGAGATGCCGAGCAGGCAGTGGATCCGTGGCCTCCTGCTCAGCAGAGGTTTGGGCTGAAGACAGTGACTTGGGAGTTGTCCTCTCCTGAGGGTGTGGGCTGGATTATGCAAAAAGGACCTCCGGGTGGGACAGATGGAGACCCCCAGAGAGGACTGCAAAGGACGAGTCAAGACACAGCAAGAGACTGAGAGAGGAGTGCGTTGGAAGCCAGGGGAAGTCTTGCTCAGAGGTGCAGTCCAGTGCTGCCGGGAAAGAGGCAGCCCATTGGAATCTCAGCAAGAGCACACTGGGTGGGGCCACGTAGGTCTAGGTTTTTACGTCAGAATTCTTTTTTTTTTTTTAAATATTTATTTATTTATGCACACAAGCACTGGGGTACAGGCCAGAGGTGGGGGGGGGTGAGAGGATTCACCACAGACAGAGCGGGGAGCAGAATAGGCAGATCAACAGAAGTACACTGCTGAGGGGAGCAGCGGGCACAGCAGGA
>JAGFMF010011466.1:5334088-5349652 GCA_019455555.1 Galemys pyrenaicus | reverse complement strand
AATCATCTTATCGGATTTGTGGTTCTGGAACACTGATGGTCTGGAGTGGGGGTTGGAGTCCACACACCCATAATCCATTTAGGACCACATTTCCCCCTAACAGACTGGTTGGCACAGATGCGCGTGAGCGTGAGAGACCCGTGGGAGGTTAACAATGGCAGCTATTTATCTTGACTTTGATTTTGCTCTTTTCCTCCTGGATTTGTTTGACAGTTTCTGACCCTTTTCTATGGGTTTCCACCAAAAGGTACTTTAGACTTGTGGCAGACTTTCAGGTCTTGCTTTGGGCCAATCCAGTTTGGCTGGACTTTTACCCTCGAGGGGATGGGTAACTTTGGATGCTTGATTTAGCAACTATATTTTTTGTCTTTTCTGTATTGTTTACTAATTGTATCAAAGTTCCTTTCCATTAAAGGTCTTATATGCTTGTCTTGATGTGGCAGGTGGTAGAACCCATTTAGAGCGGGCAGGCTTGGGGGTTCTGAGGTGCCCTTCTCCCTGCCCTGTAACACAGCCACTGACTTCTTCACACCAGTACTGCCAGCTCTTCTCTGTCCTGACCCATCTCCTCCTCCTGTCCCTTGCAGCACTAGCTAGATCCTTCCAGCAAGGTAACTGGCCATGAGGTGCTTGAGCATGGTCAGTAAGCTGTGTCACAGCCCACAGGCTTCCCTGAGAAGGAGCTTGGAAGCCCTTAAAGCATTCTGCCTTCCTCCTTTCTCAGAGCCTTTCAAACCCCACTTTGGGGGGCCCTAGGCAATCTGGGAACTTGGTATAAAATGAGGCAACCAGAAATGATGCTGAAAAAGGAAGGCGTTGCCACCAATGTGCTGCTGTCCCAAAGCAGCGTGCAGTCACGCTCTGCTTCATGCACACCGGCCCAGGCCAGCCTGGGGCCTTGCTGACCCACACGCCAGGAGAACAGACACCCCTTTCAGCCCTGACCTCAGAAGCTCTGGGAGTTAGACCAAGTGCTTCCCCGCTTCCTCATGAGTTGATGAGAGAGAAAGGAGAGCCAGGCCCTGCCCTCTGGAGCGCCCCTCCCAGGACCCAACCCCCCAGGTCTCTGGGTCTGGCTAATGAATGCAGAATCTGGCCTGAGGCTGCTGAAAAGGGCAGGCTCACCCACAGGGCATTTCGGATAAAGAGAAGAATGTGAAGTCTTAACCCCAGGGCAGTGGAGGTCAGAGGTCAGCCAGACTGGAACCAACAGGGAAGGTACGCCCTAGGATAAGGCTGAGAGGGTTAATCCCCAAGGGAAAACTGATCTTGTGCAAGGTACAACGGGCCAAATTCTCGCCATTCCTTCCCTGCCTGCCCTGATAGGGCACAAGGTGCAGCTCCCACTGGAACTGGAAGCCCCACCCACAGGGCTGGAAGCCTGGACGGGAGGATGCGGGCAGCGTGGAGGCAGAGTCCTGCCCTTGCCCACCACCCGCCAACCCCATCCAGAGAACTCCTTGCTGCCCACCGGGGCTACCTAAGGACACCAAGGACGGAGCTGGTCTGACCCACCATCCTCCGCCTCTGAGCCTCTGGGTTGGCCAGACACAGCCGTTTTGACCTAGCAATCTCAAGTCCAACACGTTACCTTTATTAGAATGAATCACACCCGGGCTCCCCCAGAAGGGGTAATTTTTAGCTCTCGAAGGCTGGCCTCAGAGCAGGACTCACTCTGCTCCCCAAGCCGGACGAGGCCTGGCTTTCATGGCCTGGAATCCATGACTCCACACCCAGCCACTGAACTCCGGTCCAAGATGATCTGGGGCCGGCCCTCAGTCAGCTTCCTCCTCTGCCTACTTGTCCGTGTCCTCCTCGGTCTGCTGAGATGCGCTGGAGAGAGTGTCTGAGTAGATAGTCTCCGTGGTGGCATTGAAAATGGTGTTCTTGGCTACGACTTCAGACAGAACGTTGCTTGTGATGCCATCCATCCTCTCCGGGGACAGAGACCTGTAAGGCCACGCGAGAACACACAATGAGCTGCATCGTCGGGGGCACCTGGGAAGAACAGCCCCCTCAGGCAGCCACAGCCTGCTGGGTGCAACATTCTAGGGAGGTGGGCGTCCCCATGCCTGCAGGTGCCCCCCCCCCCCCCCCCCCCCCCCCCCCCCCCNCAGGGGCCCCCCCCCCCCCCCCCAGCTTCCCCGCAAGCCTGTGCGTGACCTTGGCCTCCAGGGCCACTTTTGTTCCACCTCCTAGCCAGGCTCTTCTTGCTCCCGGACCTAGTTCTACATCTTTGAAGCTCTGCCCACCATCTTCCTCACAGGTTCTCACTGAGCGTGTGCACCGTGGCAGACACTGTGCCAAGTGGTTCTTGTGGGTTTAATCCTCCCTGAGTCCCTGTGAGGAAAGAAGCCTGGGCTTCCTGGCTCTAGCTGTCTGTGCCTTTTTATTTTTTTTAATCTGTAAAATAAGAGACAGTGACAAGATCTACTTTGCATGGGTTTGTTGTGAGGACTCAGTGTGAACAGACACACACAGAACAGTATCTCGTGTGATAAACACATGTAAGCGTTTGCTATTGTCAGTACCCTGCTAGCATTCCATTTTGCAAATGAAGCAGTTTCAGAAGCATTAGGTCCCTTCTTGTAGGCCCCTAGCACATGCTCAGAAGTGGTAGCAGAGACAGAAATCCAGGCCCTTGGCGCTCTGTGTTCTGAAATAGTATGCTGTTACTCCGCTGCGTTGCACATCCCATCTCGACAGTGGGCAAACTTCTCCTTACCCTTCAAAGTCCTACTCAGGTATCACTTCCTCTGTGAAACCTGCCCCAACAGCTCAGACTAAAATCTCTCCATCCTGGGCACTCAGGCATCCTGAGCACGCCTCTCTCCAGCCCGTTAGCCTAGATATGTCTCCCCTATAAACTATGACTTGCTGAAGGCCAGGGACCGCTGCCCCTGACCGTCCAGCCCTAGCACAATGCCTAGTACTGGTCTATCAGTGAGAGCTGGAGGAGGGGAGGAAGGGAAGTCGGGATGGCGGGAAGGAGGGCAGGAGACTAGAGGCTGCAACCCCGGGGTAGGAGCAGAGTGCGCTTCAGACATCGGGGGTGGGGGCTCTGCCCATCGCTGGTGCTGGGCTCCCCTCATCCCTAGGAGGGAGTGGGTTCTGCGGGCCCAGATCCCAGAAGGGGTGCTTCTGCCAATCATGACAAGTCTTCTCCGGAGGCTGGGAGGTTGTGTGGCAGGGCTGGGGTGGAACCCAGTTCTCAAATGGGGCCCTGGACTCCAGGGGTCAATAGGTCAGAGTCATGAATCGAGACTGATCCTTTTGGAGGAGAGGGATCCCACAGGAAAGGAGGGGCCCTCAGAGAGCTGCTCCCAAGCCAGCCCCCATGCCCCGCGGAGGGGCTCTCCGGAGTGCGCTGGAGGACAGCTCCGAGTCAGCGTCCCAGTCCAGACAGGAACCTGGAGGGCGAGGACAGGAGACGACCTGGCCCAGACTGGGTCAGGAGAGCCAGGGGAGCGGGAACCGGCAGAGGCTGGGCTGGGCAGGGGGGGCATCGGCGTCTAGGCGAGCCGGGGAGGCTGCCATGGACAAAGAGCAGCCCTGTGTCCGGCAAGCGGGCAGGGCTGGGCGATTCCTGGCACACTCTCAGGGCCGAAGGCTTGGGGGCCAGTCCTGTGCGGACCAAAGCCTGGGCCTCGCGCCTACTTCTTCTCTGCAGGTAAGTGCTCCAGGCTGTCAAAGGCTGGCTTGTTTTGCATTTCTGGCAGCAGGAAGCAGATCAGCAAGGCCAGGCTGGCTGAGAAACAGCAGAGAAAGCTGGGTAGGAAGCTCTGGTCCTCACTGACGAGCATCAAGGCCACGATGACTCCAGCTGCCAAGGTCAGAGTCATCAGGCCCAGACCCGTAGTCCTGGAAGAGAGGGCAGAGCTCACCTGGGGTACCTTGTAAGGAGGGTAGAAAAAAACAGCTCCCCCCAACCCTGCTGTCTACTCTGCCCCAGCTCACTGTGCCACCTTGAAGAACTGAGTTCTCCATTGACTCAAAGTAGGCAGTAACCCCAAGGGCCTGTTCCATGGGGGCAGGGATGGGAGAAGTAAGACCCACATTGGACTGTGTGGTGTGCGGGGGAAGACGTGGGCAGCCACGCTGGGCAGAGAGGAGGATTCTGCTGCCAAGCAAGGGGCCCCGTGGTGTAAGGCCCGAGCCTCAGAGAGGCCCACACCACTCCAGGCTCTGAGAACAAGGCAGGAGCGAAAGTCAGACTCTGCAGCCCAGTCCCAGCTCTGCAATGGCTCTCGTCTCATCTTGAGCCGGTACCGTTCTCATTCTGATTTCGTTGTCTGAAATAGAGCTAATGACAAGATCCCAGGATTTGGGGGGGTGAGGGTTAAATGGGGTAACCCTCGTAAACCACTTAGCACAGTGCTGGTCAATTGACGAAGGTCCAGTTCGAGGCTGCTCTTGCTCATCTTGGGACTGTCCCTCTTCCCCCAGTGCCCCCAGGCCCTGCCCAGCGGGCCCGTACCTGAGGATGGTGGGGAGGAGCTCGGCGGAGTAGGCTACCAGCACAGTGAACGAGGCAGTCAGGCTGAACTCACTGAACATCACCAACAAGATGAGGATGGGTTTCAAATCTGTGCCAGATACAGTGACCCTCTGAGGCGGGGAGGGCCAACCTCCCCTCTAGGAGCCACCCCACCCCCGCCCCGACCGGATGCCCTCTGCCCCTCTCAGAAGGCACCTGAACAGTCCACTCCCCGGCCATGGGTTGGCTGACTCAAGCACTTAAGTCAGAGGAGGGTGAGACTGCCTGAGGCTCAGTCAGGCTGAGACTTGGCCCATCCATGGCCTCTCAAGCCCCCACCACCCCACAGCTCTGACTCCAGGTTCTCTCCTGCCTTCCACCTCCTCATCCAGAGGCAGCCCCCGACCCTACCCCCGCTTCTCCCTGAGCATCCACTCAGCACCAGGCCTGCATCCTACGTGTGGGCTCCCTGCTCAGGGCCCTCCTGCCTTCCCCTTCACCTTCTGTAAGTTGTACAGGGGCAGAAGCCAGACATTCCAGGATGCCTGACTGGGAAGTCACAGGTGTCCATGGAATAAGGAAGGCAACATCCAGGCCTGGGGGACAGACAGTGGATCCCCTGCTCACAGCCCCAGAGCCAGGGGTCTGCAGCATCTCCGTCAGCCTCTGCTGGACCCAACCCCAGCCCATGCCTTACTTGGGCTTCTAATTTGCTTGGGTGTGGGATAAAATCAAAGAGCCAGCTTTATCTATTAGTGACTCTATTCCTGGTTTCGTTCACACATTTGAGAATTTCAAACATTTGTTTGACTTGTGATAGGTCCACTTAAAAAAACAAACACCAAAACAAAAGTGTAAGAATGAATTTGTTTCTCCACTTTGTTTCAGTCAGCCAACACTGCTGACATGCGCAAGAGGAAGGTTCTGGTCAAGACACATCATTTCAGCCCCCAGAGAAATGGGGTGCTTGGAAGGCTTGAGGGAGACCCAGGCTACTCACTAGTTACTCACTAGCCCTGGGACCACGGCCACATTCACTCTCCTGAACCCACAGAGTGAAGGCACCGTGCCCCTGGGAAGGAGGGCCTCCACGCCGGAGCTGCTCCTGAGAGCTCAGCCCCATGTTATCCACTCCACTTTAGGGGCAGGCAGAGGCCATTTTTTCCTGATGAAGTTAAAAATAAGAGGCATTTCCTAACGGAAAAGAGAGGCAGGGCCTGGGGCAGCAGTTGAAGGACTCTGTGTGTGTGTGTGTGTGTGTGTGTGTGTGTGTGTGTGAACCGCGCCTTCCACGCAGCCTCTGCCAGTGTGTGAGCACCTCTCGGCTTGGGACGTCCCCCTCAGGCGGACTGTGTTCCAGTGCTCAGAGCCCTCTCGAGAGGTGCGAGGGTCTCTGCAGGCTGGTGGGCTTTGGTCACACTCCCCGGCGTCTTGTTGACTGAACAGGGCAGGAGGCATGAAGCCTGAGTTTGAGGAGAAAGCAGGAAGGAGGGGGCTGAAGGCCCGTTACCTGGGTAAATGAGAAGGCTAATCAAGCACAAGAGAAAGCCGAGGAGGAGAGTAAAAAACAGGCTCCTCCTCCTCCCTATCTGCTCAAGGAGAAAGATGCAGCCCAGCCGGGCGGGCACCTTCATGATGTCAGGGATCAGCAGCGTGAAGTGAATGTTGGCGCTGAAATCCCTTCTCTGGGAGTTCAGCATACAATAGTTGTAACCGATAGAAAACCTGGAACGAAGGCAGGAGGGAGACACTCAGAGAGGCCTAGCACAGATACATATGGAAAGGGGTGAGGAACAAAGACTGAGGCAAAGCAGAGGGGGCAGGTGGGAATGGAGGAGAGATACAAGCAGAGATTTGGGTCTGTGGACAGCCAGTGTCCTTCTTTCCTTGTAGCTGGGTCACACCCCATTCCTGGGTACTCACCACAAGCATAACATCACCGAGGCTACCTTGCGGAGGTAACTATTGCTGTAGAAGTCCAGGACAGAGGCCTCAGTCACCTTTTTGCTGGAAAGATGTAACTAGAGGACAAACAGGACCAGCCAGAGACAGGGCTGAGACCCCGGTTTTCTCCCCACCGTTGCAGGATCCACAAACCCCACCTGCTTCCCACAGTACCAGCCTGGTCTCTGGTCTTTCCTTCCAAGGTTCAAATGTGCTGTCACGATTCTCCTCAAGCAGAGGGTTGGGGACATCCTCTGGGCCGGAAAGGAGGAGGAGGACAGACCTTTCTACTGCCCTGCCCAGGCCTACTGCAGGCCTGAGGCTCTTACCTTGTCCAGCAGATTTAAAGGAATGGTCTTCTTGTTCACACAAGCGGCATGGCACAGCACCTTCTTGGCCTCCTCCACCTTCCCCTTCATCATTAGCCACCGTGGCGACTCTGGGAGAAGCCTGCATGACCCACATTCTCTCTCATAGATGCCCCGGAGACCCAAGTCAGCCCCAGCCCAGCCTCAGCTATGAACATGCTGCTCCAGTATGAGATGGCCACAAAGACAGTGCCTGGAACATGAGGCCACGCCAACACTCTGACAGCCCCAGGCACTGGCATTTGGACATCTACCTTGACAATCCATAGTAGCCCATGATGGGCCTTGTCAACCATGCACTTCTCTTCACTGCCTAGAGCCCGAAAGATCGGCACAAGATGACAAACGAGAAAAAGCAAAGGTCAGAACAGACCTCGGCTCTTCAGCTACCAGCCAGAGCTGGCTGGTCACCAGGAAGAGGCTGGGAAGTAGCTAGAAGATGAGAATTTGAAACTGACCTGGGGTGGAATTTTTAATGCCTGGAGTGACTCCTGATGATGAAAAGGAGACTCGTTCTTAGAGCTAACCATGACTGAAAAGAGATGGAATCTACTCAGGATACTGGTGTCAGAGAATGGCCAGCTGATGGGTCATGTCTGAAGGCAGTGACCAAAGGAAAATGTACCCTTGTCAGTTCAGCCCTTTCCATTGTCTGTAGACATCTACCAGAGGAGCGAGCTAAGGGAGTACACTGTGATGGCTTCTGAGAATGGAGCTTGGGGCTGAAGAGAGTCAAAATTGGTGATTTCTTTTTCATCAAATATTTTGGTACTACTTAGTTTTTAATCATAGGCAATAATAACATTTTTATATTTTAAGGTCAAGCCACGAAATATTATTCCTAAACTACATGACGAGAGTCATAGCGCCTGGCATCCCTTTGGGGTGTCACAGACCATCAAAGCTGGTCTCCAGTTTTTGCAGACTTTAGAAGGTCTCCAAGTCACTCTTACCTGGCAACCCCACCTCTTACAGTCTGTATTGTGTGTGTACAGCGGTTAAAGTGAAAGGACTTTGAAACCAGATAGCTGCATTCAAATCCCAGGTTTCCTGCTTTTTAACTGTGTGACCTCTCCACCCACTGATTCTTCTGTGCTCCCTACAGAGATTCCTCACTCCTCTTGCCCCATCACATGAGGCTCACGCCATCTTTAAGCATTGGAAAGATTGAATTTATCAGGATTAAATGTAATTACTTCTTCACACAGAAATGGCTAGCCTTCAACAGAGGTAACTGTTCCTTCTCTTCTGCTCCTTTCCTTTCAGTTAATAGTGCCATTCTGTTCTTGGTCTTGTCCCTCTTCCTCTTGCTCCATCAGTTTTATGGAGCTTTATAGCTTCCATCCCAGGGTCCTGTCTGTGACCCTCTACATTAAACAAAACAGAAAGCACCTTTCCTCAGAAAGACACCCTTCCTTGGCCCTGTCCTAGCTGCTCAGAGAAGTCATCGCTTTCTCTTCCTACACCGACCATCACTGTCAGGGTCAGCTCCTGGGTGGCCCCAGTTTCCTGGCTCCTGCTCACACCGCAACCCCCTGCCCCTCCACTGATGCCACCTCAAGGTCATCAAGGCCAAGACCCTTCCTCAGTCTCGCTTTTCTTCAACTCTGACCACTCCCTTGTCCTTGAACTTGCCTTTCCACACCTTTCCTGCTTGTTTTCTCACCACCTCTCTGACATCTTCTGAGGGCAGTTAATGCCCTGCTTTCAGAAGCTCTGCCTCTGCTTCCTTCTCATCTCATCCACATGGGCTTTCTCCCAGGGAAAATTCTAACACCCCATCTCTTGGAGGCCCCTCCACACCCTTCAATCTCCAGCTCCTCAGACTCCACCCCTGTGGGTGCCCTGCACTTGTTTGCTCACCAGATATAGGAGATGAGGGGGAATACAGGCGCCCCGCCCACTAGGAACAGCAGGCGCCAGTGCGGCAGGCTGGAGGCAAGCCCTGTCAGGAATAGGATCCCCGCGGTGAAAAAGCAGTTCTCCAGGATGATGGCGTGGGCCCGGTGCTCGCCCACCAGCCACTCAGAGGCTGCGCAGAGGCCAAGCAAAGCAACAGTTAGGTCAGGAGGTGGAACAGCAGGTCAGCAGTGGAAGGCTGCCCTTCCACCCAGTCTTCTGACTGGGTGACTCTTCTTGTGCCCACTTAAGACCTGCCTAGGTCCAGAGACAGGCGGGGCGCCTCTGCCCCTGGGGCACACCCAAGGCCCCATGCCTGACCTCCCCATCACATAACTAACACCAGTCCCGTCTTCTCAGCCTGTACGCCCCCTCTGAACCCCTCTGGCGTGACCGCAGGCCTCACTTGTTGAGACAGCCTGGGTGGGGCCAGTACCTCACAGGGGGCCTGGCATGGCATCGGGAGAGGCAAGGAGTCAGTGCCCTTAACTTCGCTCTTGGTGCATCGGTACCTAGCCTAAGGCTCTGTGGAGGACCCGCTTCTGTCTGCCTGGGCTCTGCAAGCTCCCACTGAGAAGGGGCCTCCTGCCAGGGGCCCTGTGCACACCAGGCAATAGCAGCTGTGAGGCCGAATGGGTGTGCGGGCACTCGGGCTCTCACCACAGACCCGGAGTGAAACCCCCAGCTCCTTCACGTAACTGTAGCTGTCCTGTGGCCCAGGGCAAGCTGGTTCACTTCCTGAGGCTCAAACTCCTCCTCAGCTAGCTGCTGAGGCACTCAGGTTCCCACTGAACAGAAGGTCGTCGGGGTAAGATGAGACAATACGGGTTCAATATACGTCAGCAATGGGGGTGCGGGTGGAAGGGACTCAAGGGATATGAGGAGGTAGGGTAGAGGCTGACGGTGGGACAGGCAGGCACACACCCTCTGGCATCTCCAGGCAACCAGAGGGGGTAGGTCTTTTACTACTGCCTGCCAGCCCGGGACGGTGGCAACTCACCATGCCTAGGCCACAGAACGTGAGTGCCAGCCCTGCTCCCACACACCAGCCCTGCCCCCACAGTCTCACCTAAAGATACGCTGCTGATGAGATAGCCTATCACCGCCTGGGACACGCCGAAGCGGAAGAAGAGGTACTGGTGAAAGCTCTTGACAAAGGCTGTCCCGAAGCCGAAGACGATCAGTCCCAGCAACGAGAGCAGGGTAGAGGGGTAGCGGCCCAGCCTGTGGGCGTCAATGGGAGGCTGCTCCAAGCACATGGGCCTCCCTCCCTGCACCTGTGGCCAGGCCCTGAACCACTCCACCCTCACCTCCCCCGGCTTGAGGCTCTGCGGCTCTGCATGCCCATGGGGAGGAGGCAGGAGCATGCCTGGGACAAGAGGGAAAGCCGAGAGACTCACCGGTCACTCAGGAACCCGAAGACGATAGACCCTATGAGGACGCCGGACCAGAACACAGTCTGCACGATGTCCCTGTTCCAGTCCTCGTCACACACCAAGTCAAACTGAGGGTCATACACAGGGGTTGGCACTGCCTCCACCCAGCTCAGTCTTCGGGACCCAGAGACTGAGCTGGCCTCAGGGTGGGCCTCTGGGTAGAGAGGACCCGAGGCAGGACAGGCAGCTAACCGCGTGTGCAGCATTCCTCGACTGTTACCTCCGCACCTCACATCCTGTCCTGCACCTGGCAGTCTCTGGAGGTCAGCCAGAGAGAGGGGTGAGAGGCACAGGCCAAGGTGGGGGTAACTGGGGAGGTAGCTAAACAGAGGCCAGAAGCACTGAAGACTTTTCCCAAATACAGACGCTGGGCCCCAGCTTACTTAGAGATTCACGTGGGGAAGGTCTGTGCCGCGAAGGGCCCAGATCCCAGCTTAAGTTAAGAAACTCCGTCAGAGGTCCCTGATCAAAGCTGCCCCTCCCCCCAGTTCCCTATTGGCTGGGGGGGGGGGCAGAGTCACAACTGTAGTGACAGCTCCCTGGGCAGACGGCAAACCAGCACGTGACATCGACCCCTCCCCCAAACCCAACTGCGCTGGCTGAGAGGCGAGAGGCCAGGGCTGGGCAGCAGGAGCCCTGGCCCTGGCCCTAGCTCTGGAGGTTGCCCTTAGACCAACAGTTGCCCTCAGTTTCCTCACTATTCAGTGAGGACAGAGCTCTGGGCCCACGGGACAGGTCCAGACAACTCAGGATGAGACACACCTCATTGACCAGTGACCGCTCCTGGGCGTCAGGGTAGATCCAGCCGTCTTGGCACGATACTGTGTCGTTGAGGCCGAAACGGATGATAGAATCCAGACTCCAGGTCACCGGCAAGTACATGAGACATGTCAGGAAACTGCCATTGGGTCCTCTGGGCAGGGTCAGATTCAGCTGCTCAGCCTCTGACAGGTCGGGGCCGACTGCCAGTATCCAGCTGCTATTGCAATAGGGTTTCTGGGCTGTGAACACAAAGTAGTCAGCAAAACTGAAGAAGGCCGACAGGCTGATGGGGATGAAGGTCAGGGCCACCAGTCTCCGCTGGAACGTGCCAAACTCCCCCACCGCTTTCAGGACGTGGACAAATTTGTCGTCCTGGTCGGCGTCTAAGGACTTCAGTCTCTGCAGCAGCGTTTCCAGCGACCAGGAAGAGGAGTCTCGGGATGATTCATGACTCGACGTCCTGGAAGAAACCTGGGAGGTCTTGGAGTCATCCTCCTCTGCCATCTGTTCCAAGAAAGGATGCAGCTCGATCTGCAGATAGCGCCCCCAGGAACACGGGGTCACTGACCAGAACCCGGGCCCTCTGACTCGAAGCAATTGGATTGGAACTTTGACGTTCTCTGTAGTTCTCTCTGCTTTGGAAGTTTCTTAGTTAACGTGATGCGTTATTATGATCTACCTATTGACCCACCCAACCAAATTTTAGTATATTTAATACTTTTTGAATGTTGTATTTTTTTTAAAGATTTATTTATTTATGCATACAAGCACTGGGGTACAGGCCAGAGGGGTAGGGGTGGTGAGAGAATCCACCAGACAGAGCAGGATGCAGAACAGGCAGATTGACAGAAACACACTGCTGAGGGGAGCAGTGGGGAGAGAGGCAGGAGCAGTCTGCTGTGCCATGAGGGTCCCCTTCCTGGCCGGGGGTCGAAATCACACTGCAGTAGCTGCCCATAGCTTGATAGCACTGACACTTAACCCTGAGCCCCAGGGAGGCCCATTTGCCTACTTTTGAAATTTTTTAGGCAATGCTATGCATCTATTGTCATGAATAATGAATAATTACTGAATTAATGAATAACTCTGAGGTGCTCTCCTACAACTCTGCACACATGAGGCATCCTTTGTGCCTCGCAAGGTAGGCCAGGTCACTAGGGACAATTCCTTTGAAAGAAAACTTAAAATCTGGATAGGGAATAACCAGAAACTGAGGCAAAGCAGGGAGCTGGAGCCTGGGTTAGAGTCGGGGAGCTAGGGTCAGTGCAGTGGAGTTGATGCAGTGGGGTGCGGAAGGGTAAGGTGCATACAGCAGAATAGAGAGGCACACTGGGAAGATGGCCATAGTGACTGTGTTGAGCGTGGTAGCATTGTTGATTAAGGACATTACCTTGCAACAGCAGCAGGAGGGCAACTAAACTTAAAACTGTTATGAGTCAAAACCCTCAGCAGAGCTGAAGAGGTTCTGGGTTGGCGCACACCCCTGAGCTACCAGCAAAAACAGCAGCAAGTCTCTGAAGGACAATTTCTCCAACTTAAGCTCACTGGACTTTCAAATAACCCAAAACAGAGATTATCAGACGAGAAGGCAAGCCATTCTGAGTCAAGAGGAACAACAAAAAACAGATCTAGACTGTAGATGTCAGAACTGCCTGAAGAATACAGAACACTTCCCGTAAGAGAAACAGAATTTTCTCACACTTGCTTGGAGCATTTGCAAAACTTTATCATGGACTAAGCAAGATAATAAATCTCAAGAAATTTCAAAGAATAGCCGTCATATAGGCCTGTCTTCTGATTGCAGTGCAATTAAATTAGAAGTCACTACAAAAAAGCTGATTAAAAATTGTATTTTTTTCATGCGTTTATAATACAGTTTCAATCATTTGTCACAGTCTGCATTCCACCCTGGGATCTTTCAATCTCTTAATTATTTAAAAACTTATACATGTTGGGGTTCTACATGCTCGGAGCTATAAAATCCTATGTGTTTTGACAAATGCATACACAGCGCATGGATCCACCATCAGAGTCTCAGACAGAAATTTCACTGTGCTTTTAAATAACATCTGGTGCCCTGGTGGCACAAAGGGTTAAGTCTCAGCACTATGAAACTATCAATAGCCATTGCCGCATGAGCCAGCCACATGCGTTTGGCATGAGTTTGATCCCCTGCCAGGGAGCTGACCCACATGGTGCAGCAGACCTCTCCTGTTGCATCCACTGCTCCCCTCAGCAGTGTGTTTCAGTAAATCTGCCTGTTCTGCTCTCCACTCTGTCCCTGGTGAATCCTCCTACATCCTGTACATCTGGCCTACACCCCAGTTCTTGTATGCATAAATCAAATAAAAACCTTGAAAAAAAAAAAGAAATTTCACTGTGCTAAAAAATTCTCCTGTGCTCCATCTAGTAAACCTTCCTCTCTCCTCTCCAATGCTTGGCAACCATTGACCTCTTTACAATATTATCTTGTCTTCTCCAGAATATCATATAGCTGGAATAGTTAAGAATGGCTTCTTTCACTCAGAGATATTTACTTAGGGACTACTCATGTCTTTGCATGACCTAATAAGTCTTTTTAAAACTTATTACTAAGTAATATTCTACCATATCCACGCATATAGTTTGTTTACTAATTCACCTATTAAAGGACATCTTGGCTGCTTCCATTGTTTGGCAATTGTGACTAAAGCTGCTACAAACATTTGCTTGCAGGTTTTAATGGGAACTTAATTTTCAAATCAGTTGGGTAAATATCTAGGAACACAAATGCTTGATCATATGCTAAAGCTATGTTTATCTTTGAAAGAAAATGCCAAACTGTCCTCCAAAGTAGCTGTACCATTTTGCACTCCCATGAGCAATAAGAATTCTTGTTCTGCATCCTAGCCAGTAATTGGTATTGACAGTTTATTGGATTTTATCCATTGTAATAGATGCACAATGCCACCTCATTCTTTAATTTTTTCATTTGTTTAAGTTGCCATCCTTAATGACAAGAATTCAAAACATCTTTTTTTAAATGCCTTATTTTTTGGCCATCTATATATCTTCTTTGGTCCATCATCACCTCAGATGTTTTGCTTATTTTTTTTAAAGATTTATTTATTTATGCACACAAGAGCTGGGGTACAGGCCAGAGTTGCGGGAGGTGAGAGGATTCACCAGATAGAGCAGGGAGAACAGGCAGATGGACTGAAATACACTGCTGAGGGGAGCAGCGGGCCAGGCAGGAGAGGTCTGCTGTGCCATGTGGGTCCCCTCCCTGGCCGGCAGCAGAGATCGAACTCGTGCTGTAGTGGCTGCAGTTTGCTTCATAGGGCATTGCTTAACCCACTGTACCACCAGGGAGGCCCTGTTTTGCTTATTTTTAAATTGGAATGTTTATTTTCTTATTGTTGAGTTTTGAGTTATTTGTATATTTCAGGTATCAATCTTTTATCAGATATATATTTTTAAGGATATATAATTAAAAATATTTTTGCAGATAGTTTCTCCAGCCTCTTTTTATTCTTTTAACAGCTTTTTTTCAAAGCAGAATTTTTAATTTTAATAACACTCAACTAATCCTTTTTAACTTTCGGTGATTTTGCTTTTTGAACGTCTGCTGCCAAACCCAAAATGACCTAATCACGTATAAGTTTTATAGTTTTGTATTTTACAGATAGGTGTATGGGCTACTTTGAGTTAATGTCCATAAAGGGCACAAGAGATGTCTGTACAATAGATTAGTAGGTTTGCATATGGACATCAAATTACTATAGTACCAGTTTTGAAAAGACAATCCTGAATTAATTGCATTGTTTCTCTAATCAGTTTACTGTATTTGTGTGTGTCTATTATGGTCCATGACTTTACACATATCTATTCTTCTGCCAATACCATGCTGTTTTGATTATGGCAGCCTAATGGTAAGTTTTAAAATCAGTTAATGTGAGTCTTCCAACTCTACCCCTTTTCACTATTTTGTTAGTTCTTTTAGGTCTTTTGCCTCTCCCTATGAATTTTAAAGTTGTTGAAAAGAAAAATAAAAACCATATGACCATATAAGTAGATGCTGAGAAAGCATTTAATAAAGTTCAACATTCATTTATGATGAAGGCCCTCAGAATCCTTGGGATAGAAGGAACACACCTTAACATAATAAAAACCATATATAACAAACAGCTAATACTGAAAGCCTTTCCTTTAAGATCTGGAATAAGACAAGATGTTCACTCTCACCACTGTTTGTCAGCATAGTACTTGAAGTTCTAGCTAGAGCAATTAGGTAAGAGAAAGATATACAAGGAATACAAATAGGGAAATAAGAAGTACAACTATCACTATTTGCAGATGATATGATAATATGAGAGAGAACCCTAAAAATTCCACAGAAAAACCAATTAAAATTAGTTTGTTGATATTTGGAAAATAACTTACTGTGCTTCTGATTGAGACTGTAGAATGCATAATGTTAATTCTGCATTAACAAAGATAGAAGGTAGAGGGAGAAAAAAGATGGCGACAGAGAGACAATAGGCTCAGAAAGCTCCTGGAAGATACAGGAAAAAGGGAAAAAATACAGCAGGCCCCAGTTGAACTGTAACACTGAGGATAAATTGGACTATATTTTCAACCTACCCAGAGAAGAAGGACGCACAGAAGAGACTAACAAAAGGAGAAAAGCCGTTTAAAC
>JAGFMF010011466.1:5295892-5327782 GCA_019455555.1 Galemys pyrenaicus | reverse complement strand
AGAATGAGGCGTTGAATTAAAGTTACGACAATCGGACCCTCCCTGGTGGCGCAGTGGGTTAAGCAATGCACTATGAAGCAAACCGCAGCCACTGCAGCATGAGTTCGATTCCTGCCCCCAGTTGGGGATGTGACCCACAAAGAGCAGGCAGACCTCTCCTGCTTGGCCCACTGCTCCCCTGAGCAGTGTGTATCAGTCCATCTGCCTGTTCTGTCCCCTGCTCTGTCTGGTGTATTCTCTCACCTCCCCGTACCTCTGGCCTGTACCCCAGTGCTTGTATGCATAAATAAATAAATCTTAAAAAATAAAATAAAGTTACAAACAATAATAAAGTTACTATAAAATTTAAAAAAAAAAAAACAAAGATAGAAGGAAGGCTGAAAATAGAAAGTCACCATTTGGCAAGCATCACCTTTATAATTGCGGCAGGCAAGAATCATAGATGGATATATTAAAACTCAAGGATGAAAAGACAAGAAACAGATTTCTGCATAGTCTGAAAGTATCGCCCCACAAAATACTTATCAATTGGAAGTAGGGAGAGGAAAATAATAAGTTTGTAGTGAAGAAACTTAGCAGACATCACTTCAATCAAGTAATCAAAATTTAAAACCTCAGAAATGGAACATAATGACATCAGGTAACCCTTGATAATCATGCACTCACTAAGAAGGTCACATCATTCCTGGCTTAAGCTATTCTAGTTTATGTAAGATGCTAACATTAGTAAAAGTGTACCATTTGCAACTTTTTTTGTAACTCTAAAATTATTTCAAACAAAAAAGGTTTTTTAAAACAGAGAAGCTGGGGCCTCCCTGGTGGTGCAATGGGTTAAGCAACGCACTGTGAAGCAAAAGGCAGCCACAAGAGCACGAGTTCGACCCCTGCTGTGTGCCAGGGAGCTGACCCACATGGCACAGGAGACCTCCCACTCCTCTCAGCAGTGTATTTCAGTTGATCTGCCTGTTCTTCTCCCCACACTGTCTCTGGTGACTCCTCTCACTCCCACACCTCTGACCTGTACCCCAATCTTGTATGCATAAATAAATAAATCTTAAAAAAATAAAACAGAGAAGCTGAAAAGATATCATTTACAATAGTGAAAAAATGTAAACTAGGGTAAAACCTAACAAAATATGTGCAATGAAACCCAGCAGAATGGCTATTACTTAAAACACACACACATGCACACACATGCATACATGCACACACATGCACAGATATGCACAGAGAAATAACAAGTGTTGGCAAAACTAGAGAAATTGGAACCCTTGTACACAGATGATGGGAATATAAAAATATACAATAGTCCCTGTTGAAAAGTATGGCATAGATGGATCCTGAGAGCATCACACTAACTGAAATAAGACAGACAAAGATAAATACTGCATGTTATCACTTCTATGTGGAATTAAAAGAAAAAAAGTCAAACTCATAGAAACCTGCAGAACTTAGAAGTTTTGCAGGTCTGTACCCAGGAACAGTTTGGATCAAGGCATCGGGTCTTGTTTTAAGCCATAAACCTCCAGTAATTTGTTACAGCGGCTATAGAAAACTAATGCCATGTCATGCATGGAGGGGAGTGGAGGTGCGCAGAGCAAAGGAGGGAGGGAACCTTTGCTCTCCTCATAGTGATTTAGCTTTCAGGTCTGGAACCAGCTGAGCCAGCCTTCCCTGCAAGGTCCCCTTCAGTGTGCCTCCAGGATCATCTGAATGCCGCCAGGGCCCTGACAGTACAAGACCCCAGAAGCCCCTTTCCAGGTGGAGAGGCCCCAGGGAATTGGTTCTCAATGTACAAAAAAGGAGACTGAGTCCTGGAAAGGGAGGTGTGGCCAGATGCGCACTCCATCTGAGGCAGGACATACTCCCGTGCCACACCTGAGAACTCACTCTCCCCGTGAGGGCAGCCGGCGCCTTCCACAGTCTCCCCACAGCTGACCCGTCTCCTGCGGGCTCCTGTCCACATCTGTGCTAGGTATCATCATAATCGCCACCCTCCACCACCTCCCAGCCCTTCCGCCCTAAACATAAGACCACAAGCGGAAGCCAGGGCCTACCTGGCCGCAACCCAGGCCCGGCGGACTCTAGGAAGAGGAACCGTGGGTTTCATTGGTGGCCCGGGAGCAGTGTCACAATGGGGTAGAGAAGTCCTGGGGGTGCTGTGAGAATGGCGAGGAGCAGCATTCTACTCCTGGAGCACTGCTGACCACACCCTCGGGACAGGATGGGTAGAGCAGGCTGAGAAAAGCCCGCATGGCCCGCCCCACGCCTTGGTACACTGCCTGGGCAGTGGCGCACCGGCCCTTCCAATAAAGACTCCATGTCCCCCAAGGGAAATTACCCCATCCTTCCAGACACCACTTGCCCATCCCCAGTCCCCATGCCTACTGGGGAGAGAGTTTACAGACAAGATAATCAATCAGGAAGGAATAGGTCCTACCAGCGGCAGCTCCCAGTCCTGGGGGCAGAGGTGGGAGGCCCGCAGCGGCTCTGTAAGAGGAAGAGCTGGCGCAGCCTCCCAGCCAGTGGGGGGCACTCATAACCAATGTGATGGTAGAAAGTGTTGCTTTTCAAGCTCCACCCCCTGAGCAGGGGCTGATGGGAAATAGGGGCGGGGCTGAGCCTCTTGGCAGTTAATCTGCTGGGCTTTGGGGCAGTTAAGCTGTTGAGGCTCTTGGCCAGTTAAAATGCTGGGGTTTTTGACCAGTTAAAACTGCTGGACTTTTGACACACAAACTACGGGGCTTTTAGGTAGTCAAGCTGCTGAGGCTCTTGGCCAGTTCAACTAGATGAACTGTTGGATTTGGGGGCAGTTCATTTGCTGGGGTTTTTAACCACTGAAGCTTCTGGGGCTTTGGCAGGAGAACCGCCGGTGAGGAGGGGTCTGGAGAAGACACCAACTTGCCACATAGGGCTTTGGTTTGGACCTGGGTCTCTGCTCAGTGACTCTTCCTAGGGTGGATCAGATGATATCTGGCCACATGCCAGCCTGTGACTAATTCTCTCTCTCTCTCTCCCTCATTCACTACCCCGCCCCCTTTTTTCACTCCCTTGCAAATAAATCCTGTTAGTGTTTCATAGCGCGCTTGCTTTTGGGTCTTGCTCTGTAGTTGTCAGCGCTGGGGCCATCTCCCCTGGGCTGTGCTCACTTTTAACTTCACTGCCAGTGCTGTGCAGGACAGTTCTTTCACTGCAGCGGGATGGGTGGGGTAGGAGGGTGTCAGTTGAAGATGTGGTGATAGGAAGACTGCGAGCTGCCACGTGACGGCAGGAGAAGGAGAAGCTATCTGTTTTGAGGTAGCAGGAAGGGGACGGATGCAGACTGACTGGAAGTCATAAATAGTCACTGGTGAGAGCTAGAAAACAAACTGATTTTGAAAAGCTGATAGGAATGCTGGGTGCTGTTAAGAGTGAATACTGTTAAGTGTTCACCGTGTTAAGAGTGTGAAGAGTGAATACTGGTTGAGGCTGATGATCATGCTCCCCAGAGCAGACTTGCCCAGTGGGATGCTAGCAGTTCCAGCAGTCTGGGGTGCAGGGAGAGAGCAGGTGGCCAGCCGCTCGCTCATTCACTGCTATGACTTTGCTAGTTAGTACTGCCAAAGGGTTAAAGTATAGGGGTTGGCAACAGAGGTATGATCTCTCAACAGAAATTGACATGATGGCTTATATCCTCAAATCTGAGCAGAGAGGACAGAGGGGAGAAAATATCAAGGTCAACAGACCAGAAGACCCAGTGAGGCTAAGGAAGGTGTTTGGCTTGAATGATCGTCTCCCCCAACCCTCAAAGACATCTGATGAGACCTACGGGGTGGTATCTGGAGATGGTATTTGGAGGTAGTTCAGGCTAGATTTGAGGTGGTTCTCATGATGGGATTAGTGGTTTGATAGGAGAGACTGAGATCTTGTTCTCTCCATACGCATGCACCAAGGGAAGGGTCTGTGTGACCAAACCCGGTCTTTTGCTTACTACTCAGAAAGCCAAACTCTTCTGCACAAGAATCTCTTTTCACAAAGGGACTTCATTATATAAGGGGGACACCAAGAGAGGAGTTGGCAGGACTAACAGCCTAAAAGAACCTGTGTCCCTGAATGGTGGGGGTGCTATGATTGCATGGGGGTGGGAGGGCAATGGGAGGAGGTGTGGGGGAGGAAAGGAATGAAGGGCTTTGCAATCCCCGAGCCCAGAATGCTCCAAGTCAGTATAAACTTTTGAGTTACATTGTTTATTTTCTTCAGCAGAGAGTGTTCTTTTGGGGTTCACAGCCTGTAAAGACCAGCAGATGCCTTGGTGTTAGGAGGAGCAGAGAGAATTTTTTAGAAGTAGAACAACTGGAGATAAGTTGGGAGGAGAAGGGCATAGTGAAGGGAGAACAAAGGGTGCTAGTATTTAATACCACTTAGTTCTTGTCTAACAAAAAATTGAAGCTATAGGTCAGAGGGTTGGGAGACATGGCTGCACGAAGGCAGCTATCTGCTGGCCAGGGCGAGGACCCCAGCAGACCTCCTGGCACCCTGATCTTGGACGTCCAGCCTCAGAACTGTGAGAAAACAAATTCCTGTGTTTCCACCACCCTGTCCATAGTGCTTTGTTTCTGCAGCCTGGGCAGGCCAAGGCAGATGGGAATGTGGAGCAAATCAGCCAGAGGATGGGATGCTGTGGCCAGAGAGAGGATGTCTGCTTGCAACAGTCCTTCTTTCATTCACCCCTGTGCTACAAATTTTTGAGATTTTGGAGCAAGAGGTGAATTTTTCCAAAACGGTGACAGGAGCTGGAGTGAAAGGGAGGGCCAAGAGTCAGGCAGTTTTAGTGAGGGAGGCAATGGCAGTTGGAAGTCGGGTGAGCAAGGAAGAGATTCTGCAAGAGAGGGTTTTACAAGTGGCAGAGGCCATGGTGGTGGAGCCTCAGAAACGGGAAGCAAAGGGGCTCTTCCGCCGCCCCCTGGCCATGAGAGAATGCATAACGGGAAAGGCTTCTGAGAGGGCTGGGGACTCTGCTGCTTCTGCTCCAGCCGCGCAGGAGACACAGGCTTGAGACCAGGGGTGGCAGTTGTTGGGGCGAGGTCTGAAAACAATGTTGAAAAGCCATTCACTGGGGCAGTGTAAGGGACATTGAGGTCATGAACCTGAGATGCCCAGTAGAGTGGTCTCGATTTCAGAGTGTCTCTGAGGAAGGCAGACTTGGGCCAAGTGGCCAGGGGGTTTCTTTCGGTAAAACCAAAGGAAATGCTAAGCATGCATCCAGGACACAGGCCAGAAGAATGACCGTGTATAAACTCCTGGCTCCCTCTCAGATCCAGTCTCCTCTCAACTCCACCGCCATCACCCGTTTTCCATGATCAGAATGTTGAGGGTCAAAGGTCACTAATGCTTGCAATTTCCTCCATCATTAGAATCAGGCCCTGCCGTGTTTCTCTGCTCCTGCTTTTGTTCTCTTCCAACACAAGCTTCAAATAGTGATTTTTAAAATACAGATTTTACTGGGTTATTCCTTTGTTTAAAGAAAAAAGAAAAACATGACCTTTACTGCTCTCAGGACAAAGCTCAGAATTAAGAATGTGTAAGTACGTCCCAGCTGTGCCTGCTGCCTCAAACCCCCAGAAATTCTTCTAGCTGTAACACTTGCCCATTGCCCATCTCTACCCCCAAAGCACTCTGCCTCCCCTTCATCCGGCCTGCAGTTCTCTCCCTACATGTCCACCCTCCGGGGGGCCTCCCACACCCCCCACACTAGGTCAGCTGCCTTGTTTAACAACACAAGGGCCTCTCCTTATCCCTGCCATTTCCAGGGCACTGGGGAGTTCATAGCTGCACAGGGTTTGTGGCTATTTGGTCTAGCATGCTTCTGAGGGCAGGGCAAGGTGCACGGGCTCCCTGACAGATGAGTGGGTGAGTGGGTCGGTGAGCGGGGCAGAGTCCAGGGTCAGGGTTGGTGTGAGTCAGGGCCCAGCCTAGGGACTCAGCCCTGCCCCTGCTGCAGAGTTGGGTGGGTGGGAGGTGGCCCTCTCCTCCTACCTCCTGGAGCCTTGGGGACAGCCGGCTGGAGGCTTTCCCATTCACACCCAGGCCTGGGCACCCGAGATCAGAATCCCAGAGGATCAGTGGAAAAGGACCGATGATATCAACCATTCTAAAATGGGGAGTTTACAGACCAGACTAGGAGGACCTTTGTCCCAGAGGACTGAGGTGCACGCTGAATCCTAGTTCTTTGTAGAACTCCCAGTGAAGAACAGCCCCGGCACAGTCCGTGCCCACCACTGCCTGGCCCACTCAGGCCCCTTCCCATCCTGCTCCTCGAGTAAAGACAAGAGCAGGCCTACAGGTCTCCTCAGAGGTTCTGGGCTCAGCTGCAGACCCCACTGCAGTGACTGCTAAGAGACTCTCACCTGTAAACCAGAACAAGCCACAGGGCACGTTTTAGTACATAAAGAAAAATCTTTCTCCAAGTCCACAATCCCTAGAAAACGTGAAAAGTCTCTGAAGACCTTCCCAGAGGCCATCAGTGAATGCGTTTACACTTGTGTCAATCAAGGGCCATTTAAGTCCTTTCCAGGAGTGAAGAGATTCTGCAGCAAGGGACACAAAGCATCTCAGAGGAGAAACCCACCTTCGGCTGCAGAAGTCACCCAGGGCAGTGTCAGCCTGGGCCACCTTGTGCCAGAAAAGAACTGAGTGTGGAGTTGCGCTTAGGACTCCATCGCTGGTACCCAGCCGGCGACTGAAGAGGACTGCCATCTGCACGCGAAGCCGAGAGCCATGCGTGATAACATCCATGTACGCGAGAGGCTCTGGCCCCCCACACTGTATTTACAGAGACAGTCAAACTCTGACCTACCTCTCCCTTCGGGCTACATAGCAGAAGACAAGTAGAGGAGAGCGTTTCTGAGAGAACACTTACTTGGGGCTGCGGACATCTGTGGGAAGGAGAGACTGAAACCCCACTATCTGGCGGGAGGTTTGAAGGTCGGACTCGCAGAGGGCAGTGGAGGGCCCCCCACCCGGTTTGGTGGCATGAGGCTATGTGGTGGTCTTGTGGGCCAAGCGGATGCTGGGCAAGGTAGCCTGGCTTGAGGCAGCTCCAGGGGACCCCAGCCCCGAGGGCTGTCTTCTGAAGCGAGGTTGCCACCAGGAGAGACTGTGGGGGCAGCAGCTGAAAAGGGCCCAAGAGGTCAGATAGCTCATGCTAAGGAGCAACGAGAGCTCCCCAGAGGTCTCTGCGAAACACAAGTCCAGCCTGAGGAAAGTCTTTAGAAGCCTGCCGCAAGGCCGATGATCAGCCGGTGTGAGTCTGGAAAGCACTCTGACCAGTGGCCTAAGTACAAGTACCTCCGCCCTGTCCCCTCACCCTGCACCGCTGCTGGCTGTGCGGGGTCAGAGGCAGCGGGTGGTGACAGGGAAGAGGCGCACGGGAACAGGACCGGCTCCCCCCTCGCAAGCCCCAGCACCACGCGGGTTGAGCACAAGCAAAGAATCTCAACCTTCTCTAAGTCTTTGCTTCCACGAGCTGGACAGAACCCGCAGTCTCACATTTCTCCTCCTCTCATATACTTGGAAAAGCCCTACCTGGGCGTTCTGGTTTGGGTCTGACTCTGTTTTGAGGGCGGAGGACCCCAGGTGAGGAGCTGTGGGGTCTAAGATGAGGGGTCTCTCATGAGGCTACCAGAAAACAAGCCCAAAGCACACCCAGGACCCTAAGCCAGGGCAGGGTATTAGGAGTGGGGGTCTGGGGATGAGAACGGGGATGGAAGGAGGGAGGGGATGTCCCCATCTTCTGGTTTGGGCGCTGCAGCGGCCGCGGGTGCCGGCCGGGTCTTGGAGGGCTCCCCATGGCGAGGCCGGCCTTGCGCGTGGGTCCCAGCCGTCTCCAGCGGGGCGTTCGGGCTGCTCCCTGCTCCTGCTGGTCTGGTCTTAGGGACGCCCTCAGAAGTGCGTGCTGCTCACAAAGTCACCCCCTGCCCTGGAGGTGCTCCCTGCACCCTCCGCCTCCTTTCCTGAAGGTGCTGACTTCAGAGGCCTGGGGGGGCAGAAAAACGCCACTGGCTCATCAGGAGTTGGTCCCATGCGGTGGTCCTCACCAACACCCCCCAGCAGGGAGTGCTAACCTGGAGCCAGCCTCACATCTGTGCTTCGGAGGCCCCGTGTTGCCCGTCAGTGACAGTGAGGCGAGGGAGAGGCCTGGCCTCCTGGGATGGGGGCCACCGACCTGAGACCCCGGTCCTGGGCTTCAGAGAAAGCAAGCAGCTTACCGTGGGAGGGGCCCCGGCTCCAGGTCCTCGATGGTGTCCTTCAGGGTCTGGCCTCGTGTCTCCGGCAGCAGGGAACAGAGCAAGCCCACCCCAACGGGGAGGCCGCCGTAGATGAGCCGAGGCAGGGCCGCGTGGTACTGGCCCAGCAGGATCACCAGTGGCGTGACGATGCCCCCGATCCTCGAGATGGCACTCACCAGTCCCATGCCTGTCTGCCTGGGGTGGCAGCACACAGTGAATGGGCCCAACCTCCCCTCGGCGCTGCCGCTCCCCATGCTGTGTGCTGCCTTCGAAGGGCCCAGATCGCACGCTGCGGCTGCCACGGGCTGCAGGTTGTTCGGGCCCATCCAGCAACCCAGCCTTCCCGCTCTGCCCCTGTGCGCTGAGCCCACTTGAAATTTCACCGTGAGCTATGTTTCTCCCCTTAGGCATCTCTGCCTGATCCGCCCCCAAATCAACCAAATCTCAGGTCCAAGGCTACGCCTCCTGGCCACCCCTGGGCCCCACCTGAGTGTTCCTTCTGCTGGGCCGTCCACTCCGAGATTTAGCCTGCATTCTCGCCCTGAGCAGGGCAGGGCAGGGCTGCCTCTGTCCCTGTTCCCCGCCAGCTTGGGGACACACGGGAGGCTTGGAGCAGGTTCCTAGTGACTCCGCGCCCCACTGCTGTGCTGGAGCGAGCCCCATGAGCTACTTGTGGCAAGACCCTGAGGCCAGAGGACGCAGGCAAAGCAGGGGCCCGGGAGCGGGGCAGCAGGAGCCACGCCGCAGCTCTTACCGGAGCACGGTGGGGAAGAGCTCGGCGGAGTACACGTAGGAGATGGTGAACCCAGCGGCTGTGGCGAACTTCCCCACCACGGCCAGCACGGTGACCACCACGGGCAGATCTGGAGGAGCGTGCCAGTCAGTCCATCACCTGCCCCCAGCCTGTCCCCACAAACTCCTCACCCCTCTGTCTCCAAACCCCAGGAGGCCCTCGCTCCCTCACGGGAAGCAGTGGCCACTGGTTCAGCTTGTGGCAGCAGGGGACAGAGGGTGGGCGGGGCGGGGGAGAGCCAGCCCCGGCACCTGCTGGGATGAAGATGATGGCGATGCACATGAGGCCACCCAGAACCAGAGTCCCCATCTGGCTCCACTTGCGGCCCAGCCACTGCATCATGAAGATGCTGGAGTAGCGGGCAGGCACCTCCACTGTCCCGAAGATCAGCTGCGTCAGGTAGATGTCCACACCAAAGTCCCCCACTTGGAGACTCAGGCCGTAGTACCCTAGACTGTCCACAAACCTACGGGTGTCCAAGAATCTGCCATTACTGGGTGACGAGACACCATTGTGCTCGGGGAGAGCCCGCCCTGGCCAGCATTTGCACCGAGACAGCGGCACAGCCCGGGAGAGACGGTCATTCCTAGCCAGCCCGGTCCTGCCAGAGTGCCCCTCCCCCCACCGCCCACTGACACCCCAGTAATGGCAGCCCTTTGGCTCAGCTTCAGTGGCTCGCTCACCAGATGCAGAAGAGGATGAGGGTCACCTTCCGCAGCAGGGGATGTCTGAAAAGGTCCAGGGCATTCCCTGAGGGGACTGTCTTCTCTGGGGCCAGCTGGGGGCGGGGGATGCAGTGAGAGGACTGGCTGAAAGCTCGGCATGGCTCCATTCAGAGGCAGGGCCGGCCCAGGCCTGCTGCAAATACCTGGTTCAGGAGCTCTGGGGAGAGTTTTCGCTTGTTGACCAGAGCCGCCTTCTGGATCAGTTCTTTAGCCTCCTCTACCCTCCCCCAGGTCAGAAGCCACCGTGCAGATTCTGGCAGAGCCCTGTAGGTTGGAAATGGCTGCGGCCTTGGGGCCTAGAGACCTGGAGCCTCCCCAGGAGTCTCTGGCTGTTCCGGCGCACACTGAAACCCACACCTCCGCAAGCTCCCTTCCCAGGTGCGCCTCCCGGAGCCCACGAGGTGACCATGAGCCCGCACGCCACCCGCAGCTGGCACAGCTAACCCCGGGGGCGCGCTTCTGGGCAGTATCTTCTCACCAGAAGTAGAAGAAGAGCAGCAAGACAGGCGCTGTGCCGGCAATCTGGAAGAGCCTCCAGTTACGGACGCCATAGGCCAGTCCCGCCAGCGCCATCTGCCCGACGGAGAAGGCGCACTGGGCCAGGACCACAGCCTGAGTCCTCTGCGAGGGCCCCACCCACTCTGAAACTGCGAACAGAGAGCCTGAGCCTTGCCCGACCCGGCCACCTGTCTCTCCCTGGACCCCGCCCTGCCAGGTCAGAACCAAGACCCAGCACAGGAAGTGGCTGTGCGATGCTCTGGGGGGTGCGGACACCTGACAAGGCCCCCGAGTGCCGTCGGAAGAGCACGGCCAGCCCAGACCCTGGCTGAGGAGAGTGGGGCCCGGCACTCACGTAGGGCAACGTTGCTAAAGGAATATCCAACCACGGCAGTGGCCACAGCAAAGCGCAGGGCTATGTAGAGCTCAAAACTGGGCATGAAGGCTGTGGCCAGGCCGAGGACGGCGAAGAGCGCCAGCTGCACCAGGATTGTGATCTTCCGGCCGATCCTGGGGAGTGAACGGGCAGATGTTGCGGGGGAGCGTCCCCCCGGAGTCTGCCTGGGGGAAGAAGGGGGGAGATCCAGCCCTGCCCTGGGCTGTCCATCTAAGGGACACAGGGCCCTAACCTGGGAGTCCCAGGCTGGGGGCGGGGCAGGGCCTTGTCCTAGAGACCAGAGTGAGGGGCGTAAGGGGACACTTGTGGCAGGGTCAGCGTGCACACAGGCCGGGGGACGGGCAGGTTTCTTACCGGTCACAGAGGGGCCCGAAGATGAGGGCCCCCACGAAGAGCCCAGCCATGTACAGCGACTGCGAGGTCTCCTTCAGATGCCGCCGGTCACAGACCAGGTTGAACTGAGGCAGACACAGCGGATGAGAGACAGCCGACGTCTCGGGCAGCTGAGGGCAAGTCCTGATCACTTAGCCCACCCATTAGAAACCGGGCTGCTTGGTTCCCAGACTGTGCGCCAGGGCATTCCACGGCACCAGAGCGCACTAATGGTGTTGGAGGAGGCGGGACGCTCTCTCCTTAGCTGGCCAGCGGGTTTTGCACCGGCGGGCTCAGGGAGCGCTGTCTCGGAGCACTGGGTCACAGTGTGTGTGGGCGAGAGCCAGGGCTGCCGTCATCCGGAAATGCGCAAACCAGGGCGCATGTGGCCTGTTCCCTAAAACTTTCAGCCTACAGGCTCCGTCCCAACTTCAGCTAATGAACAGGTCAGCCTGGCACTTTCCATTTTCGTGGGTCGTGCGTTTTAAACAGCACATTTTAAAACTTAAAGCAAACGCAGCAGTGCTCAACGCCATGAAGTCACACAAACCGCTCGCCCGGGAGTTCGTTCTCTGCCCGAGATGAAGCCCCCTTCCTATCAGTGGCGTTGTATCTGTGTGAAGTTGTGTTTTTGGCAGTTGCTGGGAAAAAAGGCACATGCGCCTTGTGAAAATCAATGTGAACAGAAAATGAGGATGGTGGCAAAAAGTCACGCCATTTCCAATAGGCACACACATTCTCAGTAATACCTCGTGAAAGAAATAAAAAATGTTTTCTTTCAATTTATGTGTATTTCTTTTTTCCAAACCACTACTAAGTTGCTAGTACTTGCTGCTTGGACCTAATTAATACATAAAGCTGTTAGGTATTTCTTTTGTTCTGGAAACACATATGAAGTTACTGACAAAGAGGATACAAGGTTTGGGGACCTTTGACCACTAGTGGCTGCTCCCTGACACACTGGGCCTCTTCCCCACAGCTGAGGTACTACTGTGACCCAGCTGGGCCTCTCCAAGTTCTCCCATGTGGCTGCAAAATCTCCCTGAAACTCCCAGCATTCACGGGCAATCTGAATCCTAGGGAGTCCTCACAGCACTGAGGAGGCAGGCACTCGCACGTGCACACACACGCACGTGCGCAAATGCACACTCATGCACGTGCACACGCACATGCAGTGGGTGGAGCAATCCCCCGGGGTGGGGCTCACTGAGGACAGAATGGGAAGCCGAGAGTAGTAAACCCTTGTAAGGACCTTGTCTGCTGCTACTGCACCTCTTTTATGTGGATGTGACTCACCTCCGTCCCCGCTGGTCTGTGGCCCCTTCGGGAGTTCTGTGCCCCCTGAAACAGCTCCACTCCATACACAAGGCATGTTTGGGGAGTGAGGGGACACCACATGAGGGGTGAGCTCATGCAGACAGCCGCACAAGAAGGGCTAAAGCCTTTTGTGTATTTTCTGTGTGTTGGGTGCCGTGCTAAATGCTCTGTGTGCACTTTCTCATACAATTCTGACAAAAATTGTTGCCTTATTATTACAGTCCCCTGGGGGAGGAGGTTAGGCAGATATCCACAGCTGGATGAAGCAGAATTCAGACATCACCATCACCCAGACAGGGACTGAAACTGAGTGGGAGCTCAGAATGTTTGTGGACGGAAGGAAGGATGCCCACGGCTGGTCAACTAGCCGGTCACCACCAGTGAGACGACCTTTGGCCTCCAGCACGTGTCCCAAATCATGGGAGTCTTACTAAACCTAAATGTTCTCACTGCGCAGCAGCAGAGACCGCACTTGAGATTTGGAGCGGCGCCAAGAAACTAATCCAGGAGACACTGCTGTGCTCGTGCTTCTGTTCTCAAGGACGACTGTTAAATTTTTAGAACTCTCAATATGTGTCAGATGACTGATCAATTGCCCCCAGAGAACGAAGCAGACAGGACAGGAGGCTGCCTGTTAGTCCACCTAGTTTCATCCTGTTTAGTTTTTATCTAGTATTATCTTTACAGTCAGACACTTTTACCTTTGTCGTTAGACACTACGTAAAATCAATACTAATAAAGCTCCGCTGCCTCTGGAGTCAGAACTGAGTGACTTCAGGCCTGTTAGCTGGGGTGTGCAGTCTTGGTCTCCAGCATACAGAGGACAAGACACACCACAGAGTATCACCTGATGGCATGAAGGGCATGAAAACACGTAACATGTTTGGCCCCCTGCCTATCACACAGGAAGCTCTTGGTAAATATTAGCTGAGGACACTTTGGTCCCTGTGTTCATGGAGCTGGCAGCTAGCAACAGACATTTCAGCCACGGCTGTAACGTTCTCAGGCATGGCTGCCAAGCCATGGGGGATTCTCTAGACTGGCACTCTCACTCAGTGCCACCACCACTCCCCCCTGTACTTGATACACCCCTACCTCTCATTAACACACAATAACTTCATAAGGGGGGTGTCATTCCCACTCTGCAACTTGGTGAGGTGCCAGGGTGTACCAAGCTCCAGTGGTGGCCTCATGTTACAGATAGGGGAGGTGAAAGGGGCCCCAATGTGGGGCTCGAGTCATGAAACTCCCCGGCACTGGGACCCCCCCCCCCCCGCCACACATTGTTTGGTGGTGTCTGGGTCCCACCAAAGTCATCCACAAAAGCTCATCACCATTTGTTGGAGCACACCCCATCATCACATTTCCCTCCCCTGTTCCAGAACCTCCAGTGGCTCCCTCTGGACGGTAGGACAAAACCCCAATTCCTCAGCACTATGTCTAAGCCCCTTTAGGAACTGACGCCTGTCTATTTTCCAGCCTCTTCTGTATGTTGGCATTCCTCCGACGCGCCAGGCATTTTCGCGCCTCCACACACTAGAAGTTCTCTCAGCTTCCCTTCCCTTCCCGCCCTGGACATACCACACTGTTGTTGCTATTTATTAATGGTCTGTTTCTCTCCCAATTCAGAGGGTCACATGGACAGGACTGGGGGCAGTTTTCTTTTACTAAGGATAAGTTTCCCAGGGAATATTGGACAGCCGGGTTGACAAGGAGAAATGTACTCTTTCCATTAAGATCACACAGACTATAGGGAAATGTGCTCTTGTTTTTCTCAAATTAGGATTGTTTATTTCTGTTGAACAGGAATCTGAATATGAATGGGAAACCTGGGGTGTCAGCTCAGAGAGGGGCCTCTGAGTCGAAGGGGAAAACCCCTTCTGGTTGGTAGGAGAGAAACAGAAACTCTGATTATAAGCTTGGGGTGAAATGTGCTCAGGGCATGTCCTCCCAGTGGTGCCCATTCCCCTGGGCATCCTCAGAGGATGGGGGTGGGAGGAGTGGGAGGTCCGAGGCCCGGCCCCAGCAGCAGCACAGTCTTGGCAATGGCAGAGGACAAGGCCCGGAATCCTGAGTAGCCACCTCTCTCATCCCTCTGCTCAGCCCTCTTCCGTGCACAGGGAGCTCCGGCTGCTCCCTAGAGATACCAACTACTTCCTACTGCCAGGTTTTTCTTCTGCTGATTTTTGTCTACAAAGATCTTCCTCTCTTGCCTAGCTACACACTTCTGATACTCTGATACCCCGTTCACACTCCGGTTCCTTCAGGAAATTGCATGCCCTCTCCCTTTCTGGGATGAAGCAAGTGCTGGTCTCAAAACCCACGCAGCCCCTTCTCACACTGCAAGGAGCCACGATCTTCCCCCAAACACCAGGGGTCCTTCGAGAAGGGAAATGGGGCCTCCCACCTCCCACTGCTCCCCTCACAGCCAGTACGCAGGGACTTTGATTGAATCCAATAAACAGTCCAACACAGGGTCTAGGCAAGGTCCGTGTCAGCTCTGAGAGATCTGGGAGTTTGTCTGGGCTTGAAGGATGCTACCTAGTCAGGCGGGAGTGTTTGTAACATGTAGCGAGGGAGAGTCTGCCCGCAGCACCCCAGGATCCATGGAGGCTGGGATCTGCCATGGGGCCTGGAGCTGGGGAGATAATGGGGAAGCCGATGAGGATACCACCGAGGATGAGACCGATGAGACCAGGCCAAGCCGGGCTGGGTGTAGGGGCGTGGAAAGTCCCTAAGCTGCCCCTCCCCACGGGGGTGGGGTGGGGAGGGGGGATGTGAGATGGAGGGTCAGAGGGACACAGGCATAGCCTCAGGAGCCAGGGTTCTGGGGTAGCTTTATGGTCACATATTAAAAAATGAATGTTTGCCTTTGGTTAAAATGTCCTCTGAAAGCTCTGGAAAAAAAAAAAACAACACATATTTTAACCCATGGGGTGGAGGATGAATGTTTAATCTCCGGACTCCAAGTTCCTCACCACAAAGGCTGAGGTCAGGATTTGCCACCAGAGGGGACAGAGCCAGATCCTCTCAATAGCACCAGCACTGGGGTCTCTGTTCTGGCCTGCAGGGAAGTGGGCAGCAGGAGCCACCCCCCACCCCCTGCCAGGGGAGCCCCAGCTTCACAGGCAAGTCATTATGAGGCCCCGGTCAAGCTGCCGCAACCCCACCGCCAGCGAAGCAAGAGAGATTTCTAGTGGCTTTCTGAGGCCCACTGGCTCTGAGGTTGCTGGAGCGGGACTCTTCCTGTTCCTCTCCCTGGGTCCTTCCTAAGAAAGTGAATTTAACAAGAACAAACGCTCAGTGTCTGCAGGACGGACCCTGGAGCTGTGCGGACCCAGCAACACGGCAGAGGCAGGCAGAGGTCCAGATTGGCGCCAAAAGGTAGGCGCCCTGGTCAAGCAAGCAGGAAGGCGAGGGCGCGGGAAGGTGACAGCATGAGGGGCGGGAAAGCAGGTGAGCAACTGAAAGGCGAATGGATAGACGATGGGAATGCGGGACAGAAGGAAAGACATAAAGACAGGAACACGGGCGGGCCAGGAGAAAGGCAGGCAACTGGGCAGACAGGCAGAGACAACGGGACAGACAAAATGAATGGGCAGGTCGGGGGACAGACCAGCCGGAGAAAATGGACGGAGAGGTGGATGGGCCCATGGGCAAATGGCAAAGAGGAATCACAGGTATCCCAATGGCCAGACGGGCCGAGGGGCCGAGGGGCAAGAGCAGCGACTCCAGTGACCAGGAGCAGAGGTCAGGAGAGGAAACAGGCTGGGCGGATGGGCAAAAGCATCCCTACCTCATTCTGTAGGGACGGGGCCCTGTTCTCCGGATAGTCCCATCCCGCATCGCAAGACTGCGTCTCATTGAAGCGGTGGCTGAGGATGTCCTCTAGGCTGGCGTTGTTGGGGGGAGGCCGGAACATGAGACAGGACTCGGGGCGGCCGGCAGCATCCAGGGGCACGCTCAGGGACAGCTGCTCGGCCGCGCTCAGGTTCAAAGTGTGGTTCTTGACCCAGGCCACTGAGCAGTGGTGGGCCTCCTCCAGGACCATGAAGAGCTGGGAAAACATGAAGAAGGCACACAGGACGTTGGGGATGCTCAGCATTATCAGTAGCCGTTTCTGGAAGCGTCCAAAGTTGCCTATTTCTGTCAGGACTTGGGAAAATTCAGCCATGTCTGCTGGCTACTACCTCCTCGGGCTGAGGCCACCAGACGGCTCTGCAGCTTGGCTCTGGGGCACGTTCTCCTCTGGGCAGTGGTGACAGCTGCATTAATGTTTAATCTAGCCTTGCCCAGTTCCACCTGTCACACTGCAGCTCCCAGCTATAGCCTGGGAAGGGTAGAGTAGGACGAAAAAACAGTCTGCTCTAGCTGGCAGGACTTGATGTTTTTTACTGAGACAGACACAGGTATCGCAAGAGGAACCAAGACCTTCTCAGGCCCAGCCCACCGGAGTGAGTTTTGGCCGGATGTTATACAGACACACACACACACACACATACACACACACACATCCTCCGATCGCAACATCCTAAGCAATTCACACCCAGTTTAAACCCCTCCCACTACAATGGAATCCAATTTTGAGATAGTTTCAATACTCAGGAGAGCCCCAATTTCTAGTAGGGACCAGCGCACTGAGCAATGGGGTCAGATGGGCAGCGGAGACCCTTCTTACACATTCATTCTGCCAGCAACCTCCTGTCACAGATAACCTTTCTCTGTGGGTAGCCAGGATAGGATGGTTTGCAACATCAGTCAACCCTCTGGCAGCATGCAGGCCAGCACACACTCCCAGGGGCCCCAGCAGACCCCTTTTTTACAGTGAGGGAGTCTTCCTAGAGGTAGGCCCAAGAAGGTGCCTTTTCAGTTATGGGAAGTGAGGAGCGATGGGACTAAACAGGGCAGCAGGGAAAAATAGACACTCACGCACTCCTTCTCAGTACCAGAGACAATTAAAGAAGGCCTTGAAATTCTGGAAGAGCTAACAGTTTTGAGCTCTGCTCTAAGGAATGAGACCATTAACATTCTCCCAAGATTAAAAAAAAAAGAAAGCTAAGTGCCCCAGAGCAGCCCCAGCTACCTTAAGCAAGCTAAGCAATCTCAGTGATAACAAAGGAACACAAGGTAAAGTCTCCCCCCTACAGTCCCAGCTGCATAGAGCCCTGCTGGGGCCACACCTAACCTTGCTGGAGTCCTGGTTGGACGCAGCACAACATGGTGGCTGCCACTCAGGGCTCTTAGAGGACTGGGGACCAGCAGAAAGGCAGGACCTTCGAGAAGAGGACTCTCCTGAAGATAAAAGCCCATGTCTTTTTTACTCTGGGGGAGTCTTCCTGGAGGTTGGCCCAGAGCCCGGAAGGTGCCTCTTTCAGTTATGGGAGGGGAGGCATGACGGGACTAAGGAGGCAGCAGGGAAAACCACACACCCTGGCACAGCCAGGAATGTGCACAGATGCATAGAAAGACTTTTTGTGTTCCGAATGTTGAACCACTTTAGAGACAGGCAGAGGAATACGAGTGACAAGGAAAGGAGGCGTGCAAGGCAGTTCTGGATCATGTGCCTCTGCTTGGCCCTCAGGCCGGCCTGGCCAGCAGCACTCCCATGCAGGGCAGGTCCAGAGGGCAGATGGCCGAGGGCAGGAGCAGGGGCCCCTGACTAGCACAGGGAGAGCACTTTCTTCCCCAGCTCACCCAGACGCCCCACCACACTCCCCACAGCTCACCACTCTTTTCCTTTCCAGTTTGTGTCCTCAGCATCACCTAAGTTAAATTGCTGAGAAGAGATGCTAGCAGCTGCTACTGTAGCTGTTCAGGGACTCGACTCTGGGCCATCTCCTCGCTGCGTCACCGGGAGGCTTCTGCTGCTTTTGGTTCCGAGTAGCCAAGGGAACTGGAATGAGGAGGCAGCTTGGGCTCTGCTACTGAATGTGATCCTGAATCTGTCTCCTCTATCCCTCTGGGCCTCCATTTCTTCATCTGTGTAAAGGGGAAGCTTGAACTAGGTCACCTCTAAGCTTTTTTTAGAAAGATTTATTTACTTTTACAAGAACTGGGGTAGAGGTGCGGGGGTGAGGGGATTCACCAGAGACAGAGTGGGGAACAGAAGAGGCAAATGGACTGAAACACACTGCTGAGGTGGGCAGCAGGAGAGGTCTGCTGCACCAGGGGTCAGCTCCCTGGGTGGGGATTGAACTCTTGCTGCAGTGGCTGAGGATAGCTTCATAGTGCTGAAACTGAACCCCTTGTGCCACCAGGGAGGCCCTCTAAACATTCTTTCATTTCATGGTGCATGAAAAAAAATAAATAAAGACAGTGAGTGGATGAGCAACAGATGAGTGAAACAGAACCAAAGATGTTCCATTCTTGGAAGATCCCAAAATCTTTGTACTGAGGCACTCACTGGATGTCGACTTAACTTCCGCATTCCCCAAATCCTAATGTTTCGGTCATTTCCTTTCTTGATCCTGTCCACCATCCCAACCAGTTTGCCAAAGGCTCCCATCTCTGTGGCCTATGGCCAAGTCTCTTTGGGGAAGTCCTTCTGGCGCATTGTAACCCCAGCACCTCTCTCTGCACTGCAATCTCACGGACCTGGAAGGTGGAGCCTCGCCTGCTGGTGTCTGACATCCCCAAGGAGCCTGGTGAGCCTCATCACTTCACTTTTTTTTTTTTAAATTCAAATAGCTTTTTATTATATGTGAAAAAGGGAAACTACTGATTAACAGCAATAAAATCTAAGATTTCGAGAACTATCTCAAATAAAAATGTACATGAAAAATCCCCACAAAACTCTGAGACATAGGAACTTGGACCTCATCATCATCTTCATTGAAGGATTAGGATTGCCTCTGGCCCTTAGGGAAAAAAGCCCATTGACTAGTCCCCACCCCTTTCTCTCCTTGCATCTAGACTCAGTCAAAGGCAAAACTGAGACCAAAGAGAAGAGTCCTGAGTTTTTTAAACATCAGAGCTGTTTAAGCAGAATGAACACACTCTTAAAGGAAGTGTTCAAGGTAATCACTGGGAATCCTCTGTCCATGGATTAGGGGGTGGCGACTGTGTGGTGTGGAGAGGTGTTCCTTGTCAAACATAACCTTGTAGGAATGTTCTAGGTGGTGATGTCTCAAATGTCTTCCAAATTTGAGAATTAACAATTTCACTAAATAAAAAGAGGTGACAGGACTTCTGGTTTCTGGTTCAGTATTTAAGGAGCACGGAAGCTGACAACTCCATTTTAAGAAGGAAAAAGATGAAGAAATTGAAAAATTAGTATCTCTTCTAAAATCTGTCAGAGAAGTGGGTCACAGGGCAAGTTGTTGCCGCCTCCTCCTCCCGCCTCCTCCCACCTGCACCCCTACAGGTAAAATTGGAAAATATAAACCAAAACCAGATATTGTCAGAGTAGTAAAACCGAACTGTAAATGACAGCCTGTTGGAGGTTCAGTATCGGTAAGTCTGAAAGCTGGAAACATCAAAGGTGGGGGCTGGTCGGGTGGGGCAAAGGAGGGCCTTGCGTTTTGTGTTTTACCTCCAGGACTTCTACCTCAAGGTGACTATCAGAAGAAAAATAAATCCCTGTTCTTCCACAGTGGGGAGAAATGATGACTTTGAAATACAATATTCTGTTCTTTTTAACGAGGCCCACCCTCGAGAAGCTATTGGAGTCTAACCCACTGACCTGGGCCAAGAAATTCTAGCCTCTTTAGTCTTCCACATGGTGGAAGGAAAATACCAAATTCCAGCCCCCCTCCCCCCAACTGTCTTGTCCACTTTGGGGACAGAGAAGACTGCGAAGCACTTGCAAAGCTTCCAGTCCAGTAGCACAGGCTGATCAAAAGACTGGGACCTAGGGCCTCCCTGGTGGCGCAGGGAGAGGAACGCTGGTTTGAGCGCTGCGGTGCTGTGGAGCAACCGCAGCCAGCCACGGCAGAGCGAGTTCGATCCCTTCCGTCCCAGGACTGGGAGGGGACCACTCCTGCCTCGCCTGCTGTTTTTCTCAGCAGTGTATTTCAGTCGATCTGCCTATTCTGTTCCCACTCTGTCTCTGGTGAATCCTCTCACCCCCTTCCCCACCTCTGGCCTGTACCTGTTCTTGTATGCATAAATCTTAAAAAAAAAAAAAAGACTGAGACCTAATCATAAAATTATAGAATGCTCCCCCTTTCCTCACATCTTACCGCATCACTAAAAGCTTATTTGCTGGAATTCTTTTCACGCACTACATCATCTTCAGCTTCCAAGAAACTTATAAGGACACTAAACTGCACTCTCTGAAGAAATAGAGCAGCTATGGCAGAGACAGAATGAGCAGACCTGGAAATTATTAAATAAACTATGAATGTGCTAAGAGAACTAATGTAAAAAGTAGACAACATGCAAGAACAGATAGGTATTAAGCTGAGAAATAGAAATTCCAGCAGAGAAAAAGGAATCCTAGATCAGAATTAGTGCAACAGAAATGAAGAATTGCTGGGGCCTCCCTGGTGGCGCAGTGGGTTAAGCAACACACTGCGAAGCAAACCGCAGCCACTGCACCACGAGTTCGATCCCTGCCACCAAGGGAGGGGACCCACATGGTGCGGCAGACCTCTCCCGTCTCACCCACTGTTGCCCTCAGCAGTGTGTTTCAGTCCATCTGCCTGTTCTGTTCCTCACTCTGTCTCTGGTGGATCCTCTCACCCCCCACACGGCTCTGGCTTGTACCCCAGTTCTTGTATGCATAAATAAATCTTTTTTTAAAAAAAGAAGAAACAAAGAATTCCTTAGATGGGCTCATCAGTAGACTGGACACAGCTGAGCAAAGAATCTCTTGAGTTTGAGGATATATCTATCAAAAGGAACTGCCACAAATGAAAAGTAAAGGGAAAAAACATGGGGAGAAAAAAACAGAAGAAAATATTCAAGAACTATGGGACAAGTACAAAAGGTATGTACTATATGTATACCAGGTATACCAGAACTAGGTATCACAAAAAAATATTTGAAACAATAGTATTATTGAAACAACACTGAGGATTTTCCCAAAGTTAACACAAATTCAAACCACAGGTCTGGAAAGCTCTGAAAACACTGAGCAGGATGAATGCCAAAAACAAAACACTGAACCCAAAAACCTAGACCTAAGCATATCATATTCAAACTTCAGAAAATCAAAGATAGTCTTGGAAGACACTGGGTAGTGTAGTGGCTGTGGTGGTGAATCTAACTTACCTGTATAGGATCAAAGGTAAGAGTTACACCTGACTTCTCAGAAATCAAGCAAGAACCAAGTTGAATACAATATTGAGAGAAAAAAAAAATCAACCTATAATTCTCTATCCTGTAAAACTACCTTCAAAAATAAAGGGAGAAATACTTCCTCAGACAAAGAGAATTTGTAGCTTGTAGACCTGTCTTGCAAGAAATGTTAAGAGAAATTCTTTAGAGAATTATTATAATGGTCAGCAACTTGACACTACATAAAGGAAGCCTGTTAGAGAAAGACTAGGTAGTCAATCTAACAGACAACAGCTTGTTCACAATAATAGCAACAATGTATTAGATTATCTATGCAAATATGTATAAATACAAAGAAGTATACATGTATGTATGTAAGTAGGTATACACATACATGTACAGGCATCCCTCAGATATTTTAAGTTTGGGTCCACCACAATAAAGTCAGTATTGCAATAAAGCAAGTCACACCATTTTTTAAATTCCCCACTGCATATAAAAGTTAGGTTTACACTGTACTATGGTCTTTTAAAGATGCAATAGTTTTATCTCTTTCAAAAAAGTAATACTTAAGTTGTTGCTTAAAAAAAAGTTAACCATCCCTATAAGCCTTCAGCAATCTTTTTTTCTGGTAGAGAAGCAACCACCGTTTATAAAACAAAACAAAACACAGTATTAAAAAAACAGTATTTATGAAGTGCAATCACCTGAAGCACAGCAAACCAATGTATACCTGCCCTTGGACTGCCTGTACCGGCTATGACAGCAATGATTGTACAAAGAACAAGAGCAAGTAATTAAGATTACTTTGTTACTCTACAGTACCATCTGTGGTCTCATATTCTTTGAAAATGGACTTGAATTTGTTGTAAATGTATACTGGACACTTAAGGGCAAATACTAATCAAAATAAAACTATAACTAATATGCTAAGGAGACAAAATGGAATCATAAAGTTCTTAACTGAAGCCACAAAAGGGATAGAGAAGACAAAAATAGGAAGAACACGAGCAATAAATAAAATCTAGTAATATGACAGATATTAATCTACTTATTAGTAATCACCTTAAATGTTAATGGTTTAAATACATCAAAGACAGAGACTGTTAAAAGCCGTATCATAAAATAAGACCCCAAGTAGAGGGAGGAAAGGGGGGGGAAAGACCCCACTATAAGTTGTCTACAAGAAACCCACTTTAGATACATATAGATTAAATGGATGAAGATATGTCATGCTAACACCAAATAAAAGCAAGATTAGTTTTATTAATTCCAAACAGAGCAAACTCCAGAGCAAGGAATATTATCAGGGAGGGATAAGGAAGGGCATTATATAAGATAAGAAGGTCAATATACTTAAGATAATTCTGAATGTGTAGTCACCTAAAATCAGTATAAAATACGCAAGGCAAAAACTGATAGAACTATATAGTTCTATCATAGTTGAAAACGTCAACATCTCTGTGAAACAAATTCAGTAGACAGAGAATCAGTAAGGACAGTTGAACTCAACAGCATCATCTATCAACTGACTATAATTGACACCGGTTGTCAACTATATTTCACTTAATAGCAGAATACACATTCTTCTTAAACCCACGTAGAGCATTCACCAAGAAAGACCACATTCTGGGCCATGTAAAAAACTTAAAAGAACAAAAATCACAAAGTATCTGCTCTTTGACCACAATGGATTGAACTAGAAATCATGACGATAACTGCAAAATCTCAAAATACTTGAAGATTAAAGACACATCTGACAAAATATTTAAAATATACAAATAACTTAAAAGAAAATAATCTGATTAAAAATGGGTAAAAGACCTGAAGAGACAGCTCACTAAAGAATACATACAGATGGCATTTAAGCATCTGAGGATACACATCATCACTAGAGAATTACAAATTAAAACTAGACACAGAACAGTCAGACTTAAAGCACTTCATCAAATGCAGCTGAAGATGTGGAGCAATGGAGACTCATTCATTGGGGGGATGCAAGATGACACTGCCAATTTGGAATAGCGTTGGTGGTTTCTTACAAAACTAGATACACTCTCACTAATCCACAGTTGGTCTCCCTGGTATTTTACCTAAAGGAGCTGAAAACTCACGTGCACACACAAACCCGAGTAGGGATGTTTATAGCAGCTTTATTCACAATTGTCAAAACTTGGAAGCAACCAGTAGGTGACTGTACTGATAAAACTGTGGTTCACCCAGACCAGGGCTAATTATTTTTCAGCATTAGAAACAAGCCATGCGTAAGTCATGGCGAGATCTTAAATGCACATTACTAAGTCGAATAAGTCATTCTAAGAAAGCTATATACTGTGTTATTCTGGAATCCTGGAAAAGGTAAAACCAAGGACATATTGAAAAGTGGCTGCCAGCGATTAGAGGTGAGAAAGGGGCAACGAGGGAAGAGTACAGAGATTTGAAACGACAGTGGATACATGTCATATCTTTGTTCAAACCCACAGAATGTGCAACAGCAAGAGTGAACCTAAAGGTAAACTCTGGACTTTGGGTAATTGTACGTCACTAGGTTCACTGATTGTAATAAATGTACCACTCTGGTATAAGATGCTGACTTTTGTGAGTTTAAGGGTCATGAGAACCCTCTACTGTCTGCTCAATTTTTGCCATGAAACTAAAACTGCTATGAAAACTAAAATCTATTTTTAAAAAGTGTGAAAGAACTGTTGCATGGTGTTGCTACTACGAAAACAGAGCTAAAGAATCAGACCTCTTGACAAGATCTGATAGTGTCAGGGAATGGGCAGTTGGAGAGAGTTCGTTTCCCCTTGCTCTACACCCTCTTCTCCCCACATAAACCACGATCACTTCTGAGTGACCAGTATCTCCCCTCAGTTCCCGCAATAGTCAGTCCAGTTTTACAACCTGCTTATCTTGAAAGCAAATTCAACCAAATATGATGCCGTCAACTCCAAGACTCTAGGGCCTGAAACATCAAGACCCACAAATAGTCCTGTCAGGGCTCAAAGGCCACCAACTGCTGGGAAGGGATTATACTCAAGATTACTCAACCAGGAGACAGATGCCTGGAGTATACAGGGATCTAGAATCTTGCAGAAAACTCATTATTTCGATGTCAGAGCCAAATTGTAAGTTTGGCTCCGCTCTGAACTTTCCACAAGGGAGCCTCGAGATCTTAAATCTGGCATCTTTTCCCTGCCCAATAACAAAGCAGAATAAAAATTAGAAAAGGTCAATGCAGGGAGTTCTAGATCTCATTCTCTCAAATTTACTTGGGCAAATCTCTCTCCCTTTTGAGGCCTGCTTCCCCATCTGCGCAAGGATTCTAAGCTACTCTAGGGAGTTAACAGAAGATTATACACCTTTTATACTTCATGTACACTTTGGCTTTGCTCTATTTGTATGAATAAAGTGACTTCCTGACCCACTCCTCATTGCTGCCCATCAACAGACACCACATCACAATTTATCCTTTATTGATTAAAAATGAAACATGCAGCAAAATACAAAGTCCAAAAAAGGAGGGAAAAGTAAAATATTTTACATCTTTCATAATCTACCATAAGTCATAAGGAGGAATCTCCATTTATTGATACACCATTATTCTATCCTCCAGATTATTAAATAGTATCAGCTGGCTCTAGGATTTGGTTCAAAACTTAAGCAAAAAACCCAAACAAATCCATTAGTCATTTAGAAAGACCATACATTTCACAAATAGCATTGGCACGTTACCTTGTGCTAAAATTAGTCCCTATCCCGGGGTGGGGGGGGGGTGGGTCAGGGGATCCTTCGGACCTAGGACAGAGATGCACCTGAAACCATCACTCCTGGGAAGGTATGAGGTCACTCGCCAGGTCACACGCTGTCCAGAAATCTGGACAGTTTCTGTTCACTTCTCAGCATCACTGAACAAGGCAGCAAAGGGAGTCCGCCACGTTATCATGCAGAATAAATAACACTGTCCTGGGGTTTGGTTTCTGACTCCTACTTCCCAGCAAGGCAAAACGAACTGAAAAGAAAGAGAAGGCCCAGCCCACGTGTAGCCATGCCTGTCCCACTGCAGCTCAATGGCCTGCTGGAGAACTAAACGGGGAGGTGGGCTGCTGCTCACTTCCACTCTGGGGAACCAGACCACCTCCAAATAGAAAGCTAGAGCACAGTGACGTCATCATTCCTTGGATTCACAAATAAGTAGATCATGATGGGCTTGTTTGAAACAAAAACTAAGGTAACCCATTTGTTTGTGCCAAAAAGGATACTATCTCTTCTTTTACTACTCTGTTTTCACACCTCATTCCTACCTCCCTGTCCTTATTTCCCGCACCTACACTTCCCCCCACCAAAAAAAAAAAAAAAAAGCTAAATATTTTCCTAGGGAACAGAGCAATCTTTTTTCTCTCCAAGTTCAGCAGGCTCCCTCCTTTGGTGTCTGACTCTCTCATCTACATTCCTTCTAACTCCCATCCCAAACCCATCCTCTCTCTTCCTCTGTAAAACCCACTCCCCTTTCCCAACATGACTTTGCATCCAGGGCAGTTCAAGAAAACCCACAACTAAGACTATACACTCAGGATGACACAAACACTGGCAAGTCACTTGTGGGGAAAACTTTCAGAGATGCTCCAAGAAAAAATTAGATGAAATAATCTGTTTCCAGACCAACAACGCTGGAAAGGGCTTGAGTGATTTTGTAAGAGGCAACTTTCCTCTTTTCATGGGGCCAAAGTCCATTTTTGTGTGCTGTTTCAAGGCCAGATTGACTATCTCTTTCAAATACAAAACTTATAAGGGCTATCTGTAATTAGACCAAGTTCGGTGAAACAGTAGAAAGGGAAAAAAAAAAAATCAACCTCACTGATTATTCACATATTACATTATGAGCGCTCTTTTTAAACCTAAAGAATAATTTAGATCATTTCTGTAGAAAACCAAATGAACACTGTCTATTCATAAATTGTAAAGGTCACGGCACATGTGGTTTCACTTTCCGTCTTGGGCCAGGTTCAGCGCATAGAAGTGTGGCCCCCTCCAAAGGGTCAGTGCAGGAGAGGGGGCAGAAGGCAGGCCTCCCTGGCCCAGTGGGAGTCTCCTTTATTGCTGCAGAAATCTCCGCCTTGCGTTTCCTCATGGTGTGGAGGTCAGGCAAATTGATTTTCTTAAGAGGATCGAGGAGCAGTTTTTCTTCAATTTTTTAAGATTTGAAAATAAATACTTGCACAATAATATGAGTTATGATTTTCCTGTTCAAAAACCACCCTTGGGAAAATTCACTTTTACGAACTATTACTTGATGTTTTCTCTAAAAACAGTCTGAAGTTCCACGTTGAAGGATTCGATGGCTGAAGTTCGACTACAGTCAGATGTTTTGCACCAGCTGAAGTTAAGGCGAGCAACCCTTTCTGGAGGGAGCAATGAAGAGGGGTGCCTGAGAGCAGCTTCAGCAAAACGCTTAGAAACATGAACAAAACAAGAACACAGTTTAGGCTGCCTCTCTCTGAGGCTGTGCTTTTTCCTAACAAAGGCTGCTAGAATTCACATCAGATGCAAAAAAATAAAACAAACAAAGAAACCCAAACAAACAAAACCCACTAGATTAAATTCTCTGAGCTCCAGCTGAACAATCAACTTCTAATTGCTATTTCAGTGGTAAAGATATATCCCAAGATGCTCACATCCTGGCAGGTGTGGGACAACAGGCAGGATAAAGAAGCCCAATATAGCTGCTACTTTTCACCCAGTGCCATCACTGGAGTAAGGCAAGATGAGCTGACAGATCTCCCTCCTGGGCCTTGTGGCACAAGGGCCACTTCTCAGATGGAGGCAGAGAGGGGACATGGGCAGTAAGTTTACTAACGGAACTCTTGAAAGAGATGCTGGCCATTGGTGATCCAACTTTTCGTTCCCTGTGGGAAAAAGGGGAATGACGGCAGGAAGAACATAAAGAAAGACCTCTAAAGCTCCTAGCTGGGAGGTTTGTTGCTGGGTTCTTTGGCAGTAGTGGGTTTAGGCCAAGAGAAGCAACAGAGAGACATGTGTGTGTGTGTAGTCTCCTCAGGCCGCCTCTTCCAGGGCTGTGGTTTAGCTGATGCTGAGCTGGGCAAATCCTATTAGTTTACCATCATCAGGAATATCCGAGCCTTCGACACCAGATGCCTAAGAACCAAACAAAATGAGAAGTTGTGGCTATTTACAAATAAAAGTATACACTAACAATTAAAACTGACATGGGGCCTCAGGCAATGGGGGACAGGTCCCTGGGATACAGACAGGAGACAGATGAAGATGTCTCTTCCAGAAAAGGTAGGAGTTGGGTATAAAGTTGGAGTCAGCCTCGTTAACAATCTCTCTTGAGAACAGTCAAGGGAGCACGAGGCTTCCTGGTTAAGAGAAACGAAGGCAGGCTATTCAAAGGGAAGCATCAGCCCAGGGTGATGCTCCACCACCACAGTTCACCATATTTTAATATTCTCATCACTAAGGGAATATGATATGCACAGGCTGCTGATATGTAAAAGTAAGATGGTTTAGTAAGGAGAAGGGGATGAATACCAGTTTGAAAGTGACAGAGCGATTTGACTGAGGTTCTTCCACAATTTTCTGCAAATTGGCTGCCACTGTAATTATACAAATAGAGAAAGTAATGAGAAGCTAAGTACATCCAATTTGAACCATACTTTAAAAACTTAAAAAGGTAGTTCAGAATCTTACATGTACAATCAAAATGGAAGAAGACAAATCACACTCCCCAAAAGAAAATATATTATAAATTCATCTCCAAGTAGCACAAATAAACCTTGAATCATTGTCAACTTTTAAAAAAAGATGCATTAATCTAGGACAGACACTCAGATATGCGATACGATTTGCCTACTTCAGAAGGTGCTAGACTGGGAGTCAGCAAAATATGGCCTGTGGCCTGGTTCTCTGTCTGAACAAAGAATGGTTTAAAAATGACAGAGACAACATATGGCCCACAAAGCCTACACTATTTTCCTATCTGACAGGGAAACTTTGCTGATTTTCCCTAGATAATCGTCTTTTCTTTCAGTAACATATACCTGTGGCCTGTCTTTTCTTTTTCCTGCAAGGAATGAACCTCTAATGATTTTTGTTCACTGTTAGCACCTAGGGTACAGTTCTTCCTCCAAAATGGGTTAGATGTGACCACATTCACTTTAACTTACGACTTCTGTCACTTCTATCAGGGTCTCCCAGAGACCAGGTATCTCTGCCGGTCACAAAGTAAATTCAGAAGTGAGGTTTTTGTTTTTGTAAAGAACTGCCTCCACTATCTGTCATTTCAGCAAAGCCAAGAACCATTCCAAAAGCCTTAATGAGTGGAATCAAAGTCTGATGTTCTAGGTACTAAGTACTCGGGGAGCACAAGGGCAGAGCAGAAAGCAGTTACCTATTACTAAATCCCTCCCATCGACCAGGCCAGCAGAAATGAGTTCCTGAGAGACACCCTCCGCTGTATCTGTAAGGACAAAGAACAAGGTGGTTCATTTTTATGTACGTGCATGTCACTGCTACCTCTCAGAGCCAGAATAGTGTCGGTGCCGGCACTCCCTGACCTGAGCTAGCTGCTAAATCCACAGAACTAAGGTGGAGCCTTCTTCCCAAACAAAGTTATTCCAACCACTGGGATTACCTCAAGTAAGAGATTCTCACAAATCCAGTCAGGGGGCAGAATCTATACCAACCAGATGGCAAGTAACAGCTCAGTGTAAAAACAACTTTCTCAATAATGGTCTCATTTAGACGGGGGGAAGTCCTTGTTAAAGAGCACCCATCAGTGATGCTACAGAGGAACTCCCCTTTTCAAGGGCAACTCTGGACTGGCGAGCCCTCTGAGCTCTGAGACGTGATGATAAGTGTGCAACACCCCAGGGCTTTAAAACAATGATTCATTCTCAAAGTTTAGAGAACAAATTGAAATCTCTTCTCTTTGGGGATTGCATTCCCAAATTGTTTTGCTAAAATCATTTCCTTTTTGATTCAGAAGGACTTTATATTTAGTTATTCCAGGTGGTACACTCTAAGCAAAGGATGTAACTAGAAACTAAAATATGAGACCAGAGTATCCCCAATTAACCTCACCTCAAACAAACTCAGTGAAATCTGCTCCCTAATACTGAACACTGAACCCCTCAGAAGCAAGGACCTCTGGTGCAAATGGCAGTGATTTAAATTAGTTCCCTAGAATGTGATTCTGTCTGGCTTTAAAAAATAAAAGAGATACACCTCTCTACATCTGCATTGCTCTCTTTAATAGTTAGTTGCTGATGATATGACACAGTGGGAAAAGAACAAAGGAGGGACATCTGTTGGCTACAGGCCACTTTCCAAATCTGAACCCTGAGTAACAGGCAAAAAAGAAAACAAGCCTGTTCCAGGCAGATCAAGGCAAAAAACTATGCCTGACAGGGCTTAGCTTCAACAAGGAAAAGAGGAAACAGGAAGTCTTGATTTCTCTTTACTATTATGGAGGACAAGCATATTTAGTGATAAGAGTTAGAACTTTGCACTCTCACTGATCTGGGTCTGAATCCCAGCTCTACTTCTTCCCAGCTGTGCAAACTGCAACAAGTCATCTCATCTCTCCCTAAGTGTTGACTTCATCCTACATACAGCGGGTATATGATCTCTCCTTAAGAGCTACTTTGAGAATTTAATAAGATAATGCTTACCAAAGGCCTGCCCCATAGTAAGCAGTACATCTGAGCTATATTCATTACTATTTGTACAATACTAATTTTTAAAATTGAGGTTAGTAGTAAATAAGTGCATTCTTACTTTATTCACACGCACTTCCCTTCCTTCTTCCCCCAAAACCTTTAAACCAAGAACATTTCAAAATATATAAAGAACAAAAACTTCAAAAAAAACCACTCCTTTAAGTAACAGATTAAAAGTTATTTTATTTTTAACGCCTCACCTCTCCCAGGAGTAAATTCAAATCGAATATCATTTAGTTCTTTTTTTGAATTCCTATAAAAGAAAACAAAGCATACAATGTTTCTCAATTTAAGTATACAGATTTTGCCAGCCTATGTTAAAAAAATTTTGCCTCAGGAAGTATTGTTCTATTCCTGCAGATCAAATGATCTGTCTTAACGTGCGCATACCACAGTGCTCAGAGCAAAAAAGCTCAGAATGATCATCCAGTTGTCCTGCAACCTTTTAACTTCTGTCCTTCATTGATCAGTGCAAAAACGGCATGCTTTTGAGGTGATCATTACATGCCCACTCCCACCTTCGTTTCTACTTAGGTCATCATATAAAACTAAGAGGAAATCTGTGTAAACTGAGGGAGGTATGATTTAAAGTGATACAGGATGCTCATTTCATACTTATCCCCACTTCACCCTATGTCCTCTGTGGCTGTCATCAGTGATCAGTCTCGGCTAATCATAGAATGAATCACGTAATGCTTCTTCCAAATTCCACAGGAATTCAGAGGATGAAGATGAAGAACACATTGGGATAGCAAGTTTTTAGATAGGACACAATTTGAATGGGCAGAGAAGTTGGGGAAGGAATTTTTGTAGTATATATTAGCTACTATGAAATTTCAAAACAAACATTTTAGGACATAAGTGGTATTCTTTATAAACAATTAAAACAGGGTGAGGGCCTCCCTGGTGGCGCAGTGGGTTGAGCAACGCACTATGAAGCAAACCACAGCCACTGCAGCATGAGTTCAATCCCTGCCGCCGGCCAGGGAGGGGACCCACACGGCGCAGCAGACCTCTCCTGCATCGCCCGCTGCTGCCCTCAGCAGTGTGTTCCAGTCGATCTGCCTGTTCTGTTCCCCGCTCTGTCTCTGGTGAATCCTCCCACCCCCTGTACCCCAGTTCTTGTATGTATAAATAAAAACAAATCTTTTTTAAAAAAAATAGGGTGAGATTAGCAAAATAATCTATTAAATCAAAACTATCTGAGACCAGATATACTGAGCAGGTTTCTGTAAAGGGAAGGGAACCAAATCTGTTTTCTTCACATTTATGGCTTAATTTCACTGATCATACTACGAAAACCAAAATATTCACAAAACAGCTCTCACCGAATGGTCTTACTAAGAAGACCGCTAGGAATGCATGTTGGAGGAGGAAGGAGTTAATGTTAAGTGAGTGGAAATCTTTCTTTAGTGTTAGTAATAGTTTTTTTTTTTTTTTTTTTTTTAAAGACTTATCCACCTATGCATACAAGCACTGGGGTACAGGCCAGAGGTGTGGGGTGGTGAGAGGATTCACCACAGAGAGCTGGGAGCAGAACAGGCAGATCAACAGAAGTACA
>JAGFMF010011466.1:5278744-5295842 GCA_019455555.1 Galemys pyrenaicus | reverse complement strand
CTCCCTGGCCGGCAGCAGGGATCGAACTCGTGCTACAGTGGCTGTGGTTTGCTTCATAGTGTGTTGCTTAACCCACTGCGCCACCAGGGAGGCCCAGTAATAGTTTTTTTTAAAGGCCTATGATATCTTGGGTGATGCTTTTAAAAGTTTTTTTAATGCATTTTTAAGTGAAGAGAGGTCTCATTAGAGCTATACAATAGTTACAGCTATTTTGATTAAAAAGAACTTTGGAATCTTAATCCAACTACCTGCAAAGGGAGAGTAAGGTAAGGTTAGGATGCAACTTGTGGCACTTTCTGTGAACAAAGTCAGGGTCTATACTTTCCCATCAATCAATTTAGAACATCTGTTGTAAAATAGAGAATCAGTTCAAATATATACTTAAGAGGTTTCCTTTTCATCTTTTAAGAATAAGGCCTGATTTGATCTATCATGACCGGAAAGTGTTTCATTCTTGACTTAGGTGATCTTAGAGTCTAAGAAATGGTAAGATAATTAATGCTGCTATGCTAAAAACCATTTCTCAATCACAGACCATACTCCTAAACTAGCTATACTGCAAAAAGACAAATGTATCACATTCAGCAGAGCAACAACTAAGAGAATGTGTGTACCAGGTGCAGAACCGTCAACATCTGGATCCCCACATTGTTATCATTTCTGAGAAAAATAATATGTCAGCCAAGCAAAGGGCAGTTGATGTTGGAAGGACACCCGATCCCTTTATAGGGGCCTACTCAGTTACTTGCAGGCACAGGTTATTAGAAAACAGGAAAACTTTGAAAGAGAAAACATCCTATTCAAAATGCAAATACAGAATACTACTTACCTTAATCTTAGTACTAAGCTGATTGGGATCTTGGTTTCCTGTGAACCTGTTCCTGAAGGCAGAGCCTAAAAAGCATGGAAAGGTACAACATCATTACTTGGACTTTTAAACATGGAGGTGACTAACAGTCATCTGAAGAGGAATTTCTACTTCATAGCAGTTTTCTTCATCTCCAGGTTTGGTCATCCTAGTCCCTAGGACATCCCTGCTATGGGAGGTCTGCATTCTAAGACCGCAATAGGAGCTGAATATCAGCCTGAGTCAAACACAATTAGAAAGATAATTCTCAAACCCACATAGAATTCCATCTGTATTTTGTATTTTTCAGATCCCTGTTCTCCTCTATGAGGGTGAAAAACATGAAACTAGGTTTTACCTTTTAAAAATATGCCAATGAGGGCCTCCCTAATGGTGAAAGAGGTTTCGTTGCTATCCACAGCCACTGTAGCACGAGTTTGATCCCCAGCCAGGGCACTAACCCAAATGGAACAGCAGAACTCTCCTGTCTCTCCCATTGCTCCCGTCAGCAATGTATTTCAGTTAATCTGCCGGGTTCTGCTCCCTACTCTGTCTCTGGTGAATCCTCTCACCCCTCTGCAACTCTAGCCTACACTGAACTCTTTTATGCATAAGTAAATAAAATCTTTGGGCCTCCTTGGTGGTGCAATGGGTTAAGCAATGCACTATGAAGCAAACTGCAACCACTGCAGCACAAGTTTGATCCCTGTCCCCAGCCAGGGGGGTGACCCACATGGCACAGCAGACCTCTCCTGCTGCGTCCACTGCTCCCCTCAGCAATGTATTTCAGTTGATCTGCCTGTTCCATTCCCCACTCTGTCTCTGGTGAATCCTCTCACCCTCCTGCACCTCTGGCCTGTAACTTAGCTCTTATATACATAAATAAATATTTTTAAAATAAAATTTTAAAAAATAAAAATCTGCCAATGAATCACAGCAACACACACGATAGGGTCTAAACTTCTAAGAACCCAACCAACGTAGAGGTTCCAGGTCTTTTTATAGCTAAACTAACACTCTCTTAAAAACTGTACAGCTATCTTTTGCTTACTAAAGTGTATACATCCGGGCCTCCCTGGTGGCACAGTGGGTTAAGCAGAGAACTATGAAGCAAACCTCAGGCACTGCAGCACGAGTTCAATCCCTGCTGCCGGCCAGGGAGGGGACCCACATGGTGCAGCAGACCTCTCCTGCTGTGTTCGCTGCTCCCCTCAGCAGTGTACTTCAGTTGATCTGCCTGTTCTGTTCCCCGCTCTCTGTGGTGAATCCTCTCACCACTCCCACACCTCTGGCCTGTACCCCAGTGCTTGTATGCATAAATAAATAAATCTTTAAAAAATAAATAAAGTATATACATCCTATGAATGTATCTTTCAATGAATACAATCTTTCTATCTGTTTCCCTAAGACAAATATATTCTTTCCTTATGATGGGCAGATATGAAAAGTTAAATGAAGTTAGCACCAGGACTAAGAGGAAACACTAAAAACAGTGGTCTTCAAAAGTGGAACTACAGGATGATCTACCATCTATTTTTCTCTATTTTTCTTTCCATCTAAGACGTTAGGGGGAAAGCCCTTATTATCTAATAAATGAATAAACTCTTACTCTAACCATGGGGCATAAGGCCACATGCTTTGCACACAAAGTATATGGGGTTTCTAGAGGGAAAGTTGACAGCTACACAGTACAGGGAGTCCACAGTGGGGGTCCTTCTCTCTGCTGCTCTAAATGTCCTAGAATTGATAAAGTTGATTTACAGACTGTGTTACCTGATTTTCATAAAATCAACCCTAGTATCTAAAAAAAGAATAGTACAGGAAAACCATATTTTAGAGATACAAATATGAGAGTAAGTGAACAAGAAGAAAACAGAAGCGCTGACGGTTCTAGTCTCAGAATGAACTCTGTCAGCACAACTAATGTGGTGATGTAATAAAAGTTGTCAAGAACATAGCCCCCCCAAGTGGAATATTTCCATAGTTAATATATCTTGTTTAAAAATATATCTTTATAAAACCTTTGTTTCTTCACCCATTGATAACTGTGACAACAGATTTTCTAACTTATTTCAAAATCTACCAAGATAGCAACCTTATTATATGAGATTAGTATATTAATCCCTGCTTTTTTCATCTACCCAGAAGACTGACAGTAAAGCATATCCCTGCTTCACCTGAGCTGTTTTTGCTGGCTCTGCAGGGGGTGGAAGAGAGACTTGAGTTGGCTGTGCAGGCGTCTGCCCAGCAGGCTGAGGTAGATGAGCAGAAATCTGTTCTGGAACTTGGAGTAAAGTACCCACTGGATCAGTTGTTGGAAAGAGCTATAACAAAAACATATATACAGTGTCAACTTGAATGGAAAGGCAGTGGCTCACATTTCTCTGACTCAAGTAACTGATGTAGCCCTGGATGACTTCAAGGGGCAGGGAAATGCAATTTGATCGTGCACCTAGAGGAGGGACAGCAGCTCTAACAGAAGTTGACAATACTGATCTGTTAATACATTGAGATACTGTATTTTCAGTCCTAGAAACAATACTATGCCCACAATCCTGTTCGTAAATGAAAAGAAAAAAGAGGAGAAAAGGAAGATAATGTTATTTTTAAGCAAAGGAACAGGAAAAAATTGGTTTAAGAGCAAGAGATGTGTGTCATTAAACTATAGTGAGCTCAGAATGGAGAAGCTGCCAAATGGAAGAATGTATGCCAAGGGTCTCCTGCATTGATTGTTCTCTTCAGATACTGACCCTATGCAGGCCAGTCTAACAAGATTCTGTTTATCTCCCTGAGGTAGTAATTACAAACAACAGAATCTACTTAGCCTGAGAAAGAGACAGAGTAGGTGAATCCAAAAAGGAAAGCAGAGTATTACAAATGTCTGCACAGATCAATGTAAAAAGCCTTATCTTCAAACAGTTGAAGTCAAAAAAGTAACTCAAAGTCAAGCAAGTAAGGAAGATCATTCTGGGTCCTTAGGGTAAATTTAAAATTAATACAACGGCACTAACTCGCTGCAAAGGTGCACTCTATTCAAACTCAGAACTGCTGTCGCTAACAACATTCAAGTGGATAGAACTTGTCACTCCCACTCAGGCTCACACAAAGGAAATGTGCTAACATCACAACCAAATCCAGCAGAAGCACATACACTTTAACGTCGATTTTATGACCATGACTACTCACCTCAGAATTTGATAATGATTCTTTCACTCGGGGAGACTAAAAGAAACACAAAAAGGAAGGGCTGTTAACTCAGAATTCAGGTAGTCAATTCCAAACTGCACGGAACGTTGAAATGAAAGTGAACTCCATTTCATTCTGATCCATATAACTCACGGGTAACTCTAGTAAAAATTTTCTGGAAAAAGAAAACCGTCACGATAGTGTTATACTCTCTGTCCTGGTAGTCATGTAATTCTTCATAGTCTTTTGTTTTTCTCTCTGTATAGGATGCATTTTAGGGTCATGTATTGCAATTAGTTGTCAGGATTAGTTGTCAGGTCTCTTTAGACTTTTTTTTTTTTAAATCTTTAGACTTCTTATATCTGAATCTTAACATTTTGAAGACTATAGCCCTTCCCCCACTTAATTTTAATAGAATGTTCTGAATTTGTGGTTGATGTTATTCTTCATGATTAGATTTTTATGAACTCCCAGCCAGAATTCTACAGTGATGTGTTCTTCCCAGGGTATCATATTGCTAGGGAAATCACATGTTCATATAGCCTTAATTGGTGATGCTAAATGTAGTCATCTGGTTGAGACATTTCCTGATTTCTCCAATATACACTAACTACTTTTTCTGCAATTAATAAGCAACCTCTTAGGAAACACTTCAAAACTATATAAATATCCAATCATCAACTTTCCCCTATACTCAGCAACCCATTATGATGCTATAAAAAGATGTTTTTTCCTACTTTCAACACACCTCCATATTTATCAGTCAGCACCTGGCAGTTTACTGTAATGAAAAACCATCCTTCCCTCCCTCCCCCCATTTATTTCTATATCTACTTATTATTGGTATGGACTCAGAGATTCCTGTTTTTTTAATGATTTATACGGCAGTCCTTCATCTACTGGGGTGGGGAGGGGGAAAGAGGTTCCAAGAACCTAGTGGATTCTTGAAACTGCAGAGAGCATCAAATCTTATGTATACAATATTTTTCCCTATGCATACACAACTATAACAAAGTTTAATTTATAAATTAGACACACAATGACTAGAAAAATAATTATAACAAGATACTATAATAAAAATTATGTAAATGTAGTCTCTATAAAAGTAAGAACGCCACAGTCACAACTGTAACAAAACAAACTCACAAACATATAAACACGTTTATGTTAGTTATCTTTTGAAGAACTTTTCCAAGGTTAGAGCTTAAAAATATTTGCCAGTTTGCATAGGCAAGGTTTTTATAAACTTAGTTCTGCAAAAGAAATAGACTCAAACTTCTTTTTTGATTAAAAAAAAAATCAACAAATATTAAATGTAGATTAATGAGTCATAAGTGCTAGTACAAAGAGCAGATCCTAAAAGCAGGAAGAGATACCCTTATCACCTATCCACCACTCATCCCACAAAAACATTCTGGGCCGTCAAGACTACGATGACCTTAAATGTTAGTATTTCTTATACATGCACCTGTTTTTGAGAATGAGCTCTAACAACCAACTCAAGATACTACCTTAATGAAAATAAGAACAAAATGAGACCTTTTCTTCACTTCCTTGAGTAAGCAAACACACACACACACACACCCAGGATGTAACAATGGAAACTAAAGCATGGCTACACTATTCCTGTTTAGGTAGGCTGGCAGAATGCAGGGACAAAGTTTTCTATTGTTAGGCCTTCAACTGCACTGATTTTCTCTTTGTCATTGTTTAAGCAATCACTAATCCTATTAAGCATATTTTTCATCTCAGACACTATAGTTTTCATCTCTAGATTTTGACTAATTTTGTATACTGAAAATGAAATTATTTTCAAACAGCTGTCATTAACACCTGTATTCTTTGTATTTTAACTGGTTAAATTAGAGAACCACAGAATATAGTATTATCTCAAAGACCTAAGATAGAAAGAGCTCTCGCTAAGGCAAATAGTTTAACAAAACTTACCCTGAGTTGTGAAATTGCTGCTTTTCCTTCCTCACTTTCTTCATCAAACTCATCATCACTCCACTCCCAGCCACCATCTTCTGTCTTATGAAGACGGCCACTGGAACCTGGTACTCTCCGAACCTGCCCATTAGGAAGAGAGACGTGGACTGTGGTAATGTCTGACAGTCAGGACACGAAAACTCAATTTATACACCCTTTTCCCTCTTACTTCATAATTAAGTATATAATCATTTTCCCCATGAGTTTTCCATACAAAAGTCTTCTTTCCATTCCTCATGAGCTCCTTGTTCACAACCTCCTTTATGTCTTTATTTGTAACACTACTTTCCCTGCACTTACATTCTGTGAGTTTAAACATCATCAAAATTTTTCTTAGGTGGAGCCAAATCTGTTTAATGATAATTTTAGTAGTTTCATGTCCCAAGATATTTTAAAAATAAAAAAAATGTTTAGAGTTCACGAAATAAAGAAACTCAAGAAAGACTACTTTATTTTTAATGTTTAAAATCACAATTTTACCTGTAGTTTCAAGAATCACTGTGCAAATTTCAGTAAAAAATAGCAATCTCCTAACTTTCATCCTTTTCACAAAGGCAACAACTTTCAGCTCACTTTAGCTCATTCTTTTGGAATTTATAATCATATCTCTAAAAACACGGTCTTATTGCCCCTTGACATTTTGATTTTAGGAATTATCTATTGGACTCTCTTCTATGAAAGATGAAATATAACCCTATTATCAATTTCCTGGTTTTTTTCTAAAGACACTGTAATTTCAGTTAGATCAATATTCAGTGTTTGCATAATATGATCATGCAAATGATACAGCTTATTGTGTATTAAAATTATTTTTCTTTCCTGCATACTTTTTTGTCCCCTAGAGTTAAATTTGCTTATTTCTATGTATTTAATATATTTATCCTTAAGTTCTTTCCCAGCTGTGCAAATCTCTTTTCACCACTGGAGGAAGCCCCTCAGAGTCTCCAGGTCTATTCCAACTTAGATTCGTTTCTTACTAAGGCTAGTCCTTCAGCTAGCGCGGTACCAGAGGCACCTCTACCCAGAGGGACCAGGCTTCCTGCATCACATGACTTCCCTATTTGTTGTTAACATGACAAATATCTTGATTCCATCACTACATCACTTACTAATTTTGCCTGGTTAAAAGAAAGTATGGGTTAGAAATAATTTTCTTTCATAATTTTGAACAGAGTAGTTCTCCTGTGACTTGGCTTCCAGAGGTGTTACTGGAGTCATAATGACTTTTGATCCCGTCTGTGATCTTTCCCCCTTCTCAGGAAAGCTACTGCATCTTCTTTAGTCACTATTCCTGACCTATCATGGTAGTATATTTTGGTGTTGACTTATTTTCACTGACTGTGTTGGATGCTTGGGCTCTTTCAATTTGAAAATTCATGACCACCAGTTTTTGCAACTTTTTCTTGAATTGTTTCTTCAATTTCCTTTCTTCTGCTTTTTTTCAGTTCTTCTTTTCAAATGGCTCTTTAATGTTTACATCTTTTCTCTGTTATTATCTATTTCTGAGCCTTTTTGACCTGTTTCTAGAGAATTTCTTCAACTTTACCCTACAAACTGCATACTGAACTTTTTTATTTATGTATTTAGATGCTGCGGTACAGGCCAGAGGTGTGGGAGGTGAGAGGATTCACCAGAGACAGAGAAGGGAGCAGAACAGGCAGACCAACTGATATACACTGCTGAGGGGAGCAGCGGGTGAGGCAGGAGAGGCCTGCCATGCCATATGGGTTCCCTTCCTAGCTGGGGATCGAACTCGCGCTGCTGTGCAGTGGATGCTTCACAGTGTGGTGCTCAACCCGCTGCGCCACCAGGCAGACCCAGTGTGTACTGAACTTTTAAACTTCTTCTATCTTTTCAATTTCCAAGAGCTTTCTGTTGGTGGTGGGCCTTTTTTTTTTATTATTATTATTGGATCTTTTTTAAGTTTTTTTTCCTTTTTTTCTTTATTTACATATATTTGACATCAGTTGTGGTCCGCATGGATTTCTGACCATCATTTCACCAGAGCACCATCACTTCAGTCCCCTGTGCTCTTTCTGTTCTCTATGGTGCCATTCTTTAAATGCTCTTTTTACTCAAGTTAATAGTTTTATCGAGTTATAATTCATGTATCATACAATTTGACCCATTTAATGTATACTATTCAGTCATATTTATCATCATATTCAGAACTGTAAAACCATCACCACAATCAAATTGAGACCTTTTTTGTCATCCCACCCTACCCCAAAAACATCCTATATCCATTAGCAGTCACTTTCCATTTCCTACAATCCTCCCAGTCCTAGGTAACCGTAATCTTTCTGTCTCTATGAATTTGCCTACATTTTATATAAATGGAATCATACAATATGTCCTTCTTTATAACTGGCTTCTTTCAACTAGCAAAGTTTTAAATGTTCATCTATGTTATGGTAACAGTACTTCATTCCCTTTTATTGCTGAACAACATTCCACTATATAGATACATTACATCTTATATATTCATTCATCAGACACGGAAAATCAAGGTGTCTCCAGTTTTTAGTTATTAAGAGTAATGCTGCTATGAACATTCACATACACTTTATTGTGTGCACATGTTTAATTCTCTTGTGTAAGTCAAGGAGTGAAATGTTAGGTAATATGCCAACTCTGATTAGCCTTTTGAATTGCTGCCAAACTACTTTCAAAATGGCTGTACCATTTTACATTTCCATCAGTGGTATGTGAGAGTTCCAATTCCTCCACAACTTTATCAACACTTGCTATTTTCTACCTTTTTTTTTTTTTCATTACATTATCTTAGTAAGTATGAAGTTGTATTTTAAATTAAAAAAAAAAAATTGTATGGTGTGAGACAAGGCCCAACTTCCTAACTCACTCTGGTAGCTGCAATAGTAATTTAATAGAGTTGAGAATTAACTGGTCAGTTATCTAACACACCATTTCATTCTAGGAGATATCAGAGTAATACTTAGGCATATATAAACTAATGATGAATGATGATATCATTCACTATAGCTTTATATATTCACCACTATAGCTTCATGTACTGTGAAATGAACATCTAGATCAAAGAATGTTAAAGGATAGAAAATGAATAGCAGTCATCTCATACTGCTTACAAAGTATTACTTAACACATACTTTCAAAATGCAAAGGTAAATCTCACACAATTTCCCAGGAAAATTGAGATAAATCCCATTTACCTTTTTAGATCTTTCAGAAATGGTTGGTGCTCTCTGCAATATTTTTTCTTGAAGAAATTCTTTATTCTGGAAAGGAAAAATTAGTATTTTCATCTCAAAAAAGATGTTTTAAAAGATGTTGTAATTGAAACAAAAATACTGACATAGAAACATTCATAATTGAAATGTTACATAGTAGCTAAGTTTTCTAAGTATGAGAAAAGCTTCCATTCTTTTATTCTGAAACTCCTTTAGTGCATTACTACCATGGTTTTATAAACTGACAGAGCTTTAGTACACTAAAGTTACATAAACATTATCTATGAAAAGTCTGCATTGCCACATGTCCATTGGGATCATGGTCTTACATTTCCTACTACAGTAACATCCAGTATCTTTGGAATGTGCAATGGTTACTCATTAGTAAACCCATAAGTGAGAGTTCAGTATTTTTTACACATATTATTTAGAATGGCAAAATTAAAGATTGTTCGTTATAATTTTTACCTAATTTATATGAAAAATGCATTTACTAATTCTAAAATATGTTTAATTTCTAAAAATTCTGTGGCTAATGCTCTCAGCAATTATTTGGTTTACCATCATTCTTTCAAATATAATCATCTTAATGTAAAGTAACTTCTGAGTAGAGAACCTAATTTGGACAAATGAGGACTATCATATAAACACGTAAAATCAAAGGGTACATATTTTCCTACCTTTGCTTTTTGGAAAAATTTGTGCCTTAGTAGTTCTGCTGCTGTTGGTCTAAAACCAAAATAGAAAATTATAAAAGTTAATTAAAATGTTGTAGGGGTCTATAGCTACCACCTATTATCTATAGCTTACAGATTATTCTTTTCTAAAATAACTTTTATTTTTAAATAATTCTACATTTACAGAAGAGATGCAGAGACAGTACAGAGTTCCTACATACTCTTCACCATTTTCCCCTAATATTAACACTTTACATTTTGGTATGTATAATTACCAGGAAATTAAAAATATTTACAATGGTACAACACCAATAACTAAACTATTACTTTTCAGATTTCTCCAGTCTTTCTACTACACACCCTTTTTTTAAAAAAGATTATTTATGCATACAAGAGCTGGGGTACAGGCAGAAAGGAGGGTGAGATGATTCACCAAAGACAAGAGTGAGGAGGAGCAGAACAGGCAGATCGACTGAAATACACTGCTGAGGGGCGCAGTAAGACAGGAGAGGTATGGCCGGGGATTGATCTCGTGATATAGTGGCTGCTAATTGCTTCATAGTTGTGACTTAACCCCTTGCACCACTAGGGAGGCCCCTCTACTAATACTCTTGTTTCTAGGACTTAACCCAGGGCATTAGGCTGCATTTAGTTGTTTCTGTCTCCTTTGTCTCCTCTAATCTGTGACACTTCCTCAATCCTCCCTTTCTTTGACACATTTGAAGAGTACTGGTTAGGTAGTTAAAAGCACATTCTTAAATTTGAGTTGTCTGATGTTGTTACAGAGTTTGTGGAAGAATACTTCAAACTGATGTGCCCTTCTCCTTGTATCATAACAGGGAGCATATTGCAATCAGTATGTTTTATAATTGGTGATGCTAACTTTGGGGAAGAGGTCTACTAGGTTTTTTCATTTTAATCTTGCTATTTTCCCTTGTTCATACTCTATTTCTTGGGGTTAATGATCATATTTTCTAATAACTTTTGATTTTTTTCCTATGATTTGATTTCAAATAGAATTACTTTATAACCCTTTCAGATACCTTTGTATTATCCAGAGTTCTTGGAATACTAATCCTGCCTGACTCTGGTGACTCCAGTTTCCAATGCAGAGTTTCATGATACTTCCTGTCTAATTTATGGCTCATTCATTATTTCTGGCACTGGAGAACTACCTGGATTGCAAGCTCATCTATGGATTTATTTTTTTATGTTTGATAGATTTATCCAGCATTTCTGGATATTTGTAACAAGTAAGTTAACAACTGACAACTAGGTAACATGGCAAAAGCAAAAGTTCATTATCAGACTTTATTCAGAAAACAGCAAAAAATTTCTGAAACAGCAGGCTTGAACTTTGAGGCCTATTTTTCTTTCCCTTTCCAACATTTCTAATAGAAAATTCTGAAGCCCCATTCTTAAAAGACAAGAGCAAATTACTAGAGACATGATGAATGATGCCAGCTAAAATCCTTCGCTTTTGTTATCGTTACAGAAATTAAAATTAAAGAACTCTTAGTGCTAAGGAGCTAAATAGAATATGTATGTGAAACAGAAAAATAAGATAAAGTGAGAACATAGTCCTCACTTAGGAAACTGGAGTTTTGGATCAAGTCCCACCTCTGACTATGCAGGTAGTTAACTTCAAAGATGAAAGGTTGTTCTCAATGGTCTCACACATTCTACGATTCTGTTTAACTCATGACAACACAGACATTATTCAAGGATCGTCTTTATTTTCTTACTTGTCATTCAATCTTTCTAGTATTAACAAGGATGTACTTTAAATTTCTGGTCCACTCATTAAAATATTTTTTCAACAAGTATGGTTATCTGATATTAAATATAACATTCGCTACATGATTTTCTTTAGTTATTAAAATTGTAAACAACATAAATATATTTTAGTTATAACTTTTAAATGCAAAGTAAAAGAGGTCTCAATACAGAATCTGCAACATATAGTTTTATGATTTTAAGAAATTAACTAGGAAATAGTTAAACTATTTAGGGTACACTGTATACTAAAAAGGAAGAAAGTAATTCATTATTCATTTCTAATCTAGTATATTCATCACTGTTTGTTTTATAAAGTACTATTTAGTTCCTTTATATATTCACAATTAAATTACCTGAAAAAGTATTTATATATGTCTTAAGATTTCCCACAATGGTTTATGTGTGAGATAAAAAGAAAAGTAAGCTTTATTTCACATTTTACCTTTTTTCAGGATCTTTTTGAAGGCACAATGAAATCATTTTTCTAAATGATTTTCCATATTTTTTCAGCATTTCTTTATCCTGAATACCAGTTTCCAAAGATGGAGGATCATTCTGCAGTGTCAGCATTAAAACCTGCAAGAATGTTCACTGTTATTTAATTTCTGAAGATTTAGCAAAGTAAAATTAAACACTGAGGCCAAGATTTTCAAAACAGTTTCAACATATAAGGAGATTTTATTTCCTTAACGATCACATCTAAACCAGTTGCTTAGAACCCAGAGTTATTTATATGTTTTTCACATAAACAATATACTGTAGATATATCGTATGAAAATATAGTACAGTTGGCTTCTCAGATGATGTGCCTACAAGGGCTCAATTGTATCAACATTGTACATGTCCTTTAGTTGGAATCCTTTCCTCATGTCCTCTGTCCTCATTCTTATACTGACAAACTACTCCTTAAAAAATTAAAATCATAGTAAAACTAGGAGTGTTAACTTTGCTGACTTTACCTATTCAGAGCTCTGTTTCTCTGTAACCCCTTGTAATCTGGCATTCTCTTCCAAGAACTCTTCAGAAATTTCTATCATAGAAATCACTGATGATGCCCTACTTAACAAAGTTACAGGTTTTTTTAGTTTTCACTCTTCCTACCTTCCCTGCAGCAACTGACAATCTTGATTACTCTGTCCATCCCAGATTTCTTCTTTCTTTGACTTTGATGGCAATATACTGACATGGTTAATAGAATAATAGAAGTTTAAATAACGATAGTGACATTTATGTGGTGGAATGTTGGATGTTTTTCTATACCATTTGACATTTTTTTATAAAAAGCCTTCAGTCATTTTTCTAAACAACAAATCAACACTAAAATATAAAAGGGTACTAATCATCAGAATTATTATTACCTCCTTTTCAGATTCAATTTTACTGAATTTTTATTTACTGAAATGGAATTACTAAGGTTGGTAATATAGCTCATTTTGAGAAAAAAGGTTAACATGTATATACCTGGTTGCAGGTGTAAGTCACTGTCTATACTACATATCCCCACCTCTTTAAAAAATAAGTCATTTTTAGATTTCAAAATAGCCCTCCACCTTACAGTTATTAAAAACATTCTTTTAAAGAAAGAGTTTATGAGCATCCTGTACTTCTGGCAGTCTTCAAGCTTTAGAAAAAGACTAAGGTATTAAAATATCACAAATCTTTTACATAATTCACGCGTCAAACATGTGGGTCATCATAGGTATATTTTAAATCTGGAAATACAGAGCGATGTTTTTTATAGTATCCTTTCACTGGTTCTGTCCCTTGCTATGTTGTTAAGACTCCTAAAGGGGACAATCTAACATCTTCTAAAAGTTAAAATGTACCAAGATCACACAGATGTGATTGATGTCAATATGACAACAATAGACAATGGTAGTCACCATTTTAAATAATCACAGGGCATCTTGTAAAGTAGGCAAGCAGAACAGAGTCAACAGTTACAGCTACAAACAGCATTCATATGAATATAACTAAGTGTTCACACAGATAAAAATGCTTACCAAAAATAGTGGCAGCACCATATTGAAACACAAAAATCTCATTATGTTACTAATGCTGGGGAAATCAGCAACTAAATTTCAGGTAACTACTACTATATCAGGACATAATAAATGGTCTTTTAATAAAAGCAGGTAGTGTTCTACACAAAGCAAACTTTTATTTTGAACTTTTATTCAGTCAGAATGAGTACTTTGCATGGATGATCTTTTTTAATACATGAAAACTGCTTAGAACAGTACCTGGCACAAATAAATGGTCAATTAATATTAACTATAATAATCACAGTATGTAACCACTCTAAATATCTTATGAAGTAGAAATGATTGTCATCCCATCAAGGCTGCTCTATATTGACAGACGAGGGGAACACATGTTAAAATGAAAGACATTAGACACCAAAATCAATTAAGAGTCAGGAGATTGCCATCATACGAAAACGCCAAGTACAATGTAAAGTCATCCAATGCTAAAACCAAACATCTAATAGACTTTAACTGACAGGTGTTAGAAGATATAAGGCAGAACAATAAGACTAAGTTCTGAAAAGGAACTGGAACATGAGCTAGGGCAGTACTTTGAATATGAGCCTCACCTTCATTGGTGGATACTTATGATAAGGAGCTGCCCCAGTGGCCAGTTCAATTGCTGTGATCCCAAAACTCCAGATGTCAGCTTTGAAATCATAACCTCGAACCTATAAAAAACAGGTATACATTATTACCTTTACCACTTGAAAAGCACTTTTAAAAGGCAACATCTAATAAATATTAAGAAACATGAAAGTATTTGTAAGTTTCAAGGCAACAAAGTAGCCAAAAGCTAAACATATTTGGTAATAGCCAAAAAAAAAAAAAAAGACAACCTGAATAAATGTTCACCAAAATGGGGGAAACCGCTGTTAAGTATGGTACATTCTCCCAAAAGAATGCTCTAAAGGCACTTCCTTTTGACATCTTGGTAAGGCTGTCTCAGTAACAGCTTCTTTCCAAACTTCATGGCAACACCCAAGCAGGGCTAAGAAGAAAGATGCCAAAAAAGCCAAGAAAGACAAAGACCCAGTGAACAAATCTGGGGTAAGGCCAAGAAGAGTCCAAAGGTAAAGTTTAGGACCAACTCAATAACCTGCTCTTATTTGTCAAAGCCACATCTACACTCAGTAAGGATGTTCTCAATATGAGTTTTAACCCCAGCTGCCGTGTCAGAAAGACTTTAGACTCATGGTTCCTTGGCCAGCACAGTCCTTCAGGAGCTCCTTAGTAAAGGACTTAATGAACTGGTTTCAAAGTGCAGAGGTAAGTAATTTACACTAGAAACAGCACAGGAAGAGATGACCCCACTGCTGGAAAGCACTGTCATTTAGTAGTAGAAGGAAGTCAGAGAAATCACCTGACAAGTAGAATGAGGAAATGACATTAGGAAAGGAAAGGAAGGGAACTGTAGGTATTTATAAATGGCACAAAAGAGACAAGTAAAATAAAGGGTAAGAAATGAGTACTTATTTCCAGAATTAGTAGTTTCTGCCAGGTGATGGAATGAATGACATCAGACTGCAGTTTTTTGAGAGTGGATGGAAAATGCAGATGTAGAGAAAACTAGTTCCTCAAGAACAATAACAATGAACTGACTCATAAATAGATTACATTATTTAATTCGTAGTAAGGAAATTATTAAAAACAATCCTGATTACAATATTCTTTAGGTTGTCTTTGGTATAAATGCTAGGTATAAATGCTTTTGTAAGTTCTGAAGGTTTTTTTAGTTTGTTTTTAAACAGTGGGCCAAAGCCCTAAACAATGAACAGAGATGAGTTTCCCAAAGCTAACTTCACAAATCAAACAAAATCAAACACTGCTCAATTTTTCCAGTTTTGTAACAAAACCCTAGACCACTTTAAAAAGACAAAAAGAAACAGTACCTGTTCCATAACTTCAGGTGCCATCCAACAAGGAGTGCCAACGAAAGTCTTTCTCACTTTATTCCGGGTAATATCACCGCCAGTTGCTAAAAAAGCACTAACTCCAAAATCTGAAATAGAATATGACAGCAAGGTATTAAAAATACAGTAACTTATTAACATAGTGGATAGGAAAACAATATGCAATTATAGCCCTAAATGCAAACAGCATGGCACTTTCTTGCCTTTCTGCTGAACTTCTTGACAAATTAAGGCTAAATAGTTCCTTTATTCCATTCCTCTCCACCCCCACACGCCACCATCTCCCTCAGACTGTCTCCTTTGCCTCTAAGTATTTTTTTTTTATTTTTCCAAACAAATTCTACATCCATTAAAAAATGACTCCATATTATCCCCACCACCCAGCCCATGGCAAACAACATCTTCCTGTCTCCATGGTTTTGACTATTCCTAATTGCTTCATAAAAGTGGAGTGATAACAGTATTTGTCTTTTTGTGGCTATTTCATTTAACTTATTTCAATGTCTGAGAAATCCATCTATGTTGCAGCATATGTGAGAATTTCCTTCCTTTACAGGCTGAATGATATTCCATAGATATAGCCACATTTTGCTATCCATTCATCTATCAATAAACAATGATTGCTTGGATGCGGCTGCTTCCATGTTTTGGCCACTGTGAAGAATGTTGTGAACATGGGTGTACAAATATCTCTTCCAGACATGTTTTCTTTTGGATACATACCTACAAGTGAAGTTGCTGAACCATATGGTAATTTTATTTTTCTTTTACAAACTGTCACACTGTTTTCAATAGCAGCTGTACCATTTTACATTCCCCCCAAAAGGACACAAGGATTCCAATTCCTCCACATCCTTAATCCATAAAATGTATTCTCTTTTTGATAACTGTCATCCTGCTGGGTACAAGATTTTATTGTAGTTCTGATTTGCATTTCCCTAATGATTTGTGATGCTGAGCATCTTTTCATGTGCCTATTGGTCATTTGCTTATCTTCAATGGAGAAAATTTTATTTTTAATCAACTTTTTGTTTTTGAATTTTTGTTCTCTCTATATTCTAGACATTAGTCCCCTGCCAGATATATGATGTGCAAATATTTCCCCGTTCTATTAATTCTACAGTAGTGTTTTTGATTATATAGTAGTGTTTTCTGTTTCTATAGTCGTGTTCTTATTGCACAAAATTGTTGAATTTCATGAGGCCCACTTTCCCTTTTAATTTTGTTGCCTGAGCATTTGGTGTCTCATACAAAATAATCATTGCCAAATCCAATGTCATAAAGCTGGGAGGTTTGGGGAAGCTATAGCAACAATGGTCACATACGTTTTTTATCTGTATCTCTCCTATCAGAAGTAACAATAAAGAATCAGAGCACAGGGCCTCCCTGGTGGCGCAGTGGGTTAAGCAACGCACTATGAAGCAAATCGCAGCCACTGCAGCACGAGTTCGATCCCTGCTGCCGGCCAGGC
>JAGFMF010011466.1:5255659-5278694 GCA_019455555.1 Galemys pyrenaicus | reverse complement strand
CCCCGCTTTCTGTGGTGAATCCTCTCACCCCCCCCACACCTCCGGTCTGTACCCCAGTGCTTGTATGCATAAATAAATAAATCTTTAAAAAAAAAAAAAAAAGAATCAGAGCACAGATTCCTAATATTTGGAAAATAGGGTCTTTTTTTGCCTACCATGGCTCCTGTAAGCTGTTTATAAGCTGCCTCCAAAAGCGTGCACACCTACCTGTCACACAGCTGACAGTGGGGTGGGTAATTGACACTGTGATGAGAACTGAAATTAACCACAGTTTACCTTCCAAGTCTCTCCCTGGTATTTGCAAGTCTTCAACAGACTGCAGAATTCCAAAATGGTTACATTAGACATATTCTGTCACTACAACTTCTGTTTAGGTGGTGAGATAGCGCCCTGGGCTTCTTATTCACCATAGTACCAGAATTTCTTTTCTTTAGTTTTTACCATCTGATTTTGCCTTCCTAAACAATACAGTACAATTGTGCTTAGTTTTTTTTTTTTTTTAAAGATGTATTTATTTGTGCATACAAGAGCTGGGGTACAGGCCAGAGGTGTGGGCGGTGAGAGGATCCACCAGAGACAGAGTGGGGAGCAGAACAGGCAGATCGACTGGAACACACTGCTGAGCGGAGCAGCGGGCGAGGCAGGAGAGGTCTGCTGCACCATGTGGGTCCCCCCCCCGGCTGGCAACAGGGATCGAACTTGTGCTGCAGTGGCTGCGGCTTGCTTCATAGGGTGTTGCTTAACCCACTGCACCACCAGGGAGGCCCCTGTGCTTAGTTTTGAATTGACTTAAGTAAAGTCACATATTACATATTCCATTTACATTGGCTTCTTTCACCTTAAATTTAATATTAAGATTTTTGCATATAATAATTCATTTTCATCACTAATACAGCATTTCAATATATAAATTAACCAAATGTATGTATCTATTTTACTAATGATTACTGGGATTATTTCAAACTTTTAATGTTATGAGCAGTATGACACCTACAAGCATGAGTTTCTCAACATGAACCCAGAAGTTTAGTCTTGAGGTACACATATCTTCTATCTCAATAAAATAGGTTATATTTCCACCAATCAGAGTATGAGCTATTTCCTTGCTTTATACCCACAATAATATCTGGTGTTGTCAGATGCTTTTTCTCTACCAGTCTGTTTAAAGTGGTATCCCAGTTTAAAGGGCCTCCCAGGTGGTAAATATAAATCTCAGCACTATGAAACTATCCATGAGCAGACACTACAGTACAAGTTCTATCCCCAGCCAGGGAGCTAACCCACATGGCACAGCAGATTTCTCCTATCTTGCCCACTGTTCCCCTCAGCAGTGTATTTTAGTAGATCTGCCTGTTCTGCTCCCCATTTTGTTTCTGGTAAAGTGTCTCATTTCTATCCCCCCACCCCCCGCACACACACACACACACATACACACTTCTGGCCTATACCCCAGCCCTTACATGCATAAATAAATAAAATAAATCTTTAAAAATAAGTAAATAAAATGATATCCAAATGGTGTTTTATTTTCAATTTTGGAAAATGCCTGTATCAATCTTCTGCTCGTTTTTTTGAGGTTTTTTTTTTTTCTTATGGGTTCATTATATACTATAAATGTGAACCCTTTGTTAGTTTTTCATGTAAATACCTTCTCTAGTCTGTGGCTAGCCTTTTTACTTATTGATAGTGACAAGTTACTGTGTTCCTCTGTGAAGAGAGGCTGCTTATTTTAAGAGTCAAATTTATCCATCTTTTCCTTTATAGAGCTCTATGTGGCTTCATTTAAATATTTCCTTACCTTAGGACATGATGAGATATACCTAAATTATCTTCTAAAAGTTGAAGAAAAAAATGTAAGGTTTGGTGATTATCTTCTTCCTACCAGTCACCTGACCGTGAGTGGCCCCACAGTAGTGTGGGACCAACCTGAGGTTTTCCCAGGGGATCTGCTTGCTTGATGATCATGCAGTACAGCCATTCTGGAGTAAGCCTGGAGGAGGGGGTATTCCATCAGGACAGCCACCTTTGGCAGGCCCTGGACTCCAACTCTTTCATCTCTTCTGCTGTAAATCTATCAAAAGTACACTGCTACCTCTCGGGTGCCTCTTCTGACCAACACCCCATTTCCCCAAGGACAGAAGCAGCTCTTTATCACCTCTCTAGAGCATATTCTTAAACACAATGAGGTTTTTGGACTGCTTATCCTTTACAAGAAAGTACAAAATGTTACGAAAATCCACAGCAGAAGACCCTAATGATGGTAAGGAGCAGATAACTTGATATAATATGTAGTGGCTAGAGAAATATTTATTAAGATAAAAAATGAAGGATAAGAAACAGAGGTTATCTTCAAAGTTTGTACAGATGTCAATATATCCATTTTAATAAAGAAGAGTCCAGTGAGTAGGAGAAAACATAAAAGATAATATGACTTTACTGACCATTAAATCAAATGAAAAGAAATACTAATCATTACCTGCAATCTGTACTGAGCCATCTTCTCCAAGAAGAATATTTCCAGCTTTCACATCTCTTTAAGAACAGAAAAAGTATTAAAAACCACTTATTTTGAAGTCACATGATTAAAATAATTGTTTACTACACTCATACAACACAGCTAGTATCCGTGCTCTCTGGCATTAAAGGGTATTAGGCCAACAGGAAAAAAAAAATCTAAAGTTAAGTGATTTGTACTAGAATCCAAATATTGTAAACAGAAAGCTATAATATATAGCATATATATATATACACATTCATAATTATGCATGTACCCACATATATACAATATATAGCTGCTTCTTATAAAGTCTGGGAAAACCCAAGATGATCAAATAGTCTTGACTGGGATAACAGTGGTCAAGAAATGTGCCTGTCACCTACCTTTACCTAATTCTCCTTTTTAAATTATGTATTTTTTCCTACATCTTAATATATTATCAAAATTTTTACATAATCAGTATGTGACTAAAAACAGGGACTATTCTATTCCCATAGCACAAAGACAGAAATTATCCAGGCTCTATGTTTTATTGGCAATCATTAAATTCTCATATAATACATGATACGCTTCTGTTGAAAAACTAAATATCACTGAAAAATTCATTTGGTCATCATTTGTAAGTGTAGTATTCTCTCCAATGTTTTCAATGCCTAGTTAATGCTGCTGTGACATACCTGAGATTCCCCCCTACATACATTATATCAGTGCCATCCATTCAAATCTCTAACTTGTTTTTTCTCAAGCAACAGTGTGTTAGTAATATCTTGGAAATTTTTAAATTCCTAAATCCTATTGTTAGGGGGAAAGGTGGTCCTAAATGAATTATGGGTGTGTGGACTTCAACCCCCACTCCAGACCATCAGTGTTCCAGAACCACAAATCCGATAAGATGATTATCGAAGAGTGGATTACTGGGACCTAAGGGTGGAGTTAAGCAGCCAGGCTGGCTATAAAACCAGAGGTGAGCTTGGGGTCCTTCTTCTTACTGAGGAGCCAGACCCCTTCCTTCGGAGCCATCTCATTCGACCTGGAGCCAGCTCTCAATGTGCCATTGCTTAGATCTGGTAGAGTATTTGTGGATTTGTATCCCTTTCTTTTTCCTTTGGTGTTATTACTATTTTATTCCCCTTTCTTTCATAAAATAAAACGTGCTAATAACTTTTGCCACGTGTACCTGGAGTTGGGACTTTTAAGTCTTCTAAGCGCGCGGGTGGAGAACCCAGTGTGGGGAACCCATTTTATATTAGGGTTGCCCTGTAACACTATGAGCAGATACTCCACTTCTTAATAACCTAGAGAAACTCTCACAATAAAATATAGTGGGAACAGACAAGAGGAAATCACTGAAGCAGTCTTTTAAAACAAACCTAGATAGCCAACAATAGCAGAAAGGTTAAAATTAATTTTGACACATCCATGAATGGAATAAATTCAATCAACATGTTGTAACATGAAATGCCTTCCAATACATATCAGTGAATAAATCAAGTAGAACTGTTATTTCGCATGATCCCAGTCAAGTCATACACAAACATTCATACATCGTTCCATAAATACCAAAGGGAGAGCAATGAATGACTCTGTGGAGAGGCGCTGGACTGAAGTCAAGGGGAACAGTGTTTAAAATACCTTATGGGAATGTATCCATGGGTTTATTTTATAATTAAAAATAACTAAACAAAGGAGAGCCAACCCTTGATACTAGACAGACAAGCATGTTCATGGAAGAACACTGGTCATGAAAGGAGCCAGTGAAAAGCACAACACCCCATCCTTTTCCTATCCCCGTTATTTTATTTTCCATTGTTAAACAGAACAATTCTTTGGTACATAATGAACAACAGTTGTAGTATCTTCATACCAAAGCATACACCACTCACGAACATATACTGAAGTGCAAGGAAATCATGTCACTGAGTATTCTACTGTTTATAAATCAAAGCGATTTACAGAATGTTTTTCCAGAAACTGACAGAATGGACGCTGGCTCCATTTTCTCTATAAACCTCTGACTCAGGATACTACAAATAGTAGAGAATTGAGGACATTCCCCTCTCTGGGTGACAAAGAACATTCTACTGAGTCAGTAACTCCCTCCCATCTCCTTTTACTGAGTCCATCTAGAGAATGACATCAACAGTCACTGACTGGGGGGGGAGGGGTAGGGAATATAGTCACTTCCTCTTGTATGTTTTTGCAGCAAGCTATAACATAGTATTAGCACAGATCAAAGAAATAAAATATCCTGGCCTGTTTTCCTCATTTTACCATGAGCTAGATCTGGGCCAGTATCCTAACAGTATTTCTATATACATTCTGTGTCACCTGAACTTACTTGGGATATGATTATAACATAGGAGATATTTCTCAGATACTCATTAAATAGATTTAACCAACTACATAGGAGATAAGTAACCTAGTAGACCCAACAGTTAAATCCTCCATTCATTCTTAAACAGCAAGAACATTATAGTTTAATGTCACTTCTCACACATTGCTGTTGTACCAAAGTTATAAATTCCTCTTAAAATTAAAAGGAATGTCACAGATATGCTTGACCTTCTCATTAGTAAAGAACACAAGTTTCCACCCACAACATTTTTGTAACCCATCAACAGGCAGAGTTTGTGGAAAACTTGAAAAAGGTCAAGAGAAGAAATCAACCAAAAAACAAGCTGGAAAATATACTCTACTTAGGCATCTTAAACTGAATTCAACACTTCTGTAAAGTCTTTAAAAATAGACTTAATTAAAATAACAAAAAAAATAATTGGATAAAGAGTGAAAAGTTAAGTCTAATTCAGAGATCTCCTCACCCTAGTCAAAACCTCTAAATCTCAGAGGAGGGAGGAGAAAACTTAGTTAAAGATGGAGGAAAGTTATCTGATCTGATCTACAAGTCTTACACCAATTATCTTCCTGAAATAATAACTGGGCTTTAAAGATACAAGAAATAGCAAAACTCACTTTAAAAAATCATTTGTTTTCCAGTAAAACAACTGTTTCCTAAATCTTAAGTCTCAGGGTATCTCAGAGTGGTTACTGCTGAAATGTTAGGTGTGGTTCTCAGTCTTCACTGCACATTTAAATCACTTAGGGAGTCTTTTAAAATTTCCAAAGTCAAGGCCTCCTCCCAGAACACTTAAATGAGTATTTAGTGGCAGAATGAAGAATCAGTACTTATTAAAGTCTTCTAGGTGGTTCCAATATGTAGCCAAGGTTGAAGGTCTCTGATTGTAAGTGTACAATAGAGAATTTCCATGTCAGCAGCATAGGATATAATGCATGACAGAGTCTTTTATCACTATTACCCAGACCTTTAAACTCAAACACAGCATTCACATGCTACAAATACAAAGAAATGCTGGAAAAACTGGTGGAATGACCACAATGTTGAACGTGAAATAAAAGAAACGCTCAAGTTACAAAACTAAAAGGGTATGTAAGAGCAAGAGCAGTGATTCTTAGCCCCAAATGGCTAGGGAATAAGTTTTTAAAATCCATACCAAAACAGAAGGTATGCACTGGGTAGTTTATGGCTGATAGAACTGAGACCTTCAAAAAGCCAGGGCCCTAGGAAGCCTGCACCATGTTGAAAGATAATCTTATCCAAAAAAGGCAAGCTAGTGTAACCATATTAAAATAAAACATACATGTCTAGGAATAAAAGGGGTCATTATATAGTTTATAAAAGGAATAATTAACCAGGAACATAAAAGTCCTGAACCTGTCTAATCTTCAATCATGGGGAATTATTTACAAAGGGGTCACTGGGGTTGAAGGATTCTTTCCCACTACTGGCCTCCATTGCTCTGACACAAAGTCAGCTCTTAATAAAATTGATGTCCTCTCTCATAGTCTGTTTAGTCTGCCATTAAAAAATACTACAAACTGGGTGGTTAGAAGATCAAAGTGATAACAAATTTGGTGTCTGGCTAAGATCTGCCGACATACTTCATAGATCTTCTTAACACCTTTTCACTGTGTCTTCCCATGGCAGAAGGCACAAGTGAATTCTCTGGGGTTTCTTCTCTAAGGAGAGTAACTCCCATTCATAAGCACTGCACCCTTGAGCTTGAGACCTAATCACCTCCCAAAGGTCCCATCTCCAAATGCCATCACACTGGGTATTAGGTTTCAACATTCAGCCCATAGTACTTCCCTATATGATAAGTTGTTTTTCTCTTGCTGCTTTCAAGCAATTATGCTGAGGTTTTAACAATGTGACCATAATGCGTCTAGGTCTAGATCTCTTTGAATTTATCCTACTTGAGGCTTGCTGAGTTGCTTAAATTTGCAGATTGCAGTTTTTCTTCAAAGTTAGAGGGCTTGGCATTATTTCTTCTGATACTTATGTCCCTTTTACTCATGTAGCCAAATGAGAGCACAGGCATTTTAAAAAGTCACACAAAACCAAGCAGAGACTGATTCTGTGCCCAAATTTAGAAATTAAAAACAGCTGACACTGAACCAGTATATACCCCTCCTTACTGATTAGCACAATTTTTCCTAGCTGTTTGGAAGCAAACTGACCAAATTCAGATTCCAGCTTTGTCATTAACTAGGTAACATTTGGCAAATTACTCTTTGCTCTGGTATCCTCATCTGTAAAGTGGGAATGATAAAAGTACCTACCTAAAGTAATTGTGAAGATTAAATGGTAACATACACAATGCACTTGGAACAGTATTTAGCACGTTTCAGATAATGCTAGTCATCATTATCATCTATGCCAATAGTTAACAAACATTTTCATAGAAGGCAAGATAGTAAGTATTCCAGGCCTTGTATGTCAGATGTTGTCTGTCATCACTACTTTGTCTTTGCACTGTGAAAGCAGTCACAGACAGCCTATCAATGAGCATGGCTCTGTGTGTGTGTGTGTGTTACAGTTTTTTGCAAAGAGCCATGAGGCTGGATTCAACCCAAACTGTAATTTGTCAATCCCTGCTGACCTATATGGCTACAGAAGACTGTTTTATTCTTTCACATGACAGTGTGGGCATAAGGACATCCACCCAGTATGGTGACTCCATGGAGCCAGGGACCTGGGCTTCTTCTATTTTATTTCTCAGCCATCCCGAAATTCTTGGGGCATAAACCAAGAAGGCTTACCACCATATCCTCATTTCTAATGAAGGGTGAAGGGAGAAATAGAGGTTATATAACTTTTTGTTAATAGTGATTCTCAGGACATTTGGCAACATATGGAATTTTTTGGTTATCACAATGGGTGCTGGGGGGATGTTACTGGCATGTAGTGGGTAGAAATTAGGGATGCCACTAAAAATACCCTACAATACACAGAACAGTCCCTACAATAAAGAATCATCCAGTTCAAATGTCTGTAGTGCTGGGATTGATAAATTTGTTAGGGGAACAACTTGAAGTAGCACATAGTACTTTTGCTCCCATCACAGTAAGCTAGAAACTGAAACACACAATCATACCTGGACTGTACGGGAGCATTTGAAATGTTGCCTTTCTTCTGGAAGGTCATGTGCCTACTAAGAAATGTCTTTTCAATTTTTTTTAATTCTAAATAAGGGAAGACATTTGGGGGAGCAATTAAAAAATCAATGGCATATCTTTTTTCCAGATAACTGCTTAATATAAATGAATTAGAACTAAAGTAAACTAAATTACATACATTTCCAGTATCAAGGTATGAATTCATAGGGTTATCACCATCCTAAGGATGGGAATCCTTGTTTTCAGGCTTTCTCTTGACAGCACAGGAAATACCTTCTTGATTGTTTATTATGTGATCAGACTCTGTCTTCAGTCAATAGCTAACACATTATTTTAACCAGGTACGAAACAACTGATTGGGAACAGTTTTAGATGAAACTTTTTTTTTTTCCTTTTGTCTTTAGTATTTCTGAAATTTTTAACTTATCTATCATTTCATAGTCAAGTGTGCCCCTTCATCCCCACAGAGTGTTTTCCTTTGTAAGACTTAAACAGGTTGAAAACTTTAGAAAACTAGAGAGAATTGCTCTTTTCTCCAAGAGTGAGATGCTCCATAAATGGCTGATTTCACCTATTACATGTTGATTTTCTTTAAAATGCTGCTATTCTCCAAAGCAACCTAATCAAGAGTGTGTGTGAGAGAAAGGGAGAGAGGGAGGGGAGGTGTAGGAAGGAAGTGAAAGAGGACACTTAAGTTCTACTCTCCTAGCCAAGTACCATAATATAATCACTGTTGGTAAAGATACACCTCAGACCTTACTAGTCTCATAAATGAAAGTTATATCCTTTTGCCAAGTTCTCCCTATTTTCCCTACTTCTTAGTCTCTGAGAACTACTTTTCTACTCTCTATTTTTAAAAGTTCAATTTTTCTTTTTAGATTCTACAGTTCATAATATCACGTGGTATTTGTCTTCCTGTCTTGTTTGTTTCACTTAGTATGATACCCTCCAGATTCATACATGTTGTCACAAATGATAGGATTTCCTTCATTTTTATGGCTGAATAATAATAGTTAATTAACATACATACACACATATTTTTTGCTGATTTGTCTGTTAATTGACATTTAGGTTTCCATTTCTTGAGGCTTTTGTGAAAACTGCTCTTATGAAATCAGGAGTGCAGACATCTCTTTGAGAAACTGACTTCATTTCCTTTGGGTATAAAGTTGGCCCTCCCTATGTATGGATTCCACATTGCAGACTGACTCAACCACAGACTGAACACACGTACTAAGTAGTTAGGTCCACAATGGTTGTACATACTCTTCTATTCTTGTCATTCCCTAAACACTGTAACAACTATTTACATAACATTTACATTGTGTTAGGTATTATATGTAATCTAAAGATCTGAAGTATATGAAAGGTATAAGTAGGTTATAATGCAAATGTATGCCATTTCATATAAAGGATTTGAGCACATACAGATTATGTGAGGGAGAGGAAGAGTGACCTGGAACTATGGAAAATAAGAGACTACTATATACCCAGAAGTGGGATTGCCGTGCATATAATAGTTGTATTTTTAATTTATTGATGAAACACCATATTGTTTCCCATCATGGGTGTAACTTTTTACTGCATATCTTTTTAATAACAGACATCCTAACAGGTATAAGATGGTACTGCATTATGGTTTTGATTTGTATTCCCTGATTGTTAGTGGTACCGAGCATGTTTTCATGTACCTATTGTCTGTATGTATGTCTTCTTTGGAAAAAAAAAAAATCTATTCTAGTCCTTTACCCATTTTGGGGTTTTGTTTTTGTTTTGCTACTAATTTCCATCAATTAAATCTATATTTTGGATATTAACCAATTAAATATGTGGTTTGTAAATATTATGTTGATGATTTTCCTTGCTATGCAGAAGCCTTTTAGTTTGATAGAGTACCAAGCAATTGTTTTGTTGCCTTTGCTACTGTTGCTAAAACCAAAAAATCATTGCCAAGATCAATGTCAAAGAACTTACCACAAATGCTTTCTTCTAGTTTTAAGGATTCAGGTCCTAACTACATGAAGTCTTTAATTTATTTAAATCATTTCCACATGAATATTCAGTTTTTTAAACACTGTTTATTGAAAAGACAATCCTTTCCCCATTGTACATTCTGACTAACTTGCCAAAAATTGTCTAATATACATGGGTATACTTCAGAGTACCTGATTCTGTTCGTCTGACCTTTTTTTGTTTTTACCTATTTTTTTTTTATGTCAAAAGAACACTATTTTGATTACTATAGTTTTGTAATATAGCTTGAAATCAGGAAGTGTGAGTTCTCCAGTTTTGTTTTTCTTTCTTAAGATTGCTTTGGGAGGGGCCTCCCTGGTGGCGCAGTGGGTTAAGCAACGCACTATGAAGCAGACCACAGCCACTGCAGCACGAGTTCAATCCCTGCTGCCAGCCAGGGAGGGGACCCACATGGTGCAGCAGACCTCTCCTGCCTCGCCTGCTGCTGCCCTCAGCAGTGTGTTTCAGTCCATCTGCCTGTTCTGCTCCCCGCTCTGTCGGTGAATCCTCTCACCGCCCTGGACTCTGGCCTGTACCCCAGCTCTTGTATGCATAAATAAATAAATCTTTAAAAAAAAAAAAAAAGATTGCTCTGGGAATCTAAGAACCTGGTAGTTCCATGAATATTTTAGGGCTGCTTTTCCTATTTCTGTGAAAAATGTCATGGAAACTTTGGCAGGGAATGCAGTGAATCTGCAGATCCTTTGGGTAGTATAGACATTTTAACAATATTACTTCTTATAATCCATGAATACAAAATATCTTTTCACTTATTTGTGTCCTCTTCAATTTTTCATCGGTTTCTTGTCATTTTCAATACACATTTTTCAGCTTCTTGGTTAAATTTATTGCTAAGCAACCTTTTGTTATAAATGACAGCTTGTCTATAGTAATCAAAAAACACAATTGATTTGTGTATATTAATAGTGTAGCCTCCAACTTTACTGAAATTACTTATTAGCTCCAACAGTTTTTTTGGTTGTACGCCTTAGTTTTCAGTATGTAATTTAATAAACCATTAAATTTGATTTGTTACTATCTTATTGAGGACTTCTGCATTTTCTTTCCTTGTAATATCCTTATCTGGCTTTGGTATTAGGGTACAGCTGGTCTCAAATTTTGTTGGGAAGAGTTCCTTCTTCTTTATGGAAAAGTTTGAGAGGGGCTGGTATCAGTAATTCTTTAAATTTTGGTAGAATTCGTATGTGAATCTACCGGGTCCTGAACTTTTCCTTGTTGGGATTTTTAGAGTATTGATTAGATTTCCTCACTACTATTTGCTCCATTCATATTTTCTATTCCTTCATGCTTTAATCTTGATAAGTTGTCATTTCTAAGCATTTATTTATTACTCCTAAATTTTCTAATTTGTTGATGTATAATGTTCATAAGAAACTCTTAGGAGCATTTCTATTTCTGTAGTATCAGCTGTAATGTCCCCTTTTATTTCTGACTCTGAGTCCTCTTTTTTCTTAGAGAGACTAGTGAACAGTTTGTCCATTTTATTTACCTTTTTGATAAAGCAGTTTAGTTTCATTGAGCATTTCTATTGTGTTACACATATTTCTGCTCTGATCTTTGTTATTTACTTCCTTCACTAACTTTGGATTCTGTTAGTTCTTTCAGGTGAGTAACTTAGAAGAATATATCCTGTTGTATCCTCCACTCCATTTTGCTTTGTTTATAATTAAGAATTTTATATGATTCCATTTTTCTCTTCTCTTTTAGTATGTCAATTCTTTTTTTCTCCTTCTTTTTTTAGTGGTTATCCTAGAGTTTGCTATATACATTTACAACTAATCTAAGACTGCTTTCAAACAGTAGTAGACCACTTCACAGCCAGTTAAGTATCTTATAACAGACTATTTCCAATTCTTTCTTTAAAACATGGCTACTATTTATTTATCCATAAGCTATAGTCATTGGATATACTATTACTATCATTTTGAAGGAAATGCTTTGCCAGATATATTAAGAAAAATAAAATATTCATTTTAATCTTAATTTAATCCTTCCCTAATGCTTTTTCTGCTTTTCTTTATACAAAGCTGATTTTCTGACCTATATCATTTTCTTCCCCACTGAAGAAAAACTTTTAACATTTCTTGGAAAGGTAGGTCTAGGGTGACAAAGGCCTTCAATTTCCATTTGTTTGATAATATCTTTTTTTCCCTTCAGTTTTGAAGGTTAATTTTGCCAGATCAAGTAATCCAGTTGGGGGGTTTAGCTGAACTTCTTAAATACTTCACACCAGTCTTTCTGCTTACATGGTTTCTGAAAAAAAGCACTATGTAATTCTGTGCCTTGTTGTATAACTGAGGCTTTTTCTTTGTTTCACTGACTTCTTTTAAAATTTTTTTTTTGATTTTTCAAACAAAATTTTTTAAGATTTTGTTTCTGCTTCTGGGTTTACCTAAAGACTTCTTCTGAAAGAAAGTCTTACACATGATGTTGTGGACCTCAATTCTCTGATGGAGCTAAGAAGAGTTGCTGATTTGCAGTTTGTTTAGCTTTTCTTTTCTTTTTTTTTTTTTTAAGATTTATTTATTTATGCATACAAGGGCTGGGGTACAGGCCAGAGGTGTGGGGAGGTGAGAGAGTCCACCAGACAGAGCAGAGGGCAGAACAGGCAGACTGACTGAAACACACTGCTGAGGGGAGCAGCAGGCGAGGCAGGAGAGGTCTGCCTGCGCCAAGTGGGTCCCCTCCCCAGCCGGAGGCAGGGATCGAACTCGTGCTGCAGTGGCAGTGGCTGCGGTTTGCTTCATAGAGCTTTGCCTAACCTACTAAGCCACCAGGGAGGGCCCTGTTTAGCTTTTCAATTCTTGTAAGGATGAAAGTGATGGCTTCCCAAGCTCCTCACATTAGGATTAGGTTACATCTTAATCTAAAATTCCAGAGTGTTTCTACTGATGTCCAAAACTATTATCATATAGATAATTCCTACTGATTAGGAAGACAGTGCCATTAACTTGAAGTATTAGTGTAACTCTGTCAGCAGGGATGGCTGAGAGATACACAAAAATTCAAGGATCTTCTTGCAAATCAAAGTATTATGGGACTATTTAGGCAGATTGGTAATGTTCAATACCTCTGATAGCTGAGAAAGAACTCTTTCTCTGACCCTCCAGCAACCCCTGCCACCATAAAGAAGGCCTTAGCACCCTATTGGACTCCTTGGGTATTACATGTGCCTCACTTCAGCATTCTCCCTTATCCTTCATATCCAAAATAGAAGAAATTTGTTTTGACATACCTGTGAATCTGTCCATTTTTATGCAGGTATTCCAATCCTTCTAGCACTTCTTTGAGTATTGTAGCAATGGTAGGTTCATCTAGGACTCCACTTTTATGTTCTCCCTTTGCCACAATATATTTAATAATATCCAGAACAGAACCTGAAAACAGAATATAAAATCTTCCATAAATTAACTCATTCAATAAAAATCTGTGTAATTTTGAAGTCAAAACTTATGTGACCCTTTACATAAACTTAACTGGATAGGAAAGGAAGGAAAAAGAGAGAAAATATAAAGAAGCATAGAAAATTTTAAATGAATCATTTATTTTCAATTCCATTTTAAAACAAAAGACAGTCTGCTTGCTAATACCCAACTTTACACCAGCATCTCTTTTAAACTTCTAAGGAGAATTTGGAGCATTTTTATCATCTCTGAAAATTCCTAGGTAAACCATGGCAACCAGTAACACTTTAGTCTAAGTTTACCAAGGTTTCACAAACCAAGCCAGGCCTCCAATACTAGGTAGATTAAGGTATACAATGTTGTATGAACAAAAATTATATCGAATACAATTGCAATGCAGATTAAATTATAGAAGATATAACTTGGAAAATAAAGATCACATGTTTATAGAAATTATAGAATTAAAATTAATTTTTCAGAAATTTTTTAGAAATAAAATAAACAGTTTAATAAGCAGTTCTCTTTAATTAACAGCTCAAATGTATTATCAGTCCCATTCTCCCCAGGATAAGAAAGAATGTACCTACTAAAGACTAGGAAAGAGGGAAAAGACACATAATAAGTAATAAAATCACAGAATAATGACCACTATACAGAGGAAAAGTTTGTATGAGATTCATTAAGATTTTTGGTAGTATAATGGCCTACAAATTATAGAACCAAAACAAAACAATCTCCAATATTAGAAATTGTGCCAAGAATTCTGGAACATAACATAAACTGCACTGAGAAGACTGTCCATTTATTGGCACGTGACCTCAATTTAAATAACTAAAACGTACCCTGTAGAATGCTTCTATTTTATATGCTTAAAAAGGATACAAAAATGTACTTCCAAATAGATGGAAAGAAGTGGTTTAGATGGAATCCTTAAAACATGGGCGAACTGAAAACATGTTTACTTTAGCTCCCACTTAAAATCCACTAAGTGGACAAACCTAATTTACAAAAAGAAAGGCACACATTCAGGATGACAAAAGAAACAGGCAAAAAAAGAGGGAAACGGGGCCTCCCTGGTGGCAAAGGAGTAAAGTCTCAGCAATACCAAGCTATAGGCAGACACTGTAGTGGGAGTTCGATCCCCGGCAAGGGCGTTGACCCACATGGCACAGCATACCTCTTCTGTATTACTGCTCCCCTCAGCAGTGTATTTCAGTAGATCTGCCTGTTCTGCTCCTCACTCTGTCTCTAGTGAATCTCCTCACCCCCTGCACCTCTGGCCTATACCCCAGTTCTTCTATGTAAAAATAAATCAAATCTTTTAAAAAAAAAAAGCAGAACAGAAGAGACAGCAATAATCTTCTGGAAGAAGAAAAGCAGAAAAAGAAACTGACTAAGCACTACAGAAATCTGAAATTTCAGTTAAGTTCAGAGCAAGTATACCTATTAGGAAAAAGTGAATCCCTGCGTCGAGCTAACTAGGACCACATAAGGTGAGGTGAGGGAAGAGATTGTAGAAAGGGCTGAAAACAGGAAAACTGGCTGAAAGTTCAAATAAAAGAGAATAAGATTTCACACCTCTCCTCCCTCTCTTTAGAACCAGGTCACAACTACTCTGGTGCACCCCCACACCCCACCACTTCTCCTGGCAAAAGACTGGCAGTTTACTCTCGTGAGATTAAGAATAGGAAGGTACCAGATTCAAGGTAGATTTTTTTTCTAATACTATACTGATTCACATTTTCCTCTCTAATGCTGGGATTCACAAGACTGTGATCCAAAAGGGGGAGGCCTAAGGGAAAGGTTTTGTTTGGCTTAATCACATATTAATTCCCAAAGCAAACTGATTATGTGAAACATGTTTCACTCTTCTGAGGAATCCAGGTAAGATAAAATCTGCTTAGTAAAATGACATTTTTATAAACGTTACATGTTTGTAATTTAAAGAATATATAAAATGAAGACTGCAAAGAGAAAAATTCCTACTAGGAATTAAAAAGTAACACAATTCATCTATTCAACAAACCATATTGTATGCAAAATCTAGAACTGGGTGCCACAGAACATGTCAAGATATATACAGGACAATTACTGGTTTTCAGGGACTTTCAATCTGATAGATCAAAGAAAGAAGCAATAAAGACTCTAGCAGATATAAATGCTTTTAAAGCTGCATTTTAAAAGAGTTTGAAGAAGAAGCCCTTTCCAAAATCTTAAAAAAAATTTCTACTGATTTCACATCATCCAGTGATGAACAGGGAAATTAAAGCAATACACATCCCAAGTTTATGTCCCAGAATAGATGTTCTGAAAGTTGCCTAAGAAGTTTCTTCTTCCCTAGTCTAACTATTTTTTTGTCATTTTCAGCCTCCCAACAATATGGTTTATAGTTGGAGAGATAATCAGGCTACTAAGACCTTAATCCTTATCTAATAATGTGAAATGCCCTGATCTGGACCCTTTGCCTCTCCTCCCCCCCTCTTCTTCTCCATGATTTCTTTTGCATCTACAGCATCTAACATGACAGTATCTCACATGATGTAATATCAAAATTACACAGAATTCTTCATATCAACTAAGAGAAATGTGAAGATAAACTAATACCAGGAAAAATAAGACTGTAGGTTATTGATGGATGAGTCAAATTAATATTTTAAGTATAAATAATGAGGGAAGGATATAATGACATACAGTATTATGTCTTGGGCACATTCTAAGGGAAAAAATATTCTAAGGGATCAGTTCTCTAATTTTAACACATGAAGGAATTATCTGACAAACTAGAACTTACACTAGCATTTAAGAAATAAGATGGAGGGCCCAAGAAGTGGCATTTTTAAAAGCATTTTAACCTAGTCTACTTTCATGAAAGCTGTTCATTGAAATCTAATATTTCTCATAGTAAAAGCAAGTAAATTAAGTAATGGATAACAAAGGGGATTTTGTAGAAATTTTGTAACAAAGGAAAAAATTAAAATGTACACTATTCCCCCAAACCATCTCCTGTCTACCTTTACATTTATAGCCTGTGGCACAGAACATTTAATAAGCAGTGCAAAACTTTTAACTGTCCAAGGAAATCATTATTAAATATTAACATTGAAAAAGAAGTGAAGCAGCTATTGGTATAAGACATCTGGTCATTATAGACCAAACAAATTAGTCACTAAGCCAACATGTTCATTTCCTCCATTTACTTATAGGAAAAAAACACTTTGAGCTCAAAATTAACTCATTTATTGTAGTTGCTAATATTTCTACCAAGAAGTTTTAACCAGTCTGAAGTGTTGTTTGTGAACTTCCTGAGCCACAGGAAGTTTTGAAAGGGGTCAATTTCAAACCAGCAACTTCATCCAAAGTCGATCACTCTAATACCAGATATTTTATCTGGGTTCTGCTTAGGTCACTGAAGTCCCCTTAGAAAATGACAAAAGAAAAGCATCTCTAAACAAGGTCACTATAAGACAGTGAATTTAATTTAGATCTCTGCATTTCTACAACTGATTGCTTTTACATCTTACTTCTAAGATACTTCTCAAAATGAGAAGCTTTCTTTGATTCCTGAAAATCTGACACTATATTTTAACACTAAAAAATTTCAGAAATAGTCATTTAAAAATCAAAAGTGTTTTGAATTTTCAAAGATTAAATTCTGATATTAATAAAGCCGAACATTCAACATCAGAGTTTTAATTAGCAGAAGAAAATTACAGGATAAAAAAAAAAAGAAAATTACAGGATAAGTAGCATTGTGCAATGATTACATATACTGACACAATTAAATTTATTTTAACTCTGATGTTCACTTGATTGATAGAAATTGTAATCAAAGTCACAATTCATTTAATGGTTTGATTAGTTTATTAAATTCTACATTAGTACAATGTTACCAAATCAAAAATATGTCTTTGTTTTAAATATTTTGGCTGAAAAAGTTGATGTGAAAGAAAGTAGCCTATACATATTTCTCTTAACTCTGGTTATTTATATTTTTTAATTATTCAAAGAAAGCCCCTGTTTATCAATAGTTCTCTCGTCTTACTCTTTCAGATCCCTCATCAGTCCCAACACACACCACACTCCTCCATCTCTGCATAGTGTTCACAATAGTTAAACCATTTCTGCTATCCTTCCCCTGATACCAACTCCACCTATCATTTCATCATGGCTAATTAGTACTTATTCTTCAGGTCTCAGCTGAACGTCACCTCTTGAGGGAAGTCTTTGTTAACCCCACTGCATCCATTCTTCAATAAGATTAAGTTCTCCTGTTCCCATGGCACCATGATAGTTCTTCATGGCATGCTACATAATAATTATTTAACTGTAACTTTTCTTTCTTTGCTACAGTCTGTAAGAGCAAGAACCAACAAGTTGATTCACTAATGTACTGGTAATCAGAGTTTAAGGACAGGCATTTAAGCTGAGTTATAAATATTGAATTGACATAGTTTCCTCCTATTTTAAATAAAGTTTAATGATGTGCGTAGGTCTAGATTCTTTTTTCTAAATATTGCTTAAAGTATCTCTTCATTTAAAATGTTTACTCACTTTATAATTGCAAAGTCAAGATTTCATGTTCCTAAGTGATGAAATTTTTAAAATATTTTAAAAGCTTTAGATGTGAGATTAAGTTGACTCATACAAATATATAAGATATTATAAAAAGAGTTAATGCCTGGAACATGCCTGAAAATTATTTTCCAGGAAATCAACTGGGTAATAGGCAGGAAAATTTGGGCATTGTCCCAAGAAATCTATGACCAGGAGGAACAGAAAGTTAACATGTAAGAGACTTCACCCAGCTACATCTCCTGCCCCTTTTGCGATCAGGACATATATTCACTGAGAAGAATATGGATTCTTTTTTAAAACTATCATTCTGCTTAGGAGCAGCAGAAAAGATGGACTGGCATACAGGTACAGATGAATGAACTAAGCAGTAATTTATTCCTACCCATTAGAGGATTTTTAGCAAAACATTTAAAACTGTGTATTACACATTTTTTATAAATAAAGAAAATAATGCTATATGTGATCAATAATGAAAGATTTAGTATTACCTAATATTACCATATCTGTCCATACTGAAAGAACCATGCTTGACCACCATCTTGAAAGGTGGTTGGTGTTAGCAAGGCTTCCAACCATCATATGAACAGGGCCTTTAACAAAGCAATCCAGTTTCTCCAGTGTGTCACTAATGGGATTGAAACAAAAAGGTAATTCTGGCTACACTGAAAAGCATGAAATAACAAGGGATAATTAACTATGAATAACTAAAATTTCTGTGTACTTCCTACATGTCAGCACAGTAGCAGAATCTTTAATGTATCATGTCATTTACTCTTCCCCAATACTTTAAGAGGCAGAAGGTATCCCCATTTAACAGACAAGTAAACAGGTTCAAAGAGTTGGAGTATTTTTCCTAGTGACACACAACTGAAATGTAGGAAAGCAGAACTTTAATTCTAAGCAATATGCTCTTTATTTCACAGCCTCTGGGAAGTAAGGTAGGTGTTCAGTGAGTTACTGTATTAAAATTGCAAACTAAACCCAACAGATTTTCCTTTCTGTAACTCCACATTCTAAAATGGAAACTCATGCTTCCACACAAAATATATACACAAACAAAAAACAAGCATATGCCAACAAAAACCAGTATGTAGTGATGAAAAGGTCAGGTGGCTTAATCGCTCAATAGTCTTCCCAATCTTGCCACATCATTCAAATCTATGCCATTGCAAAATGTCTAATTCACTATATGGCCTGGGTCTTTGAGTAATTACAACAAAATTTTCAAACTGTACATGTTAAGGGTCCAGTGTTTGCAATCAGCAACATTTACACTTTATTCTAAGAACTAAAGTAAAAACAACTGCATGTATATTGTAGAACAAAGCACCTAAGTAATTATCCTAATATTGGGGACCAAGATTTTCTCTCTAAGAGAAAAGAGGTTCAAGTATAATTTTACAGAGGTTTTAAGTTTGACTTGGATATATTAATATAAATCATGGTGTATTTTTAATTGCTGTATTTCCAAGTTCATTCATCTAGAAAAAATGATAATGTCACTCCCTATAAGAAATACCAGAATTCCTAAGAGCACTATAAAATTAAGCCTAGGAAATCTTCAACCAACAAGCAAGGAAGTAAAGATTGATAGAGTCACGTAAAAAAGAACAGAAGAATAAGTTTAAAGAATAAGTTTAAAGAATAAATGGATTTAAAGTCACTGAAAATTAAAAATCAATCTCTATAATGATACCCAAGTAATGAAAGCCCCTTTCCTTTGTTTAGAACCAATGGAGGAATTATTAAACCAATTCTTCACTCTGAAACCTGTCCTTGAAAAAAACAACAAAAAAGACCAAATTGTTTTTCCTGTTTTTTCAGTGGAAACTACTACAGTACAGATTCATCAAAGAGCCCCAGTTAATAAGACAAAATTTTTTTTCAGAAAAGACTGTGAAGAGGCTGCAATAAGAAAAATCGCCATTTTGCAACCTCTGATAAATAACTGATTCAAAAAAAACTGTTAATGGATGCTAAAATCATTAGATGAAAGACTTACAGGGAACTGTACACTCACACTGCCAAAGTATCACAGGTTACTTGCTAGCTTCAAGAGGGAAAAAGTTAACTTTTCCACAGAAAGGGCTGACTGCCAGTCTTCACCAGTCAAAATTAACAACATTATTAATGATACAATCAGACAAATATTTCCTGATGTGGTATGATACATAGTAACATAGTATCACCTAAAAAATATTTGCTCCAAAAATATTTAACTTAAATCTCATCAAGACTCTACGTCTAATTTTCAATTTTCAAGAAACAGAGGAATATGAATCAAATTAAACATCACCGGGAAGAAATAATCAGGTAACTCCAGAATGTGGGACATTCTACAAAACAGTTATCATCACACCCCTCAGTAAGTTTATGTCATGGAAGAGAGAGACTGGGAAGGAACCATGCTAAAATAAGACATAATAAGAGGTATGACAGCCATATGCAATGTGTATGAAACCTGTCTCGGCTCATCTGCTAGCATCTTTAGCAGACAGGATAGTCTCAGTATCTCCTCAAACCAACATGTGGAATCCAACAGTTTCATAGTACAGCACTCACCTCCACTTAGCAGCTTCATGACTAGCCATAGCTCATCTTTTACCACAAAAGATGTGTAATAAGATACGATATTAGGATGATGGCACTGGCTCATGGCTTGAATTTCTTTCTGTAAAGAAGAGAAAATATGACAATTCATTATATGCAAGCTTAAACTAATACTCTAAGTTAGTGAATCCAGATTTGGGAATCCCAATGGCATATCACAACCTTTCTAGGATCACCATGGCCCTTCCTCTTCAAGAATGGATAAATTTAAAAACCACTGAGTTTCTCTCAGTCCATTCTGACTCCAATGACTTCTTCCATTCATTCCCTAGTAATATTTGAAACTAGAAACATATACTATCATGTTCTGGCATAGCATCACAGAGGTCTCCATTGGGACACACATTTTTATTCAAGGTGTCCTTGAAGAATCATCTTGGGAAATCTGGTTTTACAACCACAGAGGATAATTACTAATCAACAGAAGATGATTTTTGTTTGTTTGTGAGTTGCTGAATATTTTTTTCCCCAAAATAGTGTTTCATTCCATTTTGGTGAAATCATTAATATTCTTACCCTAAAGAAAAACTACTTAACCAGGGCAAGGTCATAAACTAAATTCAAATTAGAAATCTGGGCCAAAAATTTAAGCTTATTCCATCTTAGTTTATTAATTTAAATTAGGACCTATGATCGAGCTATAATAAATGTCAAGTGAGTTACATTTCTAACCCTGGACACTCAGCCACCCTATTGTTAATACTGCCTCAAATACATTTCCCTCATTAGCTTACCTAGCTAAAATGCCAGTTCTTTCTGATCTCAGCTGACATTTTATTTCCTCACAGCTTCCTAGGCTAAGTAGGTGTGTCTTCTCTCAATTTCCAAGCTCCCTGAATATCTCCTTTTATTACTGGTACATAGTTTATGGTACATTGGATGCTTATTTGTCTGTCCCTCCCTGCTAAATTGAGAGCTCCATAAATGTAAGTATTTAAAAGTGAACTCCTTAATTATCAAGCTATAATTACCTGTTTAATTCTCTACACTGCTAACAAGACAGTAAGTTCAATGAGAACTAAGACTGTATTCCTGGCACTTACACTGTACATGGCACACAAGTACACCTTTAATAAATATTTGCTAAATGAATGAAATCTACAGCACTTCATACAGCTTTTTACTTATTCATGTATTTGCCCTATGCCTTTGGTATGCGTTCAGTAAGATCAACTGTGTAGGAGTTGTCCATAATCCCTATGGACATGAACAATGCTCCATAAACATTAGTCTCTCTTTTCTCATCTTGAATATAAATTCCTTTATGACAAGCACCTTGACATATGGATCTCTGCAACCCCCAAAATCATCAACATAGGCTTCCATACTGAAAGCTAATTACATATGAAAAAGGTAAGCACTTGCTTATTGACAAACACAGGACTTAAAGAGATAAGATACATACATACATAGAACAAAACATACAAATATTAAAGGTAACTATACTCCCTAGGAAAGAATAGGTTAGATAGGCAAATCTTCAGAGGAAATAGGAATTAGGCTTAGTTCTACAGGATATGGAGAAATTACACCAGCACAAAATGAGAGGCATGTAACTACCAAGTATGTAATTACCAAGAAAAGAGAAAAAAAATATGCAAAGCACATTTTAAAACACAACAAATAAACCTGTCTGGATTAAGTTGTTTGTGCCTTCAACAGACAATTAATCAAGTGCATATCATGTGCCAGGCCCAGTGCTAGTTATTTAACCATAATGGTGAACCCTCATGAAACTTAGTCTAGTTGAAGAAGTAAGACAAATACTAATATACAACACAGAATGAAAAACACTTTTATAGGGGAAGTACTGAATACTACATGACTTCATCAATGAAGCAAATTACAAAAAAATAGAGGAGTGATAATCAGAGAAGGCTTCCTACAGGAAGTTTTACTGCACTAAAATAGGAAAATTTAGTGGGGTTTTGGGGACCATATCAAAAAGGAACTTGTAACTGTGCTCAGGAATTTCAGTCTTCATCATTAACAGCAATGGATAGCATCAAAAGTTTACTATATTTTTTTTCCATAAAAACCACTCTGGCTATAATGTAGAAAATAAACAAGAAAATGCAAAACTAAAGGCAAAAACCATATTTAAGGCTTTCCCATCATCTGGGAGAAAGATGATTATTGCCTGAAAAACTACACAGTTAACTTCTCAGTTTTGATAACTGTACTATGGTCATATTACTATCAGCAGAAGTTGAGTGAATACTATATGGGAGCTTTCAGTAGTGTTTCTGCAACCCTTTTACAAGTTCAAGACTATCTCAAAATACAAAGGTTTAAAAAATAAGTGGCAGTGTAAATGAAAAAAGATCAAGAGATTACACTAGGGCCTCCCCTGGTGGCACAGTGGGTTAAGCAGCGCACTATGAAGCAAACCGCAGCCATTGCAGCACGAGTTCGATCCCTGCTGCCGGCCAGGGAGGGG
>JAGFMF010011466.1:5234535-5251765 GCA_019455555.1 Galemys pyrenaicus | reverse complement strand
CCCCCCCGGCCGGCAGCAGGGATCGAACTCGTGCTGCAGTGGCTGCGATTTGCTTCGTAGTGCGTTGCTTAACCCACTGCGCCACCAGGGGAGGCCCAAAATGTTAATATTTCTATTTAATCAAAGATAATGAGGGTTCTAAAAGTTAAACGATATGAAAAACTCTCATGTTTCTTGAAGAGCACTTACTATATACATAAAACTATATGTTTTGTTATGTTACAGCGCACAAAAAAAATACAAGACAGTTCCTGTGTGACCAGGTGTAAATGCCACTGAGCATCTCCTGCAGCTTGGGACTTCCCTTCGCTAACCTTTAGAGGAGGGTCACTCTAACTCTCCTCTGCATCACTGGTCAGAATGTAGTCTGTCACCATGTTCTCAGGAGGCCAACAGTCTTTTAAAGGATAGTCCATTTGACCCAGCAATCATAATTCCATGATACTATTTTAAGGAAAGAGAAAAATAAACTACCATTGTTTACAACAATAAAAAAAATAAGCACAATAATTGTTCATACTAGAAAATAAGTTAAAGAGTAGCCTACCTAGTCAAGATAATACTAAACACACACTGAAAACTGTATTAATCTGTGTTTATAAACAAGAAAGATGTTGATGAAATATTGTTCAATGAAAAGAACATTATCATAAAAATACAAAACTGCTAAATTTGTTTTCTGAAAATTTATTCTAGTGTTAATTCCAGAGTAAGAGGATTATAACTAGTTTTTTCCCACTTACCTGGACTTTATAAACTTTATAATACACATTACTTATAAATGAAGTATCACAAATTAAAAAAAAAAACCTCAGTTATTTCCCAATCTAACATGAATGCATAAGTAGGTATCTCTCCATGTAAGAAATATTAAATGTGCATACCAGGAGTTCATCCATGCTAGTTTGACATTTCTCAAGGTTTATTCGTTTGATTGCCACTTTCTCCTTCTTAGGGGCACAATATGCTGCTTGGACCACGGCAGTTGCTCCACTCCCTAAAAGCACATAAGGAAGTAAGTAAATGGGTGAATAAATAAAAACATGACATTTTTAATTCCTACTCAATTTAAGCAACAGAAAAATAAACCCTATTATATTCCTAGACTCAGCAACAGATGCAGAAAAACACTAAATAGAGTGTTCATAAAAGCAAAAGCCTTGACCATTCCACAGAACTGCTGATAAATACCAGCATAAAAAAATTAAATAAAAATTACTAAGGTTCAGTTTAGAATACTACAGTATAGGAGCACACTTCCTTGCTCCTCTCCTCTAAGTATGACACAAAAATCCATACACAATATGATTCTATTTATATAGACTATTCAGAATAAGCAAGACCATAAAGGCAGAAAGCACCAAGGATTAGGTGAAGAGGGAATGGGGAGTGCTGTTAGTAAGTCCAAAGAGCTGCTTTCTGGAGTTATGAACATGTTCTGGAATTAGATAATGCTAACAGTTGTATAACTTTGTGAATATATTGAATTGTACACTTAGGAGGGCAAATTATATGGGGTATGAATTATTTCTCAGTATAGCTGCTTTTAAAAATCTCTTCAAGTGTACCACCAAATTCTATTAATGTGCTGTAAATATTAAAAGCTGAAAACAGGGCCTCCCTTAGTGGCCTAGGGGTTAAATCTCAGCATTATCACCACCAAGACCTGAGTTCCATGCCCAGCTAGGGAGCTAACCCACATAGCACAGCAGACCTCTCCTGTCTTGCCCGCTTGTCCCCTCAGCAGTGTATTTCAGTACATCTGCCTATTCTGCTCCCCACTCTGTCTCTGGTGAATCAATCCTCTCACCCTCTGCACCTCTGGCCTACACCCCAGATGTTGTATGCATAAATAAATAAATCTTTAAGAAAAAAATAAATATAGGAAATATGATGTCAAGTTTAGTTATTAATTCCTAGTCATAATTAAACAGTGAATTTCATTAATAATACACTAAACTTAAATATCACCAATCATGGTCATTTATATCCTAAAGTATCTTTAACTCGAAGATTCAAGATACTATATTTTGGTTACTTAACAAATGGTCAAAAGACAAGCTGCTAGTATTTCCCACACCTGATGACAAAAAGAAAACTAGCAGGCTCCAGTTTTTTTATGCCAGCTATCATTTTCACTAATCTTCAGATGATCTTCCCAAAATAAATGCCCAAGTATTCTTCAGCAAGTAAAAAATATTTTAAGGTTCTAAAATAAAAGATCATGATTATACAATAAAAATTCACTACTTTCAACACCACAAATTCTGAATAGCCAATGATAATCAACTTCTCATAAGAAAAAACCTGACTTCACAGAAAATAGCAATTACAAATGTAAGACAGGAAAGAATAACTACAAAAATTATTTTAAATCATTTTAACTATTCACTATTTTTTTAAAAATTTTAAAACATGGGATTAGTGATACATTTTAAAAAATATTCCATCTCTTCTATAAAGTAGATTCCTTCATGTAAAATTCTTCAAGCTACAAGTCAAGTTACTTTGTGTCAACCATCATTTTCCTAAGAGTAACAGGAAATGTTACTTTTGCAAATGTGCAAGAGGTCTATCTCTTAGGAATAGTTTAGACAAAGCTTGAAAGCTATTGCTCTAGTGCCCTCTACTAATATGAAGAATTACATAATGGGAAATATAAAACAATTTCCAACAAAACATCACCCTACTGCAGACTTTCACAATATTATACTATTGTGCATCCTTGATGTACCATCCCCTATGTTTCCAATTCTTCCATTCTTTTTTTCTCCTTAGTTCTTTAACTACAGTGTTACCATACATTACACACCAGAGTAGATAAATACGGAAAAATATAAAGGCACCTTCTCTTGAAATCCTTCAAACTGGGCAAATTCATCTCTTGAGACAGAAAAGAAGTTACTCCAAAAGTACAGGGGGGCTTAAAAAAAAAAATTCAGTCCCCCTCCATTTAGGCCCAGAAATTTAAGAGAAAATTAAAAAATGAACATTATTCTTACCTGTAAGGGAAAAATAAACCAAATCAATAGAAGTTATTTCCCCTAAAAATTCTGGCCAGCAATCTGTAGACAGGTACCTACCTTAAAGATTTTGTTTCTAGTATTTAAGTAAGGGTTTTACATTCACTAGAGAGATGCCCAGGCTATTCGTTCTGAAAGATAACTAAGGCATTGTCATCTGCACCACAGAAAATAGAGGAATCTACAATTTTGTAAGCCCTTTTCTAAATAAGGCCTTTCGTAAGAGTCATGTTGAAAATTAAAGCTCCTAAAATTGGTGTAACAGCTGTGAAAATAATCATCATCATAAAAATCATGCTATTCTCTCCACAAAGATGAAAATAAGGACATACTGCCATATGCTTTGAGTAATTATTCAAGCAGCCTGATGGTTCTGCAATGAATCATCACTTTCTCCTTTTCACTCTGGTGATATCTCATCTCAATGGATGATAACTGCATCTTTCCAGATGCTCCAATCAAAAATCTTAGACTCTTCTCACATCTAATCCAATGGCAAATATCTAACTTCAAAATGTTATATCCAGCATCTGACTGCTTCTCACACCTCCTCTACGCTCTCTCCCCTGGATAATCTCTTCTTCCACCCTTACAAAATTATTTCCTGTACAGCAGCCCAAGTTACCCTTTTAAAACAAGTCAGATCACATTAATCCTCTGCTGATAACTCTACAGTGATTTTCAGTCTCACACAAAAAAAGAGCCAAAGACCCACAATGACTCACCAGGCTTCACTCGACCTGATACTAAGGACCATACATCACTAGCACTTTACCCACCCGATCTCTTCACCTGTTTGCTTCTGTCTCACTCTGCTTGAGCCATCCTCACCACCTTACTACTCCTCAATCACATTAGCATGCTTCTAGTTCTTCAAACGTCACCTTCTCACTGAAGTTTTCCCTGACCTATTTAAAACTCACTCTATCCCTAGTGGTACCCAATCCCTTTTCCTGCTTTACTTTTGTCCTTTATCACCCCAAAATTATAAATTCTATAAAAGCAGGGATTTTTTTGGCTCCTGGTTCGCTGCCACAGCGCTAGCATCCAGAACAGTATCTGGCACATTAAAAGGAATTCAGTAAATTTTTTGCACAGATTCATCAATCAAGTAGTAGCATCTATTTTTCAAGACAAAAAAGTACTCTCTCAGAACAGAACAAACACAAAAATAGCCAAGTCTTCATGGGCATGACCTCATAATTACCATCTTACAAGCACTGACATTTACCCAGCATGTACTGCGTGCCAAGTACTACGCTGAGCACTTTCTTTACTTGCATTTCATTTTTTGTCTAATCTTCACAATAATCCCATGAGTTTAGGTATTGATTTTACAAAGCAATGTACACAAAGGTTAATATTTATGTCATAAATTAGTAAGAAGCAGAAAAAGACCTAGAAACCCAAACTAAATGATGTTTCAACACCATACTCTTAATATGTAAGCAAGAGTCTCCTTAGACTAAAGCTAACATTTATTGATTACTACGTGTCAGGTTAAATTATTTACTGGCAATGTCTTATCTAACTTTTAATTTAAAAAAAAAAAAGGCCCAAAAGTTTTAGTTGCCAATTCAACATAGAATTTCCCCTTCTTATTAGAGAATCTTAACCTATTTTTTTGGTTGAAGTAATAATGCACCCAGCTAAAAAGCTTCACTTTACAGACTCCCTTGCAAATTGCCAAATTACACTGCTAATGAAATAGAAATGGAAGTCACTGAGTAAGGCTTCCAGGAAAGAGAGCCCTTTGAAAGGGAGCCAACACAGTTGTCACATGCTTTTAATCTTTTTGCCATATTCGTCCAGCTTGGAATACAAGCATGAGTCTAGAGGTCGAACAATTATCTTGCAACTACAAAAACGAGATTTGCGTGCTAAGTGTGATGGAGTGAAAAGTTAGGTCCCTGATGACACCTAGACTGCCACTCTAGCCTTCTGGTAATATGAAGGAAGAAGTATTTTATTAAAATACTATTTGTTTTTCACAAACAACATGCAGTTAAAGGTGATCCCTATTTGATACCACCATATGAGGCTGTTGGCCCAACACTGGTCTTTTTTTTTTTTAAGATTCAGTTTTATTTATTTATGCACATAAGAACTGAGGTGTAGGCAGGGGCCGAGGTGGGGTTGTGTGTGAAAGGATTCACCAGAGACAGAGTGGGGAATATAACAGGCAGATCCACTGAAATACACTGCTGCAGGGAACAGCAGGCAAGACAGGAGAGGTCTGCCACCCCATGTGGGTCAGCAACATGGCTGGGAATTGAACTCAGGTGTTAGTGGCTGGTGACAGCTTGAGAGTGCTGAAACTTCAACCCCTGCGCCACCAGGGAGGTCCCCAAGGTTGGTCTTACTGAAAATGTCACCCTAGCTAAGTCCCCTATGGAGATGGGGGTAGGGCGGGGGTGGGAATATACTATTAAGCATCATTCCACTGATAGAGCATGATGTCTGTCACATTACTGGAGGGGTTAGAGGTGAGACCCTGGAACCTGTATTAAGAAACCACCACTTTAGAGACCAAATGTATGGCTTGTGAACAACTGATGAAAATAAAAGAAAGGGGAAACGTCAAGAATAAAGCTAATGGGTTGCCTTCAGCAAGTGTCAAAGCTAGGTGAATCACACCTTACTAAAAATAGATCTTAAGGAACAATTTTCTAAACCTAGTCTGAGGTAAAGAGTAAATATTTATTAAGATTTTCAAGACGCATAACTATAAAAGTCACTTGCTCCAGTCCTTGACAGACTGGTTTCACTCTCTGCCTTCATACTGTATTGCTGGAAATACTACGGGTGGCAGGGTCTTTACACTGCTATAGTGCCATGCCCAACATAAATCCTGAAAGTCACCCATACCTGAATGAGACCTGGAAGTAAAAAAAGAAAGACACAAGTTCCAATAAGCATTACATGATTCAAAATATTTGTTACAAGATAGTATTTTACACTTCATGGTAATTACAAAAATTATGAAATGTAAGGACAAGGAGGAAGGGGAAAAAATTAAGTTAGAAATAACAACCATCACTGTTTGGAGCACTTAATACAAACTAAACAATTTTTGCAATTATATTTAATTGCCATAAGAGCCCCAATGATAGAGGTATCATTATCCCTATTTTACAGACATAAAGCTTGACCGGTGATGTAAATTGCCCAAGAACACATAGGTGCTAAGACATAAAACCAATATTTGAATCCAGGTCAGTCTAACTCCAAAGCCTATATACTCTTACAGTTGCTTCAACTCAGGGCAAATACAATATAACATATCGTCAGAAATTCAAAGGTAATGGTTAGGGAAGAGTTCAGAAACACTGACTGGATGATGATCAGTAGTGATGATAATACTAACATCTGTACTAATGATAATCATAAAGAACTTAACCTTGTCCAAGCATGATTAAGATGATACAATTCTCATCAATCTACTGTCTATAAAGTTTTTTTCCTTCAGATTAAGGAACGAGCGAAAAGATCAAAAGTCCTTATTTCTTTTAAAAAGGGAGAAGTTACTTTGTGCTACTTCGTGAACATTTTGAGATCTATTTTATCGAAAACAGCGTGTTTTCATAGGAATTGATCTATTTTACTGTTGAGGTACAGTTGGTATAAAATATTGTGTCAGTTTTGGGTGTGAAATATAGTAATTCAGCATTTGTGTGAATTGCTAAATGATTACAAGAAGTTAACATCCATCCCAACACATAGTTAACAAACCTTTCTTTCCTCGTGATGAGGACAGGAATTGATCTTTACTACCACTTTCATTAGATGAAATGGTGAGTTGCTGGACTGTATCTAATTTTTGCTCCCTCTTATTTTCTCAGAAGCACCTAACAATAGCCATAAAAAAAGAAAATGTCTTTTTTTTTTATTTTATTTATTTATACATATAAGAGCTGGGATATAGGCCAGAGGCAAGGGGTGAGATGATTCACCAGAGACAGAGTGGGGAGCAGAACAGGCAGATCTACTGAAACACACTGCTGAGGGGAGCAGCGGGTGAGGCAGGAGAGGTCTGCTGTGCCATGTGGGTCCCCTCCCTGGGTGGGATAGAACTCGCATTGCAATGACTGCTGAAGCTCCACAGTGTGGCGCTCAACCCCTTGTGCTACCAGGGAGGCCCTCTTTTTTTAAAATTATACAATTTTTTAAAAGGAAGTCTTTTGAATTCCCAAGTTGCATGCTTTTAATGTGCTCTAGGAAAGGAGTTTCTTTTCTTTGTAGGGTTTTGTTAGACAGAGAACAAACAATATGAGAAACAATTAACCTACAAATATTATAGTACTAAGCAGCATGTATGAAAAACAAATGTATGTGCTTTGATAAGAAAGGAGGTGTCATTACACAGTTTCTTTAATATATAACCCTTTTAAAACAGAACATTCAAATGATCCCCAAATCTTTCCCCTGGACTCCAATCAGCTGTTTCCTATAAATATTGAGTGTAAGGTGAAGAAATCAAAAAGATTCATTTTGAAGAGTATAGCTTATTACAAAATACTATATTACAAACACTTCAGTAAGGAAGCAAAGAGAAAATAAAAATATGCTGCTTTTTGAGCCACTTGTACTAAACTATGTAGTTTAAGGAAAGACTTTCTCTTCCTTGTTGGGAGCACGGGGTGAGAGTAGTTGTGAGGAATAAGGAGGAAGGATGTTAGGCACTTTCAAAGACCTTACTACTGAGAAGAACAACTATTTTAAAGTGAAAAAGTAGGATACACAAAAGAGAACAAATCTGACAACAGATTAACTACATCCAAAAGGGTTATCTATAAAATATCTGCCAGCAATCAGATTTTTTAATTGTAAGGATACTTCCCTTAATCTGTCAGTGACCACCATCTTCCATTTTATAATAATAATAAAAAAGTTAATCAAATGCAGATGAAGGAAGGAAGCTCCCTAATTAGGAAACAGGAGAGTCAGATATACTGGCTCTTTCACTAATTAGCCCTATGACTTTGGACAATTATTTTACCTTTCACTGTCTTTATCTGTAAAATAAACTGAATCACCTACCTCACACCATACTTAAAAATCTAAAAACATACCAAAAGCTTAAATGTAAGAGCTAAAATTATAACTTATGAGAAAACATAGGAAAAAAATCTTTTATGATGCTGGGTTAGTATTAATTTTCTAGATGCAACACCACAAGAACTACCAATAAAAAAAAAATGTTATTATCTAAACTCAAAACTTCTGTACTTTGAAATACACCATCAAGAAAATGAAGATAAGCTGAAGATTTGGTGTAAATATATGAAATCATGAATCAGATGAAGAATTCATATCCAGAGTAAATATATATACAAGCATACCAGTAACTGAGTAAGAAAGTAACCAAGTGGGCAACCCAAATGGACAAAATATTTGAACAAACATTTCACCAAAGAATATAAGGGACTAATCAATACGCAGTTGAAAAGATGTCACCATAATTAGTCATGAGGGAAATGCAAAACAAAACCGTAATGATACCACTCCACACCCTGTAAAATAGCTACAATAGAAAAGACAGACAACAAATGTTGGCAAGCAACAGGAACTCTCATGCATGCTAGTGAGAATGTAAAATAGTATACTTTGAAAATGTATGTCAGTTACTTAAAAAGTTAAACACAAAGTGACCCAGAATTGCCACTCGAGTTTAGACACACAAAAAAATAAAACATGTTCACACTAAGATTTGAAGTGAATGCACACAGCAGCATTATCCAAATAGCCAAATAATAGAAACAACCAATGTCCACAACTGGTATCCAATAAAAAGAAATACCACACTGATACCAGTTAGAGAGCATGGATCAAATTCAAAACACATTATACTAAGTAAAAGAACCTGAGCAGAAAGGACTACTTATTATACAATTATATGAAATGTCCAGAGAAGGCAAATCTATAAAGAAACAAGTAGAGGGGCCTCCCTGGTGGCGCAGTGGGTTGAGCAACGCACTGTGAAGCAAACCACAGCCACTGCAGCACGAGTTCGATCCCTGCTGCCGGCCAGGGAGGGGACCCACATGGCGTGGCAGACCTCTCCTGCTGTGCCCGCTGCTCCCCTCAGCAGTGTACTTCAGTTGATCTGCCTGTTCTGCTCCCGCTTTCTGTGGTGAATCCTCTCGCCCCCACCCCATACACCTCTGGCCTGTACCCCAGTGCTTGTGTGCATAAATAAATAAATCTTTAAAAAAAAAAAAAAAGAAACAAGTAGATCTGTGGTTGCCTGTGACAGGGAATAGGAACAGGGAATGGCTGCAAATGGACATGAGACATCTTTCTGGAATGATGGAAATGTTCTAAAATTGGGTTGTGGTGATGATTCAACAACTCTGCAAATTTACCAAAATAATTAGAATTGTACACTTAAAACAGGTGGATTTTGATATGTAAATTGTACTTCAATAATATCATTTTTAAAAATACAAAAAAGTTATGCTAAAACGAGAGAAGCCAAACACAGCAGACTGCATGTTTTATGATCCCATTAATATGAAATGTCCAGAAAAGGCAAATCTATAAGGACAGTTAAGATTTGTGGTGGCCTGGGGTGGACTGGGAATGGGAATTAACTATAAACAGGCACAGGTGATCTCATGGGAGTGATGAAAATATTCTAAATTTGGGGTATGATGACTGGGGCACAACTTAGTAAATTTTCTAAAATATACTTTAAACGGGTGAATTTCATGGTATCAAGCTATACCTCAATAAAGGTGTTTTTTAAAATGTGCTCAAATCACATTAACATTCTTAACCTTTATGACCAATGAACCACTTTGAGACTCCCTGGACACTGAGACTCCCTTTACTCCCAGATACTCAAATGGTCTGATGACACCAAATTAAATCAAATCTTTAAATCTCTAGCCCTTGCAATCCTGAGTCTATGCCATTTTAATAGCAAAGATATGACCACAACCATCTCCTTTAACCCTAGATAGTTGTACACCTTCCCAGACAGGAAAGCAAAACTCCTCTTCTAAATTGACAGGGACCCCTATCATCACTCTTTTGTTTTTGGAAGGACATCATTTTGGAAACTTCAGCACTTTCAACATGAAACTGAGGCAACCAGAATCAAGCCGGAGACCGAGCTAGATGTCTAATCCAACCAGTACATGTCACATTCCCATAATGTACCAAGGACACAGACCTCAGAAGTGGCTTAAGGAAAAAGATGTACTGTCTTTCAGATAAAACTTAGCCTGATTTGTCTTAAAATAAGATCAAGTTATTGAAAAAGAAAGTTTCTCTAAACCACAGTCACAGCGCAATAAATACTAGCAATACACAGGGATCTGCTCATGTCAGCTGGCTTGAACGTCTGTTAAGCTACTCAACTCCCTTTTGATTTCTAAGGTCACTATGTTTTATTATGCACACATACTCCCCTAAATTCCAATACCACCTTTCCCAAATCACTGTGATTCTCTGAAAGTTAAAACCCACATTTGTGCAAGTTTTGGTGTCCTCCAAATGCTATTCCTAACTCTTCAAACCCACTGCACACACAGTAGCTAGGTTCATCATATCATGTCTTGTCGGGCTGGAAGCCCTCCCACAACACACACACACAAAAAATCCCAAAATCCTTACCAAGGGCTGAAAAGGTTCCTAAGCTCAGGCCCCACCCTTACTTTTCAGTCCTAGTCAGTCTCCTTCCGTCCTAAAACACGTCAGGTTCTTACCTTCCTCGGGGCCTTTGCATTCCTCATCCTTGAGTAGGAAAAATCTTCCCTATGCCCTTAAGACTCCTCCTTGCCCTTTGGTGCTCAATTTGATTTCAGTGCCTCAAGAAAAGCCTTTGCCATGTAATCACCACATCTAGATGCTCAAGCTATTCTCCATCAAAACATCTTGTTTATTTCCTTCCTAGTACTTGACAAAACCTGTAATTCTTTCTATTTTGTCTACTTATTTAATGTCTACCTTCCTAACCAGAAAGTCAGTTTCAAGCAGTCGGAAGTTGTGTCTTCATTGCCCAGAGCGTTACCTACAGCTTCATCCGGACAGGATCCTCAGTTCCACCCCTGCAATGTCTGGCACTTCGTGAGCACTCAGGGCTCTCGCTTGGATGCCGGGAATGAACTCAAGTATCCTACACCACAACGTCAAAAAAAAGGGGGTGGCTATGCCCATAACTTCAGTATCTCATTTCTCGCATAGCCTCGTAAAGGCCTGTCCCACGCCTGCACTTCTCTTTCTCTCCCAGAAACATCTGTCGCTCAGGTTCAAACATCTGTCATTGCACAAATCTCTCGTGAGCTCCTTAAACCCCAACCCACCCCACCTTACAGGCGCGCCACTCAAAATCCCCTCGCCGCCTCACACGCGATGCACATAACCAGAGCCTCACCCACGCGCCCCACAAATCCCCGGCCCACTAGCGCCCACGAATTGCTGTGTCCTGCGCTCCCCGAGCTTTCGCGGCTCCCCACGTTCCCGCGTGTCACCCTCCGCCCAGCGCAGCGCCTCCCCCCTCAGCGGCACCAGCTCTCACCGATCACCTCCTGCAGCTCGTAATCGTCTCTGTTGATGGACCAGGGCAGGGCGCTCGAGTCTTCGGACATGACGGCGGCACGACTCTCGGTCCTCCCTCAAACTCGCTGACCTCTCCCGTCTCCTCGCCGCACCCTTCCCCACCCCCACCAGCCGCCGCCGCCGCAGCCGCCGCGCCCCCACCAACCGCCTCTGAACAGCTAAGGGTCGGACGGCGTGTGGGCACAGGGTCACCGCACGACAGAGCGGCAGGGGCTCGAAGCTCCGGCGAATCTCGCCTTCTGCGCCTCCGCGTCCGGCACTCTCCGTTCCGGCCCAGGTCCTGGCCTCGGCCTCCGCTGCAGCAGCTACAGGAGCTTCGCCCGGGCCCAGCCCCTCTGTCCCGCCCTCCACCCCAGCCCCACGCACGGGCCAAACTTTCCCTTCTCCCTCCACCTGCCGACACGCAACGCGCTGACGTCACCGCGCCGGGCACGCCCCGCCTAGGCCACGCCCCCGGACGACATCTTAAGTGTGTCTGGACAGTCCGCTAGTGAGCTGGAAACTCGAAGAGGTGGAGGCTGACATTAGGAGGGGAAAAAGTGCCCTGGAAGACGTTCAGCTACCGCATCGGATAGCCAGGGAAGTGCTTAAAGTGGCACAAAGTCGGCAGCCACACTAAGCATGGCGACCGAGTGGAGGGGGCGGAGCCACTTCTCACGGTTGGAGCACGTTGCCGGCGCCGCCGTCGTTTTCATTGGTTTATTTGAGACGGGATCAAAAAGGCAACGGGTGTACGGAGACGCCCGTCAGACGCTAGGCCCGCCTCCGTGCTTTCTGCGTGCCTCTGCGCGCTAGGACGCCAGTCCTTCAATAGCCAGTACCCGGCTCACTGGGCCCCTTTCTCCAGAGTGACGTCACGGCGTGACACCCTCGAAACGTGTAACCGGCACCGCAGGGTGTGGAGGAGCCGAGGGAAGCTGCCGGGTGGGGTAGCTTTGGGCTGCGGACTGCTGCCAACTGGGATAAAAGGCCTTGGGTTACGGAACCGGAAGCTTGCCTCGTGACCACACTTTTTTCAAGGCGGAAGTTATCTCTGCAGCGCCCATCGCGGCCCTCTCTAACCGGATTGGGCAGAGAATGCCCGTCTTTTCTCGACTCTGCATGTGGAGCACAACTGAGCGGCGGCCTTTGGGCCTGGGAAATGTGTGGGCTTACTTAAGTGAGATTTGGCCCTTGTCTTCTGGGGTCATTTCAGGGACTTTGACTTTTGTGTGAGCTCATTGAACTTTCTCAGGTTGCCCACTTAGGATCATGAGGAAATTAACGAGGGGAAAATTGAGTGTACTTTATATAAATGGGGGAAAGACAACAACATGGATGGGGCCAAGTGTGCAACTATTCCCAGCTGAACTTCTTTCAGACCAATAGTAGCGGATGAGACATTTAAGGGGGTCTTGACTGGCATTGGAAGCTGCATGCTGAGCTCAGCTGTGGGAGGGCCACTTCTAATCCTCAGAGAGAGGGGAGCTTCTAGGTTCCCTGCCCCACCTTAAGGAACAGTAGAGCTGGGCAGGGGTTTAAAACTGAAAAAGACTGTGATTAGGAAGAGGAAAGACGAAGAGAAGACCTGGAGGAGGCACTTGGAGCAGAGACATGAACAAGCTGTGTCTGCTGCTAAGCTTTGGATTTGTACCAGGGACTTGGGGGACATGGAAGGAGACACTTGAAAGAGGCAGAGCCTTGGGTGAGAAGACCTGAGCGGTTGCCGCCATAACAGCCTTTAGCTCCACTTATATTTTTATTTTGTCCCTTTCCTTCCAGTCTTGACTGGCCCTTTCTGCCCCTTTCCTGTGGTTTTGCACCAGCAAGTGCTTTAGAATTATGGCAAGTTTTGGGCCAACTCTGGCTGGGCATTTACCCACGAGAAAGTGGTTAACTTTGCGTGTTTCATGGGGAAACTTTTAGCTGTTGGGCTGTGGGAAAAGTCATGACGCATTTTTCCCTACAATTTTTCTACATCATACTTCTGACAACCCAATGTAGTCTTTTGTTTCTATTGCAAATTAATTGTTCTACAGCCCTTTTCCATTGAAGGTCTTAGGCACTAAGAGTGTATTTACCTTTATGTGATGGGTGACAGAACCCATTTAGAGCAGGCAGGTTTGGGGGTCCTGGCTTCCTCCTCCTTCTGCTCTGTAACACACTGCCTACCAAACCAGAACAAGAGCTGCCTGAATGGAGCTATAAATAAGTTTCCATCTGGTTGGTGGGATAGGAGAGTCTCATGGAAGTGACATTTGCACCAGATCCTTCAAAGTTACATGCTTTCAACAGGTGGGAGTTGAGAGGATAGAATGTTAAAGTCCACGGAAACATGCCAGGATGCCAGTCTGAAAGCACAACACAGGACTTGCTGTAAAGATTATTTTCAGCCATTACTACAGATACCTTTGCTCCTTGCACTCCCTTTTTCTTTTTGGCAGGGAAAAGAAAAGTCAGGATCATATATATCAGAGAGGCACTAAATATGATGTAAAGATTAGACATCTCAAGATGTGCACCAATAAGAAGATCTATAAACCAGAGATTTTTGACCCTGGGATTATAGGCCTATGTGGACCATAACCAGACTTCAGAAGGGTTTTGTTGTTTTTTATTTTTGCTCCCTCTAAATAATATGCAGAACAGTATATTCTGGGAAACATTTTGGTCTCAACTTCCAACTACTTCTCTTACCCTCCCCCAGTAAGCTAATAGTGAAAATTCAAGATGCTGATTGGCCCAGACTCGACTCTTTGCATTTATTAATAGTTATCTTCTATTTTCTCCATGTCCATAGCTTGATAGTGTAGTTGAGTCAGAACATGCTCTGCAGATCTGGTTATTTTATTTAGACATTAAGGTCCAGTGCTTTTAATGAGCAAGGAAATGATGCCTGTTTGCACCAGAAGCCCAAACCTTAACTTCTTTCTCAGTTTTTGTAGTATCTTGCATGTGAAAAAACTGTCAACACTGGGTATACTGTGGTAACCAAAATAACTTTGTTCCTGTTTTCATGGAGCATATTGTCTTGCAGCGACTGGTAAACAGGCAAATACACAGATAAGTGATTATGTTTCAAAGTATCATGCAGAAAAGGGCCAGTATTCTGTGATAGAGAATATTTAAGGAATTTGAGGAAGACTTCTAGACAAAACTGAGTGGGAGTCAGTGAGGCAAAGGGTATTTTTAAAAGGGTGGAAAAGGTTTTAGGCACTTATTGACACTGTTAATAAAGTCACACTTTCACTCCAGGTAGATCCTTGTATACAGATTCCTCAGTAATTTTTTTTTTAATATTTTATTTATTTATGCACATAAGAGCTGGGGTACAGGCCAGGGGCACAGCGGGTGAGAGGATTCACCAGAGACAGAGTGAGGAGCAGAATAGGCAGATGTACTGAAATACACTGCTGAGGGGAGCAGCAGGCAAGGCAAGAGAGGTCTGCTGGGCTATGTGGGTCACTCTCTGGCCGGGGATTGAACTCGCATTGCAGTGGCTGTGAAAGCGCAGCGCTCAACCCCTTGCACCACAAGGGAGGCCCCTTCTCAGTAATCTTTTTTTTTTTTTAAAGATTTATTTATTTATGCATACAAGAGCTGGGGCACAGCCAAGAGTCCAGAGAGGTGAGAGGATTCACCAGAGCCAGAGTGGGGAGCAGAACAGGCAGATCAACAGAAACACACTGCTGAGGGGAGCAGCGGGTGAGGCAGGAGAGGTCCACTGAGCGATGTGGGTCCCCTCCCTGGCTGGAGGCAGGGATTGAACTGGTGCTGCAGTGGCTGAGGATTGCCCCACAGTGCATCGCCCAACCCACTGTGCCACCAGGGAGGGCCCTTCTCAGTAATCTTTTAAGGGATGATAGGAATGGAAAATCAAAGTGATTCTAGAACCATAGCCTTATTGTTAGAATTTCAACAAATCCTACCTGGGTTTCTTGAAAGTATGACATTTTCCTGAAGAGAGGTACTTTTTCTTCACATTTTCAAAGTTCTTAGTTTTGTTTCCTCCCAAATGACTCTAAAGCAGGATTTGGATGCAAATAGCTTATTTAATGGTGAACTACTCTAAAGGAGTGGGAAGTGAGACAGCAGAGGAAGGAATGTCATTAAAGGGTGTGTTAATAATGGGGTATAGTGTGGGCTTGATGCATGAACTCAGTTCTGCTATGAATCATCTGAAACTGGAACACATTTCAGAATTGAGGTATTTGCCTACCAATGCCTTTTCCTCTTCAGGGTGTTAATGCTCCTGTATTTCTACCCAGCTTAGTGCTGGGGAAAGTATGCCCCTCGAGTCAGAGAATGTACTCAGGCATGATACAGTCTCCTCATGCACTCCAGCTTTCTGAAAGCAAACTCCAAATAGGCCCAAAGTGTAAGAACCAGCATCTACTGCAGCGTGTAAACCCAAAAGTTGAGAATCACCGTCTGCACTGAGAAGCCTAGAGGGAAAGAAGAGTCATGTGTCCCTTTCTGTGTTACCCTAAGTAACTCACTTGCTTTATGCTTTGCTTTTGGTACCTGCAAGGTAGAGAAAAAAAGACCAATTTCAAGACTAGTGAAACACTGAAGTAATTATCATGGCTTTCAAAATTCAAATCTTGTGGGTTTCTTTAATGAAAAAGTTTCTGAAATTTAGAAAGTAGTGTCTACCCTATGTGAAAAACCTAAATGTAAAGAAAGGTACAATTTTATATCTCTCATAAACTGATTTTCTCAGCAATTCCATGTTAGTGCAAGAAACAACTGTAAAATGCTACGATCTGCCTCCCCCATCTATTCCTTATCATGTGTCACACGTAGTAAAATGTCATCATTGATATAAGAGTGGACAACAGCCATACCTCACATAGGTGTGCTTCCTACTTTGTACAGAGACTAGTGCTCTGCACAGGCCTGTTTTCAGACAAGATGTTGATTAAATACAAGGAGTATGAGAGAAAAGGAGATTTGTACTTATTAGGACTCTTGAGCCTGATGAGACTCTGACATCTTGGCAAACTCTGGAAATGAATGACCGAGATGACAGGTGCTCAGAGCCCCTAAGAAGTAAGTGTAAAGGTTATTATAGGGGAAGACAAAATAGATTTACATGGAAAGGTCTGGCTCAGCATCCAGCAAGGAGCTTCTGGTTCACCCATGCTCACACCATGCCAACTTGATGAACTCAAACAGAATGAACAAACATGGGAAATATCTCATGAGGTGGAACAGATTCCTTGTTGCCTGCTGCATTTCAAACACTATCTCTTCAAAGTTTAATATGTCTAAAAACCAACTTATTTTGTTGTAGCATTGTTGTAATAGAGAAAAGCTAAACAACCTACATGTCCATTGATAGAGGACTAGTAATTGCTTGTATATATCATGGACTATCTCAGAACACATAAGAAATATGTAAGTTGGTGTAACTAATGCTAGCTGATGTAACAACCCCGAAATCTAAGCGGTTAACTCAGAGCTTATTTCTTTTATTATAATTTTTTTTAATTTACATATATTTGACATCAGTTGTAATCCCCATGTATTCCCCATCACCGTAACACCAGTGCACCATCACTTCAGTCCCCCGTGCTCCCATCTGCCCTCCACCCTTCCCTTCTTCCCTCCCCACCAAGTGTCCCCAGTTTGTCTTTGTCTTTTCATTTTTGGTTTTTGTT
>JAGFMF010011466.1:5106899-5234079 GCA_019455555.1 Galemys pyrenaicus | reverse complement strand
GTGCCATTCTCACTGGTGTGAGGTGGTATCTCATAGTGGTTTTGATTTGCATTTCTCTGATGACAAGAGAAGTTGAGCATTTTTTCATATGCCTGTGGGTCATTTGCATTTCCCCTTTGGAGAATTGCCTTTTTAGCTCTTTTGCCCATTTTAAAATATGGACCGCTTCACGAATTTGCGTGTCATCCTTGAGCAGGGGCCATGCTAATCTTCTCTGTATCGTTCCAATTTTAGTATATGTGCTGCCGAAGCGAGCACTCAGAGCTTATTTCTTACCCATGTAAAGTCCAAAGCAAATGTTCCTGGTCCTACTCCTCCAAGCAAAGAATCAGAGATTTGGGTTTCTTCCAGCTGTGGAACTATCATCTTCTAGGGAGTCCTCCACTGGATCCTCTGCATTTAGCCAGCTGGTTAAAGAGGGAGACCACCAGGACAACTGGTCAACTGCTAGTTCTATCTGTTACTTTTTGCCATGTTGTATTGTCAAACTCTGTTGTCATCATCCCAACCTAACTGAAGGGATCTCAGATATGATTTCCTGTGTGCATAGGAAGAAGCAAGCAAATTGATGACATCTAGCAAAGCTGCTAACTTTGGTTGTTTCCAGGCTAGAGGTGCTAACTTGTTCAGGAAGATTAAGAGGGGGGATAAACCTGTCCAAAAATTGCTTTAATGGGGGGTAGGGAAAAGACTAAAATAATGATTCAACCTTTCTATGAAATATTACAGTAGATATAAATATCCAGTGTCTGCTGAGAGCCTACTTCCTGGCTTATAGACAGTTGTTTTCACTTTATTTCCTTATATGGCAGAAGGAAAGAAAGAGGGAGGAAGTTCTCAGCTCATCCAAAAGTGCTAATCCCATTCATGAGCTCTCCACCCACTTGACCTAATTACCTCCCAAAGTCCCAGCTCCTAATACTATCACATTGAGGGTTAGGATTTCAACTTAAGAATTTGGGAGAAGACACAAACATTCAGTCCATAATGTACATGTAAATATGTAGAATTAGGTCTGGGAGATGCATGACGGTGTATATATTTTTTTCTTTGTGTGTGTTGTTTGAATTAAAAGGAGAATACATGCACATACTGTGTAATATTCATAATGTAAGTTCTTTGGAGCAATTCAATAAGCTCATAAAGCAATTTAAGAAGACTGATTCCACAAAAACCTTAATGACATTAAAAGTTAAGGAAATGCATTTTAAAACTAAAGTGAGATGCAAGTTCACCTTCACCAGATATACAAAATTTAAAAGTCAGGGAATACTAAGTATGGGCCAAGATGAAGCGCATTGGACACTCTTCCTCTGCTAGGTAGAATGTCATTGTAAGCTTTTTGAAGAGCAACTTTGTTTTATCTAGTAAAGAAGAACCTGTACTTACCCTGTAGCCCAGCAATTGCACTTCTAAGTGTATACCCTAAATAGACTCTTGTGATAAATCCCAAAATATATATGTATAGTGTATATACATATAGTATATACACACAGAGAATACCTGAATCGGCATGTTTATACTAGCTAAATAAAGGAAATCACCCAACTAGAATGTGAAGATATTCGTACAATAAATATACAAAATAACTCAGATGAATCTCTGAACAGTGCTGCTAGAAACAAAGTAAAACACAGGATGCTTGTGCTGGCGTGAAGCCCAAAGTTGGCACAACTGAATGAAATTTATGTATCAGATATTTAAGAAGGGCAAGGAAACTAAGTAATTCAATTGGTAATTAAGAAAAAGGAGAGCAATATAACCAGTATCAGGCACAGGTTGGATTTGTAAGATTCACGGGATGTTTTGTTTTTAACCCGGTGATAGATGCATAAGTGCCCACCTCTTCATGTATGTTGGTGTGCTCTTTCTAAGTATATTGATAATTTAAGTTTGTTTCCTCATGTCTCTAGCAGTACTGATGTTTAATGGTACCATACAATCCACCCTTCCCCTCTTCCAAACTTAAGGATCTTCTTTTCATTCTCACTTCAGCCTGTTTTCGTTGTGTGTACTGTTTGAACTGTGGGTGGGCCTCTCTTTGCCCCTCTCTTCAAACCACTCTTTCTTGCAAGAAGGCATTTTTCTTCTGCTCCACCTGTCCAAGTCTTACCTTCTCTGACAGGTCAGCTAATGGTCCACCCTTTTTCCCCTTCCTTCAGATGCTTTTTCTGAGATTGCCCCAGCACTGAGGGAAGTCATGTGCGCTTATCACCTCACCCAGATCATTTCCAGGCAAAATTAACCTGTGTTGCCCTCATTTATTTCAAATTAGTGTGTGGGTCACCTATGAAGAGGGGGCAGTACCTATCACACAAAGGAAGGGAAGGGTTTTGTGAAGTTTCAAGGTTTCCTTTTCGCCATCTTAAGCCCTGCCAGCTTGACGACAGTCTAGAAATTTATGAAGTGTTGCTTTTCTCTCCTTTTTGTAAATTTTCTCCTAAGCAATTTACAAAAATGTATATACCATTTAATTTTCAACCTTAGGAGTATCAGAATGTCTGTGGAACGAGTTTTGAATATTTATGAAAGCAATTAAAAATATAAGTATCTCATCTAAACCCTGGACCTTGAGTAGTCATCTTGTAATAACTTGGGACTAAACTCAGGAGCTGATTAGATTCAGACACCATGGAATTTAATGCCTACCTTCATAATATAAACTAAGATTAATTAAAAAAAACAGAATCTTCAAAGCAACAATTAGATTTATGTGCTTGTAATATGCCAGGCAATGTGCTAAAGGATATAAATAACTCATGCTGTCAGTAAAACTTGGCCTCCAGAAATTCTTAGAAATGCTTAGCCCAGTCCCTGACGGTAACTGATAGCTGCTATGTATTAGTTGGTGGGAATAGAGTAGGAGAGCATAATGGAGAGGGAGGTTGAGCAACACTAAAGTATGTCTGACTCAGGTCTGCTTACTCAGGAAAAACAGGTTCCAACCACTGGGGCATCATTGCTGCCCATAGCACCACCTAATTTCTTACTGCAAAATCTGATTATGGAATTAAAGACATTCTCTTTGATCCTTGGTAGATGCTAAAGCCTATTTGCCTGTAGTACCCAACCTGAACAAGCAAATTCAGGTTTTAGGTCTACCAGAATTAAAGAGGCTCCTACCTGTTTGAGCACTGAGTTAGAAATTTTAGGATATTGGCCTTCCTGGTGGTGCAAGGGGTTAAGTCTCAGCACTGTGAAGCTATCTGCAGCCACTCAGCATGGTTTGATTCCTGGCCAGGAAACTAACCCACATGGCGCAACAGACCTCTCCTATCTCGCCCGCTGCTAGCAGTAGATTTCAGTCAGTTTGCCTGTTCTGTTCCCGACTCTGTTTCTGGTGAATCCTCTCACCCACCTGCATCTTTGGCCTGTACCCCAGTTCTTATATACATAAATAAATAATTTTCAGGACATGAAAAAATAGGGACAGAAGTACACTTTAGTTCCTATCAAAGGCAACACACAGACATTTATGAACTGTCCTTCATGTGCACAGCTATGAGCAGTCTGCCTAAAGAGACCATTGTCTTCCATCATCTACAGGAACCTGGGCCCCGGAACTGGTGTCACTTCTCTGGTGAATGGTTGCAAACTGGGACAGAGCAGCGTCTGAGCTCTAGCCATCCCATCAGTAGGCAGAGGAAGTGTTATCCTACTGTCATTAGATCCCTGTGTTCTATCATTTGGTGTCTCTTAGGTAAGTACTAATTCAATTATCCCCCTACCTCCACATGCCAACTTCCTACAATATCTAGTTAGACACGAGGATAGCAAAGCTCTATAATGATGCCTTACACAGGATTACATAAGTGTCATATGGAATACCATGTTCAAGAATTTAACCTGTCCAAATCATAGAGAGAAAAATAATTTGTCATGAGCCTCCCTGGTGGCACAAGGGGTTAAGTCTCAGCACTATGAAGCTATCGCCAGCCACTGCGACATGAGTTCAATCTCCAGTCAGGGAGCTGACCCACATGGCAGCAGACCTCTCCTGTCTCACTCACTGCTCCCCTCAGCAGTGTATTTCAGTAGATCTGCCTGTTCTGCTCCCCACTCTGTCTCTGGTGAATCCTCTTACCTCCTGCACCTCTGGTCTAGACCCCAGTTCTTGTATGCTTAAATAAATAAATCTTTAAAAAAAAAGGATTTGGTAGATTGGTGGTAACTTGTAGAATAGTTGGTACATGTGTACCTGATGAGCCTTAAGTCTATAAGCAGGAAAACTGAGGAACTAACTACATATTTCACAAGCACCCTGTTGGTCATCAGATAGTAAAGTTGTTCAGACTATGTTGTAGTTGGAAAAAACCCCTTTCTCTTCTCAATGTTGCATTGGGTGATTCCACCTGTTAAAGTGTGTGCAGGTAGTGTGTATGGTGTGTTGTTAACACTTCTCCTGGCAGGGAAAACCTGGAAGGGAGCAAATTTGGAAGGCAACCAGGCTGCCAGAAGTGTACTGTGAGAAGAGTGTGCCCACGAACTGCCTGGAGAAGGGGGGTGCATCTTAGGACTAGAGCCTCTGGATTTAGAGAAGGTAGGGAAGGAATTTGCACTGTGAAGATCTGAAGACAAGAAGTGGGCAGACTGAGGGCAGCAGAGTAAAACTATCAACTGGGACATTCGCACCCGACGGAGGGGCTTCATTTTTTAACAGGGATAAAATATAATTCTCCTTAGAGGACCAGAGTTGTCCTGGGGCCTCAGATCAAAATCAGATCATGGTGTGTTTTTCATTTTGTAGGTGTGAAATCTTACCCATTGGTAATTTTTAGACTGTGAGGGTCACTGACCGGTAAAAACAGAAAGGGAAATAAAAGTAATACTTGTTTATTCATACCTGCAAGATGATGGACAGAAAAATTGAAGCGGGAAAGGAGGGCAGACAGATTACTGGATCCTCGTTTCTCTCTTTCCTTCCTCCCCAACCCATCTAAGTGTTGACTGATGCAAGTTATAGAAACATTAAACAGATACAGAAACTAGAACCCAAGACAGAACCCAGGGACAGTTTTGTGCCTGCTACCTCACAGGTGTATAACTTGGAGAAAGCTTACAAGTCTTTAGGTGAAGCCTTGCACTTGGCTTTTAATCAACAATGTAGCAATGATGAAGGGTAGAATTTAGGCAGGTGAACACCAGACGCTATACTATACCTGGTCTGCAGGAGATCGAACACTTCTCTGGGCACCATGAAGGGGAGAGGCGGTGTTGTTGAGTCTGAAACATAAAGTTGAAATAAAAAGGCTGCAGATAGGACATTGTAGCTGAAGACAGATGGTTGGAACCATAGATTTCCGTTCTGGAAGCTGGCATCACACTCCAAAGGCCAGATGAGGTATACCGAACTTAGCAAGTTCATACAGGAGTAGATTAGGCACCTCACAGAGAGATACAGCAGTACATGGGCCTGCTTTCTAGGACCCAAGGCAATCTTTTCTTGTACTGTGAAGTCACATCTGAGCCTCCCAGACACCATCTTGTCAAAATCAAGAACTAAAAACAGTATTTAGCTCAGAGAGACCAAGTTACCCGAAGTCACTATTTGAGCCATAAAAACATGTTGTTTGCAGGCAAGCCTACATACTCTTCCCTCCTAACAGGGTAGGGACTCATGGGAAAGATTGGGTTTTAGAAAACAAAGAAAGTACATTGTCTTTATACCTCTAAACTATCGGGGGAGTAAATGTGAACCCTGTTCCAATTTTTTGTTGTTGTTGTTCCTTATAGTTCAGGCATATGAAGTGTCCAGTTACAGCCTGCCCTGGTTATACTGGATGCACCCTCACAGCTAGCAGCTGCGCAGTAGGTGACAGGGGAGCTGTGTGACAGAGCAGCAATGATCCAAGGACTGTGGTACTGGGGTTCAACAGCAAAGGGGGCAGGACCCTCAGGGCGCGAGGACACCAACAGTGGGTATGGTCGGACTGGGCTGGGTGAGGACCGTAGGGGGCTTACAGCAAACCCATTGTAGGGCAAATGGAAGACTGATTAGGCTTCTTTGCCCTCTTGCCATTGGTGCTGATGATGAACACCTGTGGTCCTGCATGCATGCCTAATGGCAGGCACCTCAAGTAGGGTGTGGGCATGTGCAAGTGGGCACACCTGGGCTGAGACATGGGCCATATAAGGGTGGCGTCATGAGGGCTCCAGCAGAGGAAAGAGAGGGAGCAGCAGCAGTAGTAGCAGAGGCACGAGAGGCATGAGAGGCTAGAGAGCAGCAGAGAGTGCAGCAGCAGCCCAGAGAGTCAAGATGTGCAGGGGGCTGGGAAACCTGCCAGCCTCCTGGCCCTACTCCCCTCCCCCTGCCACCTGCCATGTACCTGGTTGCCTCTGATATAAAGAACAATAAAACCCTGAAAAAGCCACCGAGTTCTCCAGGACTCCTCCTTGACCCGGCTGCTTGGAATTATCGAGAACCTACTCTTTGCCTTGCTGGCACCACACCCATTTTCTCAACCTTTTGGCGGCTGGTTACAGAAACCCACATTGTACAAGGATGCAGGCATTCCTGCTGCAACAATAGCCACAGTAGAAATTTGTTTCTCCTGACATAAAAGTCTCAGAGTAAGCAGTCCTGGACTGACAGGTCCACCTGAGAGTTGAAGCCCCAGGCCCTTCTCACCTCTGCCATCTTCAACATGCAGCCTCCTGCTCCCACCACCACACCCACATTCCTGCAGCATGAAGTGGGCGGGGGAAATCAAGGGCACACACCTTTCTTTTTAAGGTCATGAACTAAAAGTTACACCTACCACTCCTTATCCTATTGCCCATAATTTAGCCACACTGTCACACTTAGGTTCATAGTTAGCTGTTGCCACAAAATGCTGTGTAACAAAGTATCAGCAGCAGACAGTAGCTTTTATTTCTCATTTATATGTCTGCAGATCAGCTGGAGTTCGACTAGTCTATACTGGACTCAGCTGGGCTTGATCTCTAGTCTGCAGCTTTGTTTCATATCTATTCCATGTGTCTCTCATCTTCCTGCTGCCAGCCAAGCAACCAAGCCTTCTGCTCATCACTAAGTGACTTTTGTGGTAATAGAAAATGATGGAAATAGCCAGGTAGATTTGTGAGGCAGTTCTATGCTGAGTCCATAGTATCATTCTCTGTCAGCATGGTTACTACAGGTCTGCTGAGCAGGCACAGGAGAGTCTGAGGAAGAGGTCATTGGATGGCCACTGGTTGGGTAATCTTGTATCCTGATTACTGAGTTTCTGCAACAGATGCCCCTAGAGGCGCAGTTATGTGGGACATGAATAGCTTCAGCCTCTGGTTTCAGTCTGGAGCTGGGGCTGAGGGAGCTCAGAAACCTGGATGAGAAACCAGCACAGAACCATATAAGGGGCCTTGATGAGATGAGAAATGTTGATGTTGGGTCATGTAGTGCCAAGCCTGCAGGCTGGCAAGGCAGGGGGACAAGGTAACCGAGCCTCCTAGCCCCCCCCCCCCCAATCTTTACACTTCACTGGGCTCACTGGCATTCTCTTGTGGTCTCACCTCTTTTGTAGTCACGCCGCTCATCCTCCCATAGCCACCTTCTGTCTGAGTGACGCAGCCCTAATAGCCCTCACCTCTAAGCACAAGTGTGCACACTTATGCATGCTCACACCCATACTCCAGGTGCTCACAATCAGGCATGTGTGCCCCACACCCACTCTCCCAGTGCCTCTGACTCAACACGATCAAGGCCGCGGGTGATAGCTAGGATGTAAAAATACTGATTATTTCATCTATCCTACAGGCAGTCAAAATACCATGTACAGCCTCCCTCCTCCCCCACTATCCAAAAGTAGAGCATTCTTTGGTATGATCAATTGGTTATTTTGGAAGTCCTAGGAACATGATTACCATTCATCTATATAGGAAAAAATTTGAGTATTCCCAGTCCCAAATAACCTACCAAATCATCCCAAGTAGGAATGTTCTATTTTTAGATAGCAGGAGAAACCTGTACCCTGCATCTCTCTTCCTCAATGTTTGGGGGCAGAACTTCTCAATCTTTTTGTATCTATGAATTGCCTGGACATCCTATTAAATTGCAGAAGCTGATGAATCAGATCTGGAGTGGGGCTGAGATGCCTTGCAGGTGATGTCAGTGCTACTGGTTCAGGGACCACACTTTGAGTAGCAAGATTCTGTAGCTGCACAGCCCAGTGTGGTAGGTACCAGCCACATACAGCAGTCATAAATGGGATATATATAAAGTGTGAATTTCAAACAGAGCTATAGGGATGCTATAGCCATCCAAGAACGGTGTCCAAAAATTGAGAATTGAGCAAATCCCATTTTTGGGATATATATCTCTAAAGGAAATGAAAAATTATGTCAAAGAGATAGCTACACCCTCCCTGATATACACAGAAGTATTGTTTACAATAGTTAAGACATGGAAACAAACTAAGAGTTTATTGACTGGTGTATAGAGAATTGTGTGTGTGTTAGAGAGAGAGAGAGAGAGAGAGAGAGAGAGAAATGGAATATTATTCATCTATGAAAAGGAAATCCTGCCATCTGCGACAATATGGAAGGAGTTTGGAGGGCATTATGTTAAGTAAAATAAGTCAGAGAAAGACAAATACTGTATGATCTCACTTACATGTGGACTCTAAACAAAAAACCAAATTCAGAAAAAGATCGTATTTGTGGATACCAGAGGTGAGATGTGGCAGGAGGTAGAGGGAATTGGATGGAGGTAGTAAAAAATAGAAACTTCAATGATAAGATAAATAAGTATGAGGGATGTAGTGAGTACAACATAATGACAAAATTTCTGTATTGTGTATTTGAAATTTAAAAGAGTAGATGCTAAATATTTCATCACAATGAAAAACATTTTGTGTCTATATGAGATGATGGCTACTACTAAACTTATTGTTGTAATCCTTTCAACATATATGTAAGTCAAGTCATTTATGCTGCACACCTTAAATTTACAAAGGGCTATCTGTCAAGTCTATCAATAAAACGGAAGGAAAAACAAGATGGAAAATTAAGCTCCAGTCATTGCAAATGCACCCAGGGGCTTCTGTTTTTACTTCATTTTATATGAATTTTTAAAGCTTCTTAAGATAATTTTAGATTCATAGGAATTGCAAAAATAATAGACATTACTATAAATTTCACATAATTTCCCTCAATCTGCTGTAACTATAGTACAATATCAAAACCAGGAACTTGACGTTGGTACAATGTATCAGTAGTTCTTTGCCATTTTATCACATGTGGACATCTATGTAACCACGAACACAATTGAGATACAGAACCATTACAACATCTTGACCTACCGTGTGACTACCCCTTTCTAGAACATACTCTCTTCTCCCAGACTGTCCAGAATCCCTGACAACTGCTAATCTATTTACCATCTCTATAACTTTGGTAATTTCAAGTAGGAATTCATTTTAATATACATAAGTGTTTGGGGAGAATCTCTTTGTGTACATATTTTCAGGTGAGTGCTGTGAAATAACGCTGTACATAACTTATCTCAGTTTTACTTGTGTAACACTACCAGTCTATGTGAGGTGCAGAAGCCTTTCTTCCCTTTCAATTTCTTTACTGTCTCTGTCCATAATTTAACTGCCTTGACTATTTCCTCTGTTTAAAGGGACACACATGTGGACATGTGAGTGCATATGACAGGGGATGCTGGACTGGACCTGTTAGCCTTTGATTGATTTTTTTTTAAGATTCATTTATGCACACAAGAACTGGGGTACAGGCCAGAGGAGTGGGGGGGTGAGAGGATTCACCAGAGACAGAGTAGGGAATAGAGTGACTGAAACACACTGCTGAGGGGAGCAGTGGCTAGGCAGGAGAGGTCTGCTGTGCCATGTGGGTCACCTCCCTGGCCGCCTTTGATCTTCTGAAGAAAGAGGAAATTGTGGAAACTGTAGAGTCCCTCCTCCCAGCCAGCAGTCATTTCATTTCTCCTTTTCATTTGTGAAATTGCTTGAAGCAGAAATTACCATTATGCTTATCAACTTCCCAATCTATCCTATATACAAGCAGTAAGCAGAATTTTGCTTAAACCATCAGGTAGAATTTAGAAAACTCAAGAGGAGGAAAATTTGTTCTATTAACCCATATTTTTACTCTTTTGTTCTCCTTTTTTGGCGTTTCAAGGTTCCGTTCTTGGTGATTTAATTTCAGTTTCAAAGACCGCCTTTACCTATCTTTTAGGTTAGGTCTGCTGTTGGCAAAGTCTCCTAATTTATCTCCCTTCAGAACGTCTTCACTCCTGATTTTCACAGGGTAAAGCATTTCGAGTTGACAGTTTATTTCAGCACTTGAAAAACGTTGTGCCCCTTCCCTCTGGCCTTGGTGACTTCTGATGAGAAATTTGGTAATCAAATTTTTTTTCATTATAGAGACATGTCATTTCTGTATTGCAACTTTTAAGATCTTTTCTATCCTTAGTTTTCAGAAGTTTGATTATGCAGTATCTTGGCATTCTTTTTAATTGCCTTACTTGGGATTCGATCAGCTTCTTGAATTTTTAGGTTTTGTCTTTGTCTTACCTGGAAAATGTTCGGCCATATTAAGTATTTTTTAAGCTTCCCCTTCTTTCAGCTCTCCTTTGGGACTCTAATTACATAAATGATGGGTTTTCATTTATAGTCTCATGAATTCCTGATATTCTGTTAAATTTTTTAGTCTGTTCTCTCTCTGTTGTTCAGATTGGGTCATTTCTATTCTTCTGTCTTCAAGTTCACTGTTTATTTTCTTTGTCCTCTCCATTTTACTCGAGTCTATCCAGTGAGTTTTTAAGGGTTTTTTTTTTCAGTTCTAAAATTTTGATTTTTGTTCTTCATCTCTTCTATTTCTTTGCGGATACAATTTTTTAATTTGTTTCAAGCATCTTTGTAACTGAAGCACTTTTCAATGAAGCACTTTTATACTGGCTGCTAAAAAATCTTGTCAGATAATTTTAACAAGTCTGATCTGGTGTTGGTTTCCGTAGGTAATAGATGACACTCACTTGAGTCGAGATTTTCCTGGTTCCTACTAGAGAGAGCGATTTGCAATCTTGGACATTTTTAGTATTATGAAAACTTGGCTCTCATTTAAACCTGCCTTGATGGAGCTTCTTTGACACTGCCAATCATGTCAGGCAGAGGTCAAAATTCAGGTTCCCTACACAGCCTCTGTTGATGTTCTCAGACAGGGCATGGATGACCCAGTTGTTGCTGTGCTGGGGGTACTCCGGCTGCTCTCTGAACCGCTGGAGATTACACCCTGGATGGGAGAGGGAAGGATGTTTTTTCTCTCATAAGGAGCACAGGGCTGCTGACTGTGGTAAAAATCTTGATTCTCTCCCAGGCCTTGTCTGACACTATCCCGACAGGTAGAGGTGGGAATCTAGATTTCCCATTTGGCTTGCCTGCAGGGGGTATGTGGGATTAGTTTTTTTCTGGGGTTTGGATGGAATAGAACGATCTAATAATTTTCTTTTTTACTAAGCTGCCCTTTACTGGTCCTTTGGTTAGAAAGAGCAGGATTCTTTCTTTTCTTCCTCCCTCCTCCCTTTTCTTCCCTCCCTTCCACTTCAGACACAAAAGAAAACTGCTGCTCCCAACATAGAGAATTCTTTATTATAAAGCAGAAGGATAAATAACAAGCAGGCACTTCTCAGCTCTCTTGGAGAGTTTCATAATATATACAAAACAGGTGTGAGAGATAATTTTTGAAATCATTTTAAAATACTCTCCAATGTCAGAGTGGGTATGTGGTAGCTAACTGCTGAGGGGGCGTCCAGTCCCTTCTGAGACCCTAAGGGAAGGTGCCTGAGGAAAAGCTGGAGGTAGAGCAGAGAAAACATTTTCTGTTAGATTTAGGGTTCTGGGGTCTGCCCTGGGACCCAGACACCTGAGATTGAATTTTTTCACTGACAGAGAGCTTGCGGAATGTAGAAATCTGCTGGGAGGGAAAAACAGCTGTGTTTGCAGCTAATTTGTTGTTTGAGCCACTCCTTCCCAAAGCAGAAGGGCAGTGTCGATGCCATTGAAGGGATAAATGCTGGCACGTTGAGTCCTCTTCAGACTCTGGTTTCAATGGAGGGGAAAAGAGAACAGGAATATAAGGGTCCCTATTTTGTCCAGGGCTAGGCCCCATCAGCGGTGGGGCTTTCATCCCTGACAGTTGTACCAGGGAAACGTGTGTGAGAGTGCCTCTGGGTGCGAGGGTGCACACGCGTGGATGGACAGTTTGTATGTGCCCGAGTGCCCACAGGCTTGGGGGCAGGAGGCTCTTGGGTAGTCACTGGTTGTAAACTGGTCCCAGCAAACAACTTTGTAAAGGCAATTAAGATACAGAAGATTTGTGGGAGAGCGGCCAGGGGAGAAAGGTTTCTTGCTTACACCGCCCTGCAACCCAAACTTGCTGGAGACGCCAGCGGGTGGGATCCCATCTTGTATCAGGCAGAGCTAAGGGCAGACTACAGTCCTCTCAATAGCTGGAACTGAAAAGCACCCTAGCCATTCGGACCCATCTTTGCGGCCTTGTCACACTAAGTGTGGGCAGAGGCAAAGAGGCTAATGAGAGCTGGAGGCTCAAGATGGATCTCCTTGTGCTGGGGAACCCATAGGAGGAAGAGGATGGGAGGTGGGGAGCCCTAAAGCACATTTAGGCACCATTGTGGAAGCAGCTGCCCGGCGGTGCCAGGGACCCAGCAATGGCCAGCACGTGGCCCAGGCAGCCAGCTCTGTCAGCCAAGATCTATCTTCTCCTGGAGACCCAGAGCAATGCTTCTTCACCTTTTCCTATAGTGACTCAAACTCAGCTACTGCCTGTTCTCATCCTACCTAGTTCTCAGGGAGCAAAACTGAGTCTGAAGCTGTCCACCTATTGGTTTTTGCTGTCTGGCTGATAGTTCAGCAAGTGGATGTGCCATTTGAAGCCATTGTTTCCACGCAACACATGAGATGTGGTGCCCAGGTATGTTCCATGGCTACCGCTGTCTGTGCAGCTGGCATTTCCGGGAATGGAGAGACAAGCAGGACCCCTTACAGCTCCAGGAGGTGTGTGCAGTCAGACAGATGCACACCCCGGGCCCCAGCGCAATCTTCAGGGCAGGGACAGGGCCTTGGCGAGGCGAGTCCAGAACCAGGACTTGGTGCAGGGGTTGGTGTAGTCACAGACCGTGATGAACCGCAGGATGCTTGGGAACTCTTTCTTCATCGGCTTGTACTTGATGGGGATCAATCGCTTCTGATGGGCACCTGCAAGCCAAGGGGTACAGAGCTGGCACCACGCCTCTGCCCCACAGTGGGGCAGGACAGTTTCCAGCACTGCGATTAATGGCAGCCCCCTCTCAACTAACACCCCGGCACATGCTCACGCACACAAGGGCACACATGTGCACACACACTTAGCTGTCCAGGGATCCCCAGAGTTCTTGGCGCTGCATCCATGGCCCTTAGCGAGGGAAGACTGGCATCCGAAAGCTTCACCCGCCCACTCCACTGGGACAAGGCAAGGCTGAGTTTACCTGGAGAAAGGCTGAGTGCAAACTTGGTCTGGAAGTCACACTCCTTGCTTTGCAGGTAATCATCGGAGACCACGACCACCATACGGCGGCACCTGGGGAGAATGGGTTACAGACATCTGCAGCTCAATCCGGCAGAGCCCCGGGGCGGCCTCAAGAGGAGCCCACGGTTTGCGGGTCAGACAGGGCCCAGCTGGAAGAATCCTAGCCTCTGGGCCCCTGAGCCAGTGTCACGCACCCACCGCTGGTCCCCGGCCACCTAACCAACCTTTTCTCAATGAGCTCACTGGCAATGGACCAGACACAGGTGCCAGGCAGGACATCGCGGTCAGACACACACAGCTTCAGCCGATAGTCTGTCTGTTCCAGCTGCTGGATCATCTCTTGTACAAACTGGATATCACTGGGGCAGTAGCAGATGAAGGCGTCAAAGCGCTCAGGCATTTTCCCTGGGTACGGCACAGAAGGACGGTCAGAGTACTACAGGAAAGCCGGGGAGGGGCCCCACTAGAAATCTCCAGCTTAGGCAATCTTAGTCCTGGACCCCACAACAGTCCTGAAACGACTCTACACAGACTAATAGCCCTTCCCCGGAGAGGAAGGGGAGCGCCTCCCCTAGCCCCTGCCCTGGCTTGAGTCCAGGGTTCCTGGCAGTGTCATAGCAACCCAGAGGCAGGACCGTTTTTCCCATTTCTTAGGTAAGGAGACTGAGGCTCAGAGAGGGTTAGTGACTTGCCCAAGCTCCCACAGTCCATGTGCTCTCAACAAGCCCATGTGCCCGTAATACGGTGTCCGCTTGTCCCATTTGGCCCAGAGGAGCAGTATTGGGCCCTTACCCTGGGGGTCGTCTTGGGTAGTGATGCCCGACAGCTCTGGGGTCTGTGGGATACTGCTGTCCACGGCGGCCACCTGTAAGGGCTTCTCAGACTCCTGCTGCTGCCTCAGAATATACTTCTGGCAGTCCTCCTCTGTGGGAGAGATGAGAGGCTGTGGCGGGCTCCCCAGGGGTGCCCCATGCCTATGCCCACAGTCAGTATCCAGCCCATCCCAGCTCCTTGGCCATGTGCTCCAGGGCCTCTCCAACTCACTGGCGCCATCCATGCTTGACAGCCCTGAAAAGCTGAGCTCCCACCCGGCACTGACCCTCCCAAAGAGATGTCAGTGCTGTTCTGACCATGCGGAAGTCAGATTGGAGAGGTTCATGTCTCTGTGTCCCTCTTCCCCAGCCCTCTTCTAGGGCACCTGAGAACGGAACCTAAAATGGGTTTCTAGGATCCACAGCTGATGTGAACAGGGGGTTGGACATGAAGAAAGGCCCAGAACAACTAATGGCTTTGTGCAGTGAGGGCAGAGATCCCAGCTAAGTAGGTTGTGCCGTCTGTGAGCCAGTGAGCCCACACCTATGCACGTACATTGTGGCATAAGGGGGTGCACTTCCCAGGGACCCATGGTTTTCAAGACTGGCAGTTTCCACTGCTGTACCAGCCCAGTTGGTCTACCTGAAGCAACACAGCCGTCTGCTCCCTCCAAGACTCCCTGTTGGTACCCTGACCCTACATGAAAGCCTTTGCATAAGCTGTTTCTCTCCCTTCTCTAGGAGCCTTCACATCTTTTTCTTCAGTCTGTCATCACAGCTATTGAAAGAGGGAACTGGTTTCTCATGTTTCCCCCTCCCAGGCTGCCACCAGCACCCTGAGGCAGGAAATGAGATCCTCTCCAGAGGAGACTGGTCGCTGAGGCTGGTGAAGCTCAGTTTCCCCACCAGTCACCCGCCCCACCCAGTATGAGGCCGGGAAGGGGTCGTCCTCACCTATACTGGGCCCCAGTTCGACCAACACGTCCTCGCGGCCCATCTTGGAGAGCAATTCCAGCAGGCGACCCACCGAGGCGCCAGGGCGTCCCTCCCAGTCGTCCAGCAAGCGGCCTGTGGGGTCAGAGTGCGACTCCAGATGCCGGATCTCCAAGTAATCAAAGCCCACCTCCTCGGCCAGAGCTGTCCAGTCCGATGCCACCTGCGTCCGAACATTCAGGAACAGCGACAGGCGGCGCCGCACTCGCATGTTGAGCGCTGCCAGGGGCAAGAAGGACATGGAAGGGGCGAGGGGCTTGGACCCCGCCACTGGACCTTCGGAGGCCATGTTTAGCCGTCAGGCGCCTCCAGCCTTCGGAGTAGCTTTGCTGGTAGCGCTTCCTCCTTCCCCACACATCCCACACTCCCCCTCCCCGCCCCGCCCCAACTTCGGGTTTCGTTTTTCGAGAAGTGCACCGAGAAGTGGAGAAGTGCGGTCCTGCCCTACAGTCTGAAGCCCCAGATGTGCGGAGGTGGGGGCGCCCCACCTGCCTTTGGGGGCTTGGGAAACAGGGGATTGGAGAAAGAAGAGCTGCCTTTTGAGGTCTGGGGACTCCACCAACCTGTCTCCGAGAGACTGGGGTAGGAGGGAGAGAAAGACAGGGTCCTTGTTCTTTGCGATTGGGTAGAACGGCATTTTTTGGAATCTTGAGATCTGAGAAATTTATATGGCCCTGGCTTAGAGGATCACGGGAGCGGAGAGAGGCATCGACTTTGCCCACCCTCACCTCTCAGGAACACAACATCCTGCCCTTAACAGTGTGAGGACGGAGCCCCCTGTATACTCCGAGGTGGAGAGGAAAGGGCACACAGCCTTCTTGAGTCCTGAGGCAAGTCGCGCCTTACCCTTGAAAGGTGGAGGGCAAGGTCCTAACTTCCGGGTTGGAGATAATAGGGTCCTCTGGATTTTGGTGACTGGGGGAACTCTCCAGGTACTAGGGCAACACACTGGCTTTGGGAGTCAAAGGGGCACCTGGCCTTGCTCTTCAGGAGAACAGTGCTACTGTGCCAAGCCATTCACTCCACAGGTAATTTTTTGATCACCTACTAAGCGTGAAGCATTTGCTGGCACTCTAGATACAAGTCACTCCTTGCCTTGGGGGAGACCCCGGCCTGGTAGGGGAGGTGGATATTAATAAAATCACCCCAAATGAGCGTAAAATTGGTAAACAAAAGCGTACAGTGCTTTCTGCAGATGGGGAGCTTGTCACATCTCGGCACTGTTGCGTAATCCATCCACCCCTTACCCCAGAGACCCAAATTCCCTATCTTCTCCAAAGATTTCCCAATCGTGTCGGAGTCGGTCTCTGGGGTATTTTGGAATTATTCAGGTCCCCGAGCTTAGCTGCTGGGGCCCAGGGGATAGCAGAGCAAACTAGGAAGGGAGGAAGAGGAATTGAGAGTTTCGGCCTCTTCCGACCCAAAGCAGCGGGGGGGGGGGGGGGGGGGGGGGGGGGGGGGGCGCCNGGGGGGGGGGGGGAGTCCGGGCAGCCCGCCTTCTGTTTGGCAGGCTGTCGGTAGTAGGGTTGCAGTGGGAAGGGATCCTGGAGCAAACCAAAATAGCTCTGGCCGTCCAGCCGGATTTGGGGATAGGCGGGGCCTCACATGGAAAGATTTCGTTTCTGGGCGGGTCTTCAGAAAGACTCACCTCCTGGTTGGTCTATGGTTGGAGGGGCTTTGATTAGAAAGACCCAGATTTAGGTGGTTCCGTTGCAGGTGGGGGTGGGACGTCATGTAGACTCATCTTGTGATTGGCTGAGACTGGAGGTAGGCGGGACTTTGGGGGCCGGTCATGTCAGTCTCGCGGGATTGAGGTTGGTGTTTAGGATTCGGGTGCAAAAGTGAGGTTTTGCGCCTGCGTGGACTAGGTCTCTTGCTTCCCGCAGGGTATTTCTGCGGTGCAGTGTCCACCAGGGCCGAGCGACACGATGCGGAGGCTGCAGGTGGTGCTGGGCCACCTGAAGGGCCAGCGGGATTCGGGCCCAGAGCCGGCGCTGCAGGTCAGGCCATGCTGGAGCAGTGCTCCGCGAGCGTCCCCCGCAGACGTGGTGGTGGTGCACGGACGGCGCACGGCCATCGGCCGATCGGGCCGCGGCGGCTTCAAGGTGAGATGCCTGAGCGTCGGGTCAGAGACGGGGTCAGGGGCAAGTCATGGTCTTGGTTTGTCCGTTTTATTCGCCAAGGCGCGCAAGGTGCCTTCAACCTGAACTGTGGTCCTGTTGTCTCTGGAGTGGGCATGGGGAAGCGGGGTCTCGGGAACTCGGTGCACCACGCGCGGGAAAGGGATCACCACACCTGCGCTTCCTGTTGTAGGACACCACCCCAGACGAGCTTCTCTCGGCTGTCATGACCGCGGTTCTCCAGGATGTCAATCTGAGCCCGCAGCAGTTGGGGGATATCTGCGTGGGTGAGCACATTTCCCCAGGCCCTGCACTTGGTTCTTCTCGCCTAAACATCCCGCCAGCGCTCTCTCCGAACTTCTCCCACCTGGTGTTTTAACCGAGGGAAATGTTAGTGGATTGCACGCGACTGAATTTAATCGATTCTTTATAGCTAGATCAGTCTCCCACTCCCAGGCACTGTTTCCCCCTCAAGCATGGTCTACTTGTTAAGTATGATAGAAAGCAGGGGTCTCAAGTGACGCACTGTCTAATGCAGAAGCACTTGGCACTGGGTTTGAGGACATCCTAGGAGATAAGGATTTCTGTCCACCCTCACTTCTTTTCTATGCACCACAGAACAAATAGAGCATTACTAACCATTTGGTTCAACCCGTCATACCGTTGAAGACATTGACGCCTGGGAAAATTTGCAGTAGAGCTTGAAACTAAGGTCCACGGTCTCTTAATATTCAGTCCAACCCTTTTCCTCCCACCCCTGCTCCTCTGGTCTGGAAATAAAATATGGTTAAAGTCATTAAGTGCAGGTAGGTTGCAAATCATTGATCCACATCTGGCGTGCAAGCAGGGCTGGGCAGAGGACACAGGGCAGTTGCAGAAACTCATTTTCCTAAAAGACAGGACCAGTTCATCAGACTTTGTTGTGCACTGCATTCTTTCCCATGCTACCTTTAAAGCCAGGCAACATGCCCAGAGTATTCTGATATGGTGGAAAAGCAGGGTCATGGGTGAGGGAGCTTGGAACCCTCAAAGAATGCCTAGTGTATGACCAGGACAAGCTGCCATGTAACTGGCAGCTTGTAAGTGCTCTGCACTTTGAAATTCCAGAGCCTAAAGTGAGCTTGCTAAGGCCTTTTCTCTCTGAAGGAAGATCTGGAATGTCCCTTCTCCAGTATTCACAGCAGTTTTTGAGTGTCAGAACACCACCTGGCACTGAATAATGGTTTGTTGTTCACAGGAAATGTACTTCAGCCGGGGGCCGGGGCAGTCATGGCCCGAATTGCCCAGTTTCTGAGGTAAACTTTTCTAATTCTAGCTCTGGTTTGGCCATTTTGACTCTTGAGTGGGCTCAGACCCCACTCAACTCAGCTTGTGGGTGGGAGAGGATCAGGTTTGATGCCAGACTGGAGGCAACTGTGCACCCAGGTCCTCAGCACTCTGCTCCGGTGCCAGCGACCTTTCCCCTACTTAGAAGAGAGGGTTACCCAACCCAGGGAAAACAGGGCTTTGGGACTGGAGTAAAAGCTCTCCGTGTCTTGCGTTTTAGCCAGTCAGCTTGTTGCTCTGCCTTTTGCAAGTGTGGACTCTGTACTCTTAAGTGAGGTAAATAACTAACTTGGCTCAATGAGGAGTGATTTTGACCTTTTTCGCTAGTTGAGCAAGCTGGGGCCTCCTGGCATTCCTATTAAGAGACTTAAGACACAGGGCAGAACCTGAAACAAGCAGTAGCTCAGGAACAGCCCCAATAAACTTGCTTTTCACCACTTGCTGTCTTGAGGCTGAGGAAAGGTGCTTAAATTATTTTCATGTGTAGCTCGAGTTACCATTTAGCTTAGTACTCCCAGCCGTCTGAAGTCAAGTAGGAACATCAGCCAGTGAAGAAACAGAAAAACAAGCAAAACCTGTAGGGACTGGGCGAGGTATAGACTGCTGAGCCTGGAGTTCTGGGACTCCCACCATCTGCCTCCAGGCTTACCTTCCAGCGTTAGCTCCCCACCACTTGTTTTGACTGATCCCTTTAGCCAGCCTGTCTGCTGCCGGCTTCCCTGTGTTGGTCTTTTTGTATCCTTGGAACTCTGGCCCTACGTCCTCTGCCACAGCTAAATTGTGTCCAAGGAGTTTCCTCATTTTGGCTTCCCTGAGCTGCCAGCACCCTCCTTTCCCACGAGTTAGCCACGTGCTCCTTTTGATAGCTCCATCTGCCCTGTTGATGGTTGATTTTCCCTGTTGGTCGGGAGTCTTCCAGGGCCCTGTGCTCTAGACATGGCTGCACCCCTCTGGGGCCTCTCGCTGAGTAGGTACTTAGTGGACGGTGGTTACGTAGAGGGGTGGTAGTGGCAACATGCACGGGGCAGGTTCACTATCTGTTAGGGCAGACAGATAAAGGAGAGTCCTGGAGCCCTCAGTGGATTTTTCAGACTTTAGTGCTAATGCTCTCTCCGGGCACCAGGTACACCAAGCAGGGAGGCTGGCATGCAGGGAGGCTGGTGTGCAGGGGCCAGACAGGCGAGCGAGCCTCCCAGTACCCCTCCTACCCCCATCTTTACACTTTTCCTCTCAGCTCTCTGGCGTTCTCTCGTGGTCTCGCCTCTAGTCGCGCAGCTCGTCCTCCTATAGCCGCCCTCGGAGTGATGCTGCCCTTATAGGCCTGACCTCTAGGCTCAGGTGTGCACACTCATGCGTGCCCATGCCCGTACTCCAGGTGTCCGCAGTCAGGCACATGTGCCCTGCGCCCACACTCCCAAGCGCCTTCTGAGTTAACACGATCAAGGCCACAGGTGATAGCCACAGAGCCTGGTGCTGTACAAAGCCTGACCAGTTCACTTGCCCTGCAGGTAGTAACTAGGTAGTAGGGAGTTGGGAAGAGCTCGCCAGGCTGCATGGGCCTAGGCGACTGTCCAACACAGAGGGTCTTGAGAAGAGCTGGCCTGGCATTTGCTCAGGGCTTTTCTACCCTGGCTGTACACTGAATCACCAGGGTGCTTTCAGCCCCTCATGTTCTGAGGTCTTGGGCCTCAGGAGGCTTAGGGATTTCCCCAGGGCTCTGCAAACTTGGCCAGGGCCGTTTACATCTGAAGGGCAGTCCTACCGGCTTCCGTGGTTCAGGACCAGTGTGAGAGCCCAGGAGAACCCAACAGAACAAGTAATAACAGAATACACAGTATCCCTCAGAGCTCTTCATCCAGTTGGGAACAGGCTTTGCAGGGAAAAGGGAACGTAAAGGGCTAACCATGCGGTTATTTGTAAGGCTGAGGAATGGGCATGGTTTCTGGCCATCATACTTCACATTTCTTTTGCTCTGGTGCTCTGTCCCAGCAACAGGCTCTCCTCTGTTTCTTGGAGAGAAGCAGGGATAGCTTTCATTTTTGAATTTGCATAGAGGAGCTGCCCTTCCCTTGCTTTTTGGCTGTGCTTAGCCTTGGCAGAGGAGAATCACAGGGTGGAAGGGAAGCCCCTACAGAAGTGGGGTCTACCCACTGTAGATCTAGTCTGGTCTCTGCCCTCCCCGATGAGCGCAGCATGGTGGCCAGGAGCATAGGCCTGCTTTCCAGGAGCACCTGGCTCACTCTTTGGTCTCATCTTCTGTTTCAGTGACATCCCAGAGACCGTGCCTTTGTCCACTGTCAACAGACAGTGCTCGTCGGGGCTGCAGGCAGTGGCCAACATAGCTGGTAAGTTGTGACTCCGTTGGTTTGGGTCAGCAAAGTCACTGACTGCTGGGCAAGCAATAAGGATTTCTGAGAGGACTCCTAACAGAGTAAAGGAGAGCCCCCGCTGCTGCCCCACACCTTTTGTGGACAGTCCTGGGGCTTCCATCACTAAGGCTAGGTCAGTTCTGCCTAGAGACCAGGTGGGGAAGAGGCTCCCCTGTTCCCGGAACAGAGGGACTCTGGCGAAGGATGTTTATGAAATGCTTTTGTTGCAGGTGGCATCAGAAATGGGTCTTATGACATTGGCATGGCTTGTGGGTAAGAATTTCTTTCTGCCAGTGTTTATTAACCAATTTGCAACAATGAAACTAATTATCACCTCCTGAATTCTCAGGCCCTGATTTCAAGATTCTCCTTTAGCCCCTTTAAGCTGCTGGCTGGGTGTGGGATCCTGTGCTTTAAAGGCACCTCAGCCTCTACACCTCTCAGCACTGACAGGAAAAGGAAATGGCCTTTCAAAGCTTTCCACTTTTTTTTTGAAATCTGTCAGGCTGGAAAATATGGACTTTTTGAGGAACTGTAGCACTTGGGTTTCCTTCTGTGACCCTCGATAAACCAGTGACTCCTGCGAGAATTAACACTTTTGGCTCTGGAAAGCCATGGATCGCCGCTCCTGTGGAGTTGTTTCATTTCATCAGACAGTATGACCCCTGCCCCCATCCTGGTACTAAGATGGAAACTTCCAGTTGCCTGTGGGGTTCTGAGGGACGTGATCAGACCCCTGCTGTCAGCTGTGGCTCCATCGCTGGCTGCCGAGCGGGGCTGCGTTTGTCCTGGGTAGTGCCTCCGGGGAGGGGAAGAGCCCGGCTTGCATGGGCATCTGAACCAGGAGGGCAGGCTGAGGGAGGGTGCTGGCAGGATCAGGGAGTTGAGCAGCCCCAGGGTTTGGACATGGTGGATCTGCCTTTCAGGTCCTCTTTTATGGCATTTGACTGGAAGCCTTGCTGGCCGGCCCAGGGCCTGTCATCTTCTGGTACTAGGCTTATCGCGGTGTCTGCAAATGTAAATAGATCCAAAGACCACGCTGCAGGGACTTTGGCTGGGCAAGGGCCATTACCCTTGTGCCCTTTGATTGTTTTCATGTACCCCTGTCTTACTGGGGGAGAAAGTAACTTGAGGTGAAGGACTGGAGACTTCACGGGTCTCTTGGAGGGCATCTGAGGCCTCAGGCAGGTTAGGCACCTTACGTAGGGTGCTCTGGTTCTCCCCTGTAGGCTACCAGGGGCCTATCTATCATGAGAAAGAGCCCAGGCATACTGGTTCTGTGTGGGCTCTGGGGCCAGGCTCCCTAAATTTGAATCCTGGACAAGTGACCATGGACAAATTACTCAACCTCCCTGGGCCTCAGTGTCCTCATTAATAATGTGGAGCTAACCACTTCAGCCCTGTTGAAGTTGAGATTAACAACACGTGATGCTCCAGGACCTACCTGGTGATTGACCTCTGATATCTGGAAATGTTCAACATTGTGCTGGGCACATGAAAAGTGGTTGGGTCAGGGTTGTTACCCTGGAGGCTGTGGTTCCCCCCTCCTCAAAGCTCTTTGATCCCATTGAACTGACATCAGCCTTCCCCTTAGCACCTCCTCCTCCCTGCAGAGCAGATAGCTCTTTGATCTGTAGCTTTGTGGTTACTCTGAAAATACTTGTGTTGCTGAAGGCAAGGCCTGTGTTTGTCCCGTGTCCCCGCTGCTGCCCCCACCACTGCGACCAACACTAGCCCCAACACTAGCCGCTTTCCAGAGGGAGTGTTGATTGCCCAGTTGGCTACAGTCTCTGCTGGGGAAGTCAGGCCCTGTACCCCAACTAAGCCTTGCTGGCCAGTGCTTTGTGTGGGGCTCCCAGCCGGCCTGTTGGATTTCTGGGAACTCCCTGAGTATTTCCTAGCATTTATCAGATTGGGGGGGGTCCTCTTAGTGATCACTTTCTTCCCTTCCTCCTCATCAGGGTGGAGTCCATGTCCCTGTCTGAGAGAGCAAACCCAGGGAATATCACTCCTCGCTTGGTGGATAAGAAGGCGGCCAGAGACTGCCTGATTCCTATGGGGTGAGTGCCCCTGGGAGCTGTGTGCCTGTGCTGCTTCGCTTCCTGCCTGGCCCGAGGCAGGGATCCCGAAACCTGGATCATCGCGTGGCTGGCAATGCCAAGCCTTGGCCTCCTGCCTTCAGTCTTGACTTGCTGCGCAGAGGTTCACGGGTGGGACTTGGGGTTGCCCCTCACTTCTGTTTCCTCAGGCCCCCAGTCCTCTGTCACGCCCACCCTGCGGGACTCATTCACAGGAAGGCGATGGCAGCTGTGCTGCATAGCCGTGGAGGCCCGGGAAGTTGAAGTGGGAGGCGAGTGCTTACTGAACGCTCCTGGGCAGCGGCAAGGGCAAGCACATCGCGCTTGCGCAGCGGCTCGGCTCTTCAGTGTCACTGAGCCTCGCCGTCCCGGGTCGGCGGGCAGGAGGCTGAGGTGGAGGGGGGGCAGTGCCTCGGCCACTTTCGCGTCCAGCTAGTGACAGTGTCTCTGCACAACCTTTTTAAAGCTGGAAGGCCTGGCCGTGACTAGTTCCCAGCATGAGGGTAGGCTCTACCTGCATACCTACGTGGCTATGCCAGAGAGAACGTGACTCGCCTCGCTAAAGCACTTGTCCCGGGGGGCAGAAGGAACTGGTTCGAGTAGCCTTCTGAGCCTGTCTGCTGTATGAGCTTCCCAGAGCTCAGCTGTCCCAGCACAGGGCCACAGACCACTGAGCACCCCTCCGTCTGCTCTCTGTTCTAGGATAACCTCGGAGAATGTAGCCGAGCGCTTTGGCATCTCGCGGGAGAAGCAGGATACGTTTGCGCTGGCTTCCCAGCAGAAGTGAGTACTGCTTGGGTGGGACTGTTCCCGCTGCTGGAGAGCGGCGTTGAGGCTGTCCTAGCAGTCAGTGGTTTGCAAGGTGCGTGCCTCCCAGGAGGGAGAGGGCCAAGGGTGCTGCGTTGTGACCCCTCCCATGTCCTGCTGCTGTGTTCGATCCAAGTGTCTTCTCTTGGGTGGGCCTAGTTCCCCCATCTAATTTGAGGGTGCGTAATGAGGCCTTTCTCTGCCTGGCTGTGGCAGCTGACTGGACATGGTAGCCACCGGCTACTCTGGTAGCACAGAATGTGGGGTTGGGGGTGCTGGTGACCCTGGCGTGCCAGCTTCTGGACTCCTGGATCTGGGGTAGGGTACCGAGATGACAGCCACGAAAACTCCCGGGGCTCAGGCACCTGGGCAAATGCGGGCTGAGCTGACGAGCCTCAGCTGCCTGGAGAGAAGGCAGTGGGGCGAGTGAGGGGGTCTGGGCCAGCTGGCCTTCTGAGGCCGGGGTTGGGCGAGTAACCCTCTGAGAACCGGTGAAAGCTGTGGCTCCCTCCCACTAGACTGGCCCCAGGTACTTAAATCTGTGTGCTCAGACAGATCACCCTGAAGTGTTTCATGCTTTTAGGCTGTTTAAGTAGTCGTTCAAACTACTTGGTGAATCCTAGTGAAACGGGAACAGATGAAATTGAGCCCCTGCAATTGAACAGAAAAACTGGTAGAGCCCGGCACAGAGCTCCTGGGGCTCCGGCCTCGCTTTACTGCAAAGAAGAGAGCGGGCTTTGTCTTGGGTGAAGGGCGCAAAGAGGACCCACCAGCTCCAAGCCTCTTCCCCTTCGGGGCTGGCCGAGGCCTACCTATCTGAGGCAGCTGGTGAAGAGGGCCGGTAGGCTCCGGGCCTCCCACTCCCCGTGGCAGTGGAAGTAGTGAGGAACCCACACCCTCAGAGCTCCCCAGGGAGCTGCATGACACCCCTGTATTTAGCAGCCCAAGCTGTGTGTCTGCCCAGACAGGCAGGGAAGGACTCAGGGAGTCTGAGCGGATTTTCCTTTTGCCGGCAGGGCAGCCAGAGCCCAGCGCGAGGGCTGTTTCCAAGCGGAGATTGTGCCTGTGACCGTCACAGTCCATGACGACAAGGGCACTGAGAAGAGAATCACTGTGGCCCAGGATGAGGGGATTCGTCCCGGCACTACCATGCAGGGCCTGGCCAAGCTGAAGCCTGCCTTCAAGGCGGGTGGCTCTACCACGGCTGGTGAGACTGAGCTGGGGGAGGTGGGGTCCCCGCCCTGGGACTGTTCTCTTCTGGGAGCAAGGAGCAGACCAGGCCTCTCAGCAAGGTGGACATGGGACAGCTGGGCCTCATCAGTCCCGCCCTGAGGCTCCTTTCCCCTCTGATGTGCCTCTAGGAAACTCGAGCCAAGTGAGTGATGGCGCGGCTGCCGTCCTCCTGGCACGGCGGTCCAAGGCAGAGGAGCTGGGGCTTCCCATCCTGGGGGTCCTGAGGGCCTATGCAGTGGTGGGAGTTCCGCCTGATATCATGGGCATTGGGCCTGCCTACGCCATCCCTGTAGCTTTGCAAAAAGCAGGTAAGGTGGCTCCTTCCTAACCGAGATCCATGTAGGGCCTTTAATGCTGCTGGCTGGCGTCAGGAAGGGTCTTGTGTGTGCTGAGATGAAGGTAGGTCAGCCAGCACCCCACCCAGGCCTTCCTGACCGCGCAGCGTCGGTCACCCCTCTGGAGCAGAGGTGCACTCCAGGCAGTCCGGGGGTGGGCAGGGCCTGGAGAAGCCTGAGGGTCCTGCGAGGTGGCCATTGGGTCGGCTCAGTCTCCCCCCCCCCTTACCTGCAGGGCTGACCAAAGATGACGTGGACATCTTTGAGATCAATGAGGCTTTTGCAAGCCAGGTGAGCCTTTTCATCCACATTCCCGTGTCCTGGGCGGCCTAGCGGGAGTAGTGGGCACGTGGCCCAGGGGGCTGAAGCTGATGCTCTGCCTCCTTCCAGGTTGTCTACTGTGTGGAGAAGCTGGGACTCCCCCCTGAGAAGGTGAACCCACTGGGGGGTGCAGTGGCCCTGGGTCATCCCCTGGGCTGCACCGGGGCCCGGCAGGTGGTCACGCTGCTCAACGAGCTGAAACGGCGCGGGAAGAGGTGAGGCTGCTTTCCTGGGGGATGCCTGGGTGGGGCCCGTGTCTGGGCGGACACACCCCCTGAACTGACCCTGGGGCGCGGTCCAGAAAGGAACCCTGGCCTGCAGCAGGCCTCTGCCACCCCGAGTGTGTGCCAGACAGAAGCTGCATGCCGGTCACTGCCCGCGAAAGCCTGCGGCCCACCTGCTCAGGCTGGTTTGGAGACGCACGGAGGCTGGGCTGCTGCCCTTTGTGTTCTCACCCGACCCAATGTCGCTCTCACAGGGCGTACGGAGTCGTGTCCATGTGCATCGGGACTGGCATGGGAGCCGCTGCTGTTTTTGAGTACCCTGGGAACTGAGCGAGGCGCCAGGCTGGAGGCTGCCGGGCAGCCCTGCGCTGTCAGCGAGAAAGCGACACTACAAAGTGAGCCACGTGGGGGACTCGGCACTGGTGGTGCAGCCGGCACGTGAAGGCCTGTCACCTAATCTGGAAGTGTGAACGCTGATGACAGCCCCCTCCAACAGGGCCAGGGTTGTCCTGGAGCACCCTGCCATCCCAGGGACGGGGCCTCAGGGCTGAGGAGCGCAGTAGACGCAGCAGTAAATGCATTAACACAGCTTGGTGCCTGTGTCTTTGCTGAGGGCCACTCAGTCTGAGCCGTGATTCTTAAGTGCCGTGATCGTCACTGGGTGGGGACCCCTCCAGGATTCTCCAGCCTGTGCCCTTGCCCAGCAAACCTCTTCTTGGTGCTGGACTGTTTATTTCCAAAGCTAGGTGGCTGAGGGCAGAGCCTCAGGGCTGGTGGGGAGACACATATCTCTCGTCGTGAGAGCCCTGGCCCCTGAGTCGCAGGGTGCAGACCTTCTCGCCAAGCGCACCCTCCACCGCCAGCGTGGACTCATACAGCTGGCTGCTCCTGTGGGATGGGGGCTCAGGTTAGGGGGCTACAGGCCCGTGGGCACTGCCAGTGTGGTTGGGAAGGGCCATACCTGGCAGTAAAGAAAATCTGCAGGGTGATGGATGTTGGGGGCGCATTAACAGGTCGCGCCTCCAGCAGGCCACTCCTTGGGGAGACGCTGAAAGCCATAGGATCCTTGTCTGGCTGGCCTGCCCGGGGAAAGGAGCACACACAAGGGCAGACAGCTCCGTGCACCGCCCAGGAGCCACCAGCGTCTCAGGTGCGCGGCCCTGGGGTCGCCTGGGAATCTGAGGACTCTCCAAGGGGAGGCGGCCTGCAGGCACAGGCAGGGGGGCCCGACGTACCCATCAGCACAGCCCAGTAGCTCCGGCACCGGCTCAGGTTCATCAGGTAGACTTCCCGGACCCGCCTCTGGTTCACAAAGCAGGTCCCGAAGTCCACCCAACTGGTGGAGAGCTGCAGCTCGGGCACGGCCACAATGGCTCGCAGCGGCACCACCTAGCGGGACAGACTTGAGCTCGGCTTCTGAGCTGGGTGTCAGGCGTGGGTCCACCAGCATTACTGATGCTTCTGAGCACCAGCATCTAATCAGAGGCTGCTGCTGGGATTCTGTGCAGGGAACAGCAAGGGGGTGCCACCTGCTCCCCTGCCCCCCATTCAAGCTCTGGCTTCTGCCCTCTGGTCAGGACACCCTCTTGCAGCTCCCCCCAACCTGAGGCCCAGCCCTCTGCATGCTTATGCTTTGGGCTCTCTCCCTTGGTCTCTCCACACCATGGCCTGGAGACCTGTCACAGTCCACAGAACTAGGCCCCATCTCTGGTACCCACCCTGGTCTTCCAAGCCCCACATGAAAGCAGTTGTCCCTTAGCTGTCTCATGGTCCCCACTCATCAGGACAGTCCTTTGCCCTGTTTTTCAGTGTGATTTCTCCATCAGGAGGCTTCACCTACCACCTCTTCCATGAAGCTTTCCCTGATTTCTTACCCTACAGTCCTTTGCAGGTCTCTGAGCTCCCAAGACAGGAGAGAGGACAACCATCTCCCCATGTGCAAGGCCTCTTCAGGGCAGACTGGGCCCTCAGGACAGGGCTGCTTGTATTTCTGAGCCTCCTGTCAGGATCTGTCCTCTGACCCCACAAGAACAAAGTCCTGCCCGATTCCCCCCTCCTCACTTTGCGGAGCAGGCCAGGGGCTCACCTGAGTGGTCTGGTTGCTGTACTCCAGCATCAGAGTCTGAGTAAAGACTATCTCTTTCTCTCCACTGGCGCTCTGCTGAATGTCCACTCCGGGCAGCATCTGGTCAGCCGGGAGCTTCTGATAGGAGAGCAGCTCCAGGGAGAGGGAGAAGGCCACGTTCACCTGAGATGTGGATGAGGCGTCACCTCAGGCTGATGCAGGCAGGCGGTCGCTCCCCCGGGAGCTGTCTTCCGTCCCTCCCACTACCCCAGCAGGGGCCCAGCTGCAGGCCTCTGACCAGCATGTTCTCCTGCGGGCGAAGCACCAGCTGCGGGCTGGCTGCTGCCGTCTCCTCCTCACTCTCCACCTGCTGGCGGGGGCCAGGAGCTCTGTTCCTGAGGCTGGCCCCGTCTTGAGAAACAGAGAACGGCTTGGCGACCAGGAGCCGGAAGCAGTGTGGGATGTCCGTGGTGTTGGTGAGCTTCACGTGGTGGGTGGTCACCAGTTCGCTCAGCACCTGGTGGCCATGGAGCGGGGGAGCTGGAGCTGCATCTCCCCTTCCCTCTGGCCCATGGCTCAGATGGGTGCTGTGGCGGGGACTCCACGTTTAAGACCTGTGCCCGAGGGGGGCCTGCGGGGATGCTGGAGCCAGGGGCATGGGCAGCACACTCACCCCGGAGTCGGGCTGCTCGGGGATGAGCTCACTGGCCTGGTGCCGGAACACCACGCCATCGCCGTAGTCTAGTTCCACGCTCAGCCTGCCAAGGACAGGTTCTGCTAGCGCAGGTGGGCTTTGGGGCCTCCTGATCACCCCCACTCTGCTCACTGGCCCTGTCCCTCTGGTCCCTGGGCTCACTGCTTTTTCCTCCTACTTCTGTCCTCCCCCCCTGGTCCTCCCAGGACCTGGGAGGGTGGAGGGGCCAGAGCCGAAGGACTCACTGTGCAGGCCTCACATAGCCCTGCAGGTCCAGCCTCAGGGGTCCCACGGCTAAATCCTGCAGCCGCCGCCGCCTCCCTGGCAACTCCCTCTCCACCTTGCAAGAACAAGCCGGGTCGCTGTTTGTTCCCGAGCTTGGCAGGCCGCTGGGCAGTGCCGCCCAGGGCATGGGCCATAGCTATGGCCCCCCCAAGGCCAACGGGCTCACCTCATCGTCCAAGCTCATGAAGCCCAGGGCATAGCCAGAGCACTCCACCTTGTGCAGGACCTCGGGGCCGAGGACCGGGGGTGTGAGGGAGATGGAGATGGTGCTGCTGCCCCCAGCGGGGACCACCTGGCACAGACCTGCGGCTCAGCGCTGCCTGCACCCACGGACGGGCTTGGTGAGGCAGCACCCGCCTGCCCAACTCACCACCTGCTTGGGGCTGACGCTGTACAGGTGGTCTGAAGGCACCCCGTCGTGCTCCCGCAGGACGACTGAGATAATCTGCGGGGCCCCGTCCGGGCCGCTGTCCTCAGCCTGCCATCAGAGATGCTGAGGCTCCAGCGGGCCACACCGTGGCGGACAGCCCACCCCGCCCGCCCCTCCCCGCTCACAGACAGGGTGGTGCCTTGGCTGGATTTGGACACGCTGGAGGGGCTTGGGGACTGGCAGAGGCTGCCGCTCTCGGGGGTCCTGGGGCACATGAGCTCGTTCCCGGCTTGGTCCAACAGTGGGAACGGGGGCCCATAAAACACCAGCAGCTCCACCAGCCGGTCCTCGTCTTCTTCCGGAGCATAGGTCTGCCAGTCCAGGCGGATGTCTGGAGATGTGCAGGGCGGGGGGTGAGACAGCAGACAGATCCCGCCCCGCAGCCCCTCTGAGGTCACTTGTTACCCCACTCCCCGGGTGGCGAGGGAACCTCGCTTCCTTCCTAATACCACTTGCCGGCAACTCTTGGTTTTAAAACAAGGGTCGGCAGGCTGTGCCGGCTGGCACTGTCCCCCTCGGCTTCCAGGATCATGAGGGCTTCATGTCCAAACACACAGATCCAGGCAGTCCACGCCCTCTCCTGGCCTCTCCCGGCCTGCCCGCTGCCCACTCTGGACGCTCCTACTGGCACACCCCTCAGCCTCTCCCGTCCGCCCACCAGCCCCAGCCTGCTTTCATTCCTTTCCCAGCCAGGCTAGTCTCAGCGATCCTTACAGCTCCTGCTGCCCCCAGCATACACACCTGGCAAACTCTAGCCCAGGATGAATTGAACTGACTCTCTGGGTCCCACCGGAGAAGCCCCTCACTTTCTGAACAGCTTGCCACACCCTAAATCGACCCCCAACTTAAACGGGGCCTGCACTCAGCCAGACAAAGAAAAGCAAGGGTGTGGAGTGGTGGCTCTCTCCTTACTTATGCCAGAAGTTAAGTCCACAGGCCCAGGCCCTTCCCAGACGAGGGCAGCAGGCCCGAGGTGGCCAGGCCCCGGATGCCACGTGTCCTCGAGCGCCTCTGCAGCGTGGCCAGGTGGGCCAGGAGCGCCACCGTCTTCTGAGGCCAGCACGCCAACCCCAGGTCCTCCCCGGCCACCCTTCCTCCTGGCCGCCCCCTGGACACCCTGTGCAGGGAAGGCCTGGGCCCCACGAGACAGCCCACACGCTCAACACTCGTGGCCTGGGCACGTCCGCCGGCTCAGCGGCACGGCAGGCCCCCCGCCCCTACTCCCGCTGTGTCCCCAGCACAGACCTGGGAGGTGACTGGCTGAGCAGACGCGTGAGGGAAGGTGCTCCCCGCGCGTCTGTCCCTGTGTGCAGGGCCGCTGGTCCCATGGCCCCTGCAGGCCCAAGGATGGAGCGGCGCTGCCGAGACGGCCTGGTCACCACCCATCTTGCCCTCAGCGCCCTCACTCAGTAACCACCTGGACTCATCTCCCCTAGACTAAACCCCACCACGGCCTGCGCCAGAGCCCGCTTATCTATTGTGTGCCTCACCACAGGGGCTGGAGTTATTCAGGCGAAGGACTCTGGTGACTGTGTCTCCTCCAGAGACCTGGGTGCTGAACCTGCAGGCAGGAGGCCAGGTCCCGTGAGGCCGCTGTCAGCACACATCCCGCAGGCGGGGTTACTTCAGAGAGGTGGGTGGCTGGGGCCCAGGCAGGGGCCCCATGTGGCCTGTCATCAGAGTCCTTCAGCTCCCAGGTGTGCATGGGCTCTGACCAGCGCCACGCAGTTACCCGTAACCTCTCCCGCCCCCAAATGCGCCAGCCGCACAGACCCCAGCTCGGCTGGTGTGAGGTGCCCCAGGCCTGGCCTGGCCTCGGGCCACACTCCCTTCACTATGCCTGCTCCCCCTGCCCCCACCAAGCCCTCCTGGTTATGGAGGGGGCAGCCTTGTCCCTGGAGGTCTCTCCTTCAAGGCAGCCCTGCCCCGGGCTCTCCTGCTGGGTGGTACCAAATGGCCCTGGGCCAGCCAGGCTAGGTGGGGGCCAGGTTTCCAAGAGCGGAGGCGGAGGGGCACCTGACGACAGGCTCCTTCTGGCTCTGGCCGGCCGTGTAGTAGGTGGTCCTCTGGGAGCTGATGGGGCAGCCCACCACTGCCATGTGCACCGGGATCACTGTTGGCGGCAGGTCTCCCACCTGGAAACACACCGGTTCCTCCGTCGTCTTGTCGCGGGCTGCCACCACGTTCCGACGCCCGCTCCCTCTGCCTGAGGCCTTCCCCTCTCTAGTCGGCCCAGTCTCCAATGCTTGGTCCCGGCTGGGCCTGGACGCACTGCTGTGATGCTTGCCCCAGACACCCCAGTTCAGAGGCATCACCTTTCAGCCTGGTGAGATTCGAGAGGCTGAGGGCCAGTCCGCAGCAGGGCGAGCCTGGAGGCACAGGCTGGGCCAGCTTCCCTCCAGCCCAGACCGTGTCGCGCCTGTACACCCTTACCGTGCAGATGAGGTTATCCCAGTATTCACCCCACATGTTGGCACAGCCCGTGACGTCGACGCAGAGCTGCTGGTGGCCCCCCAGCGTGCCCTGGGGAACCTGGGGAAAGAAGGCAGCTCCCTTCCCATGAGACAACACGCTGTCCATCAAAACTGGGGGAGAACCAGGCATAGAGATTCAGGACCCCAGATTGGGAATGAGGTTCAAACCCTCAGATGTTAGCAAAGCCACCCCCACAACCTCCCTTGCTCTAGAAAAAGACTCTCCTGGGAGCCCACCTTGGGGTACAGCTCTCTGAACTCCCATGGTGCCAGGTGCCCCCCTTCTGAGCCCCCACCCTCCCCCCCAACTTAACCCAGGCCCTGTGCATGAGCCTCATGCCCTAGTGAGGAGAAGGCCTCATTTAAGAGGCGGACACTGTCAGATGGCGGGGCTCGGTCATCTCGGGGCCTGTCAGAAAACAGAGATGGGCTCTCTGGTCCTGGGTACCCCTGGCATCTGGTCTACATTCTCAGAAGGACACGTAAAACCCTGTGTCCACGCCAGGGGCTCTTACCCTGCTGCTCCCGCTTGGTCAAGAGCTCTTGAATCCGTGCTGTCTTCAGCAGGGTCGGGGGCAAGTCGGGGCTTTGTGAAACAGGACACAGAGATGGCATCAAACTGTCCGGGTCCTTCCCCAGACCTGACCATCTCCCTGAGCTACCAGCATCATACCCGGTCCCCAGCAGTGGGAGGTGACCCTGCCTGCTCCTCCCAGGGCGAGCTGCCTGGTACCCTCCTCACTTCCTCTTCCGCCCTTTGCTCCCACTGCACCCTGCACCCAAAGCATCCCAGCTACAGGCCCCCCACCAGCCATAGGCATTGCCTTCTAAGGAACTAAGGCGGGCTCGCTCCGCAGGCTTTCTGTCCTGGGGACCCCTGAGTGCAAACCCAGGCTCCTGCCCACTGTCTCTTGCCCAGCCTTCCGCAGTAGACCCTGACATCTGTCTGGCTTCAGCGCGCACTAGCTTCTCTGGAACAGAAAGTTAATGGCCCATAAGGGCTCCCCGGCAGCCCGGGGTGTAGTTTTCAAGTTGGCTTCCCTGCCTGGGAGATCAGGCGGTGAGGCATTTGCAGCGGTGTGCTGGGAAGCTGCCAATTTCTGTGGTGTAGCTTCTTTCACCCTGGCTGACTTCAAGTTACAGCTTTGCAGAATGCCTGAGGAGCCACCAGCTGGAACACCGTGTGTGCCACCACCGAGGCGTACGTGTGTGAGCTCTTGGTGTTGCCTCAGCCCTTGGCCAGAGCAGCTCTGCTGTTCTGTCTTATCTACTGGGTGTCCACAGGGGATCTCTTCCTTCCTGACGCCCCACTGCTCCCTCACACCCATGGGCTCTCACGCTGCCACCTCTCTGCCCACACAGTCCCCTCCGGCTGCAGTGTCTTCTCCCCAGTTCACAGGCTGAGTGCTGCCTGGCCTGTCAGAAGCCCCACACCTCACAGGCCAGGCCTCTCCCACAGGTCCTCTCAGGGCCTGGGAGGTGGGCAGCAGAAGCCACCGTCCAGCTGTGGGGACACACGCTCCCCGCCTCACAGCAGCCAGCCTCTGCACACTTGAGGCCCAACAGGGCAGACCCCACCTACCACAGACTCCCCAGAACACCCTCTGAAGGAGACCGGACTTACAGGCTGGGCTTCTGACTTAAGATGCCTCGGGGGCTCCCAAAGAACTCAAACTTGAGGGTGAAGGGGGTTTGTATTGGGGAGTAGTTGGTCAGGATGAGCTGGCGAGTCACACGGGTCCTCAGCGGCACTGCTGAGCCGAAGTCCAGGCGGAGCTCCTCGGGGTGACCCGGCCACGGCGCCGAGTCGGGAACACTGGCCCTGTGCGTGGGCACGAGGTTTCATGCCACCCATGGCGAGCCACCTTGGGTGGGGGTGTAAGAGCTGCCTAGAAACCAGGTTTCATCTTGGACTCCCACTTCATTCAGTGCCAAACCCATAAGACCCCCTTACTGCCCTCTCATAATGCCAAGGAGCTTCCAACTCCCACAGATTCTCCCTGTCTCCGGACAGACAGGCCTCTCTCCCACCTGCTGGGCCTCCTAGAGCCCTGTCCCCCGAAATCTCCCGGCCTGGACACCACACCCTCACGTGTGTGGGCAAAGACCACACAGAGGCCCGGGCTGGGGCTCTACAGAGGCCTGAGTGGCCACAACGAAACCCTTTTCCTGGCTGTGGGAACTGTCTGGGAACAGGCTGGCTCCACGGTGCCAAGACAGGTCCTCTGTGGGGTCACCTCAGGCCTGGCTCCAGCTCTGGGCTCACCTGCCTTCGGAGCCCTCTGGAAATACGGTGATGGCCACTTGCAGTCCCTGGGGTTTCCCAGAAATTCCCAGCACCAGAGGTTTCTTCATGCCAGACACGTGGCAAGGCAGGGCCAGATCGGTCAGCTCTTCCTACGAGACAGCCCGCCCAGGGCACGCCGCTACAGGTGACGCCCAGGCTGGGCCACGTGGTCTCCCACAGCACAGGTGGTTGCTGCGGGGGTCTCAAACTGAAGGCCTTGACTGCTGTCCAGGTTCATCCCTGTGGAAGGGCTTCCCAACCCCACCAGTGAACCACCCCCCACAGGCCCAGCCCCCAGGAGGCCTTGCCCCTTCCGCAGAGCTCCGGGCTATGCATCTGCCTCAAATATGGGGGCACGCCTGCATGAAAGGAGACCCCCTCAAAGGGGATCTCTGGAGACACTGCACACTTATTCTGATGAGTTGCCACCACAGAAATCCAACCCTTCCTGTGGTGCTCCATGACAGGCCTGGGCCCATCGTCTGTCCTCCTAGAACTCAGGCCCAGCAGAGTGAGAAGGCCACTGTCCCCAGGCGGGCCTGCGAGAAAGTGGTTCCTTTCCCCTCAAGAACCACACACAGCCAGCCAGTGACCCCACGGTGACCAAGCCTGTTCTGCCCTGACGGTCCTCCTGCGGGTCGAGCCCGGGCTAAGCCGTCCCTCGCCTGGGAGGAACCGCCCCAGCAGCGGCACTGGTGCAGCCTGCCCTGAGCAGCAGCTCTGCTCCGGATGTCTGAGCAAACCGCCAGGCGAGACCCACCTGTGGCCACCGAGAACGGCCTGGGGAGGCTGAGGCTGGTGCCAAAGGCAAGCCATGGCCAGTGGATTTCAGGGCACATCCAGGGCTGCTCCTTGTGTCCCACAGGACGCGGGATGCCAGAGCCAAAAGAAGTCTTCCCCAGCACGATGACCAGGAGTGGGGTCTGAGGCGGCCCTCCCTGCCTGCACAGGCGTAGACAGTGCCGTCCCCACCAGGCCCCGGCCCGCCTCACTCACCATGGTGTGAGTGGTCAGGTGCAGGTAGAGCTGGCGCTCCTCGCTGGGGCCCAGCGTGCCTTGTCTGGGGGAGATCTTTGCCGTGCACAAGCTTGCCTGATGTCCCAGGAGCTGGCGGACACAGCGGCGGGCCTGCTGTCATGTGCTGGCAACTGAGAACAGGCCCTGAGTGCCCAGCATTGCTGCGTGCCCCACTGGAGGCTCCCTGCCCACTTTTCCACCTCACACCGAAGGGGGTGCCTCTGAGAGGCCAAGGGATGGGGGGCAGAGGGCAGTAGTCTCTGCCGCACAGAGCGTGGCCCCATCTCCCATGGCATACACAGTGAGGTTCATGGTCAGCCCCACAGTGGCAGGGCTGGGCTCCAACAGCTTATGGACAGTCACGAACAACACGGCTGCAGGGTCGAGCTGCGTTCACCAGAAACTCCTTGCACAGGAAACTGTACTGCCCTGACGCAGGGCAAGGGAAAACCAGAGCGTTTCCCCTTGGAGAAGCCCAGCTTTTCTAAGCACTGTGAACGGAGGGACAGGCATGGAGGGAGGCCAAGCATGTGTTTGGGGCCCCCTGGGAAGCAATGTCCCCCTAGCAACACATGCGCTGGTGCAGAGCGCTCACTCACCTTGCCCCAGTGGAACTGGGTGGGCAGCAGCGTGCCGTTGATGAGCGTGACGGCGGTCTTCGTGGGCACGCCCAGGTAGAGCTGGCTGACCTCCACCTGGCTGCCCTGCAGGTACACGTAGGGCTCCTGCACCTCGGCATACACAGGAAGGTAGCTGAGCACAGGACAGACAAGGCATGCTCATCAGAAAGAACTAAAACTCCCTGTTTGCAGATGGCGTAAAAGTTTATTTAGAAAGTCCCAAGGCATCCCTCTTTTAAAAATTCCTAGAACTGAGTGAGTTCAGCAAATTTACAGGGTGCAAGATCAATACACAAATGCAACTCTAGGCTAGCAATGAGTATGTGGAAACCAAAAGGCATTCTCATTTACCACTGCATAAAACGTGGAAATACTTAGGTTTGAGTCAAATAATCCATGTACAGGGCTGGTGTGCTGAAAATACCACACTGATGCAACACGGTAAAGATGCCAGCTCTCCCCCAAATTGATCTGGGAGTTTGACACAGTTTTTATCCAACTCCCCTTAAAAATGGGAGAAGACGACAAGCTTATTATAACATTTATCTGGAAAGACAAAGGACACAGAATAACTAAAGTGATTCTTACTAAAACGGGAAGGCTCACACTGTACTGTGGATGGCACGTCTTACTACAGAGCTGCGGCCGTCAAGATGGCCGTCAGCGGCGGCAGGGACAGACGTTGCCCAGCAGAACAATGTAGAAGCCCCAGACACAGGCCCACAGCGACTTGTCTGAGCTTTGGTTTGGGTTTTATGTAGGAGGAATGGAGATAACATACATTTGCCTTTAATTTTGCTAAATTTTAGATCACATGCAGCTGTCACACACACACACACACACACACACAGCCCAGGGGATCCTGCACACTCTTGGATTTCCCCAGTGGTCACACCTTCCATAACTATAGTCTGATATCATAGCCAGGAGATCGCTGACACAATCCAGCAACATCATTCAGCCCCCGCCAAGCTGACATCCACTCAGTTGTGAGTATTCACGTCTGTGCGATTCTGACACACTGTATAGAGAAATATGACATCACCGCCAGTGAGACACATGTTGATGTAAGACATTAGGGTGGTTCAGCCACTCTGCCACCCTTTATCACGAAACTAAACACACACTTATCCTGTATCCAGCAACCCTACTCCTGAATATTCACCCCAGAGAAGTGAAAACACATGTCCACACAAAACCCAATATACAAAGGGCAGGTTTATTTTTAACAGCTCAAACCTGGAAACAGCCCAATTATCCTTCCTTTGGCGGTGGCTTTAACAAATATATTCACACTTTCAGAATTCTACCCAGCAGAAGGGAATGGACTATTGCAACTTGGACAGCGCTCAAGAGAATTATGCTGAGTGTACAGTGAAACAAGTCAGAAGGCAAGAGAAAAATATCGGATGGCTTCATTTTTAGGAAGAATGTAATGGAAAATCAACTACAAAAAAAAGAAATAAATAAGGGGCCCTTCCTGGTGGCGCAGTGGGTGAAGCAACGCACTAAGAAGCAAGCCGCAGCCACTGCAGCACAAGTTCGATCCCGGCCGCTGGCCAGGGAGGGGACCCACATGGCGCAGCAGACCTCTCCTGCTTCGCCTACTATTTCCCTCAGCAGTGTGTTTCAGTCAGTCTGCCTGTTCCGTTCCCCACTCTGTCCCTGGTGGATCCTCTTACCCCCCGCACTTCTGGCCTGAACCCCAGGTCTTGTGTGAATAAAGAAATAAATCTTTAAAAAAATAATAATGAGAGCTCTAGGAAATAAGCAATTACAGCCAAAACCAAACAAACAAGCAAACAGACAAACAAACCAAAAGCAAACAAGAACAGAAGGTCAAAGATAAACCAAAGGGATCATGGGTGTGTGTGTGGGGGGGGAGCAGAGACAGGCGGAGGAGGGCAGAAAGAGCACCAGGGGCTGAGGTGATGGTGCACGGGTGAAATGGTGATGGGAACGCCCTGGGGACTACAAATGATGCAAATATAATTAAATAAATCTAATTTAAAAAGAGAATTATGCTGAATGTAAAAAAAAAAAGGCGGGGGGGACCCATTTCCTTTATACACTGTATGATTCCATTTATATAACAATCGTGAAAAAGATATTCTCGAGAGGAAGAATTTTGGTTTGATAGTTCCCAAACCTCTGACGTGCCCAAGTCTGGTGCTGAGTCTTCGTCTCTCCAGACCATGTTCTCTACTGCCTTTTATTGTGCCACATAATTTTTTTCCCTTTTTGCTGAGAGTGGATGTGCCATATGGGGAAGCTGGAACTCATGTAGACAGAGCCTCTGTGCGAGGGGGTAGGGGTGCCTGGCTGGGGGTGGGGCAGTGTGCACTGTTCGCTGGAGCTACAGGTGTCTGGGGCTTAGGTTTCCCTCAGCGTGTTTTTCTCTTCTGGGTTCTCTGGCCACAGCCCTCTGTCGCAAGCTCTCTGCGCTGGTGAGCTACGGGGGAGGACGTGTCCTGCCATCTTCTGGCAGGTCTCAGTCTTCCAGTGGCCTCTGTCCCCAGGCTGTGACCTTCACAAAAGCTTCTAAGGGGCGCACCCCTCACAGATGAAGTAGAAAGGCTAGAAGGACGTGAGGATTGGATAATTTTCCTTCCCCCCGTGTCAGATAAAGCTCTGGTGAAATCTTTTTCCTCCCTGGGTAGGACTTGCGTGTAGAGAATGCTCTGAGCTCATGACAGAGTGATGGCTTCTCCTCTGAGGATATTTTAGAATGGTGACGTGCTCCCTCGCTCCCACACCAAACTACAGAATTTTTCTCCAGTTTCCCAATGAGAATCTAGAAAGTACCCAGAGTTCTCAACTCTCGTGAGAGACCACACAACCTCCAGGAATCTGCTGAAGCTCCCGGCCAAGCTTCTGCTGTGGGTAAACTGGTCTATATTCTCTGTATTTACCTATGAATCCAGTTTCTGGGGTGGCTGTTTCTGGGGTCACATTTGTCTGAGACCTCAATTCTCTGATGGAACTAAGAAAAGTTGTCTTTTAGTTTGTTCAGCTACTTTCATGCTCTGAGGGCAAAAGTGACAATTTGCATTAATGCAAAAAAGGACAAAATGACATGATCATTTTGGGGTTTCCCTGGTAGCTCAAGGGATTTAGAAGCAGCACAGCCACTGTAGTACGAGTTGTATCCCCGGCCAGGGAGGTGACCCACATGGCTCAGCAGACCTCTCCTGTCTTGCCTGCTGCTCCCTTCAGTAGTGTATTTTGCTATATCTGCCTGTTCTGTTCCCTACTCTGTCTCTGGTGAATTTTCTCACTGCTCCCCACCCCCAACCTCTGGCCTGTACCCCAGCTCTTGTATGCATACTGAAACACACTGCTGAGGGGAGCAGCGGGTGAGACAGGAGAGGTCTGCTGCACCATGTGGGTCACCTCCCTGGCAAGCGGTAGGGATTGAACTCATGCTGCAGATACTGCGTTTTGCTTCATAGTGTGGTGCTTAACCCATTGTGCACTAGGGAGACCCAAATAAATAAATCTTTTAAAAAAATGACATGCTCACTTAATAGATGTAAAGAAAGATTCAACACACTCTAACATCCTCTTAGGAGAAAAACAAAAAGCAAAGTTGAAGGGACGTTCCCACGGATACATGAGAGAGGAATTATACTATTCTGTTTTATATATACAAACTGTTTTCCCCCAAAGGGGAAGGAAAGGAAGAGGGACGGGAAAGAGGAGAAAGGAAATCCCTCCCAGAATGCAGTGGTATCTGCCCGTTTGAACAGGCCGCAGCGCGTGTGTGTCCGGTCCTGAACGCTGGTTCTCACGGCCACGAGCGAGCCCACGCGAGCACGAGGCTCCCACCAAGGGTGTGCGTGTCCTGGGCGTGTATCTAGGAGGGCTAAAGCTGGGTCACGGGCCATCCACAGAGCCTTTCTAGGTCACCATAAAGCGCACTTCTGCGCCTTCAGCACACACGATCTAGGAAGAGCTGCCCCGACACAACACTGGGGAAGTATTCCCATGTAACGGGTTTCCTGTCACCTCCAAATTTTACAAAACTGGACTTCCTGTCACCTCCAAATTTTACAAAATCAACGCCTTTACATTCTGAAAGGCAAGTGCAGGCACTTAGCTCGTGTGGTGTCCACAAACACTGAACACCCACAGTGAGCTCTGGCGGCGCCCGCCCCCCTTACCTGCAGGGCCCGTTCACCACCTCCAGCTCCAGGACCGTCTGCAGGCGCCGGCAGCTCAAGGCCTCCAGGGCCACGCTCACCCTGCACTCCCCCAGAGGGTGGATCTGGCCGCTGGAGGGCTCGACGTCCAAAGGAGACACCTGATTGGGACATCAGCCCAGAGGAAGACGGTGAGGCCACTTGGCACTGGACCCAGGGTCACCCGCCAAAGCTGCCCCTTTCCAACGGCCACCTGCAGGTGGACGAGCACAGCTGAGCAGCGTCTCAGGATTAAGAGAGCTGCAGTGCTCTCCAGAGCCAGCTCAGAGGAGGGGAAGGCAGAGGAACCTGCTGTCGGGGGCGTGGGGGTGGGTGTGTTCGCTCCGAGAAGCAGGTCAGGACCCTGGCGGTGTCAGAGGAAAGTCACCGAGTCACTTCCCTGGTGATGGCGGGAGCCTGGGCTGGCTACCCCGGAGGCTACCGGGGCCCAGCTTGCAGAAGTGTCCCGTACACTCCCCAGAGCCCAGGCCCGAGAACCCGGGGCCAAGCCCAGCTGGGCGGGAGAGCCCGCTGCTCTCTGTGGTCTTCGTTCCTCATGTGCGAGTCTCCCTTGGATCCCTGGGAGCACAGCTGTACTCTGAGGCTGGGTTTCTGGGTCCCCGGCCTGCGAGCATCTAAAAACCCCCAGATCTCAACATTAATTTTGAAAGTTCAAAAGACTAAAATGCAGAGAGCTGCAAAGACAGGATTCCTCCCAGCCTCACTTAAGGAACTGGAACCTGATACGATTCCACCACCCACGAGCTGTGTGACCCTGGGGAAGCCCTGGTCCCTCTCTGCTTCTATGGAATGAAGTTGGGTGAGGGCTGCAAGATTCCAGCTGTGCTCCGGGAATTCCCTGGGATTCCTCAGAAGTGCCTAGATCAGGGGTAAGGATGGAGAGGGAGAGGTGTGGGGCACTGGGTGCCCAACAGGAGGGTATTTTCTGTTTTTATACTAAAAAGCAGTGCGTGGAAGCGAATCTTGGATTTTCTTTACCTGCCTTTGAGTTTGGGTCACAAGCCCAAGCCCAAGTCCAAGCCCCACCTGGTGGCAGATCTTCAAACTGCAGGTACAATTCCCGGAAGGCTCGGCACCTTTGGGCCCTGGAAGCTCCCTGCCCAGCTCAACTGCTCATTTTCTTCCTGACCCGCACCTGCTCTAACTGAGGGAGAAACCTGTCCTATTTTTGCCGCAGGTGGAGAGAAAGAAACAAGAAAGTCCAGTTTGGGGTTAAGTTTGGCTACAGAAATGCCTCCAACGGCCTCAGAGATGGGGAGATTTAGGGACACCGCCAGGCCACGGTCACCAGGCAGGCTTTTCCCACTCCCAGCCTGCTGGAGGTTTCTGAATGCGCCAGGCCAGGTGTCGGGGGTCACACACAGCAGATGCACCAGGCCTGGAGCGGAGCAGCTGGCAGTGCCCGACTTACTTCCTCCTGCCTTTCCTCCAGGCAGCCCGGGCTCTCCTGCATGTGCCACACGGCTGGGAGCTGGCTGATGTTCCGTATCTGGATGGAGCGCGTGGCTTTCTGCCCCAGGCGAAGCAACCCAAACTGGAGGGCTGAGAGGTTGATGACGAGAGCAGGCCCCTGAGACAGCCAGAAAGACGGTCACAGGCCCCTCGGGAACGGGCTGGCCGTCCACCTGCCCCTTTGTGGCCCACCTGCCACCCAGGCCCGCCAGCAGCACCTTGAAGGCTGCCTCGATGTGCAGCATCACTGGCAGGGGTGAGTCTCTGATTTCACACGGCAGGTCATGGCTGGTCGGCCCAGGGGCACCCCCGGTGAAGCTCAACACAAAATACTCGACCTCGTTGGGCTCTGGGAGAATGGGGGACGGGCAAGAGGGGCAGAAAGGAAGCCGGGGCCGTGTCCTCTGTGGCTGGGCCCAGATGTCTGCTCTGCTGCCCAGAGCTGGTCACGGACAGTGTGACCCTCTGCGCGGGCATTTGTGAAGCTCCTCCCCCGGCCGCCCCGGCACGCCCCTCCTGCGCCCCAAGTACCTATGGCCCCCATGCAGGGCTCCACTTCGATGATGTGCAGGTCGCTGATCTTCCCCCAGGTGTATCTGATGGGAGACTTGCTGTTGTTCCACATCTGAAAGACGCACCCTGCTGGGCTCTCCAGGTATCCCCTCATGCCAAGTCTGTGCCTGCTGAAGGTCTGTGGGGCTCCCAGAAGGTCCTCCTGGCCCCCCCGGTTAATTCCCGGATGTCCAGCTGCACGAACTCCACACAGCGGGGTTCGTGGATGCCATATTCTGCCCAGGACCCATGAACGCTGGAATGGGTGCCACAGCTGACCTTCCAGAGGGTGCTGGGGAGCTGAGAAAATGAGACGGACGTGCCCGGCCCGGCAGCTGTGCTGACAGACGGCTGCAGGGGACCTAGGGATGCGCTCACCCTCTCTGCAGGGGCTGCCACCCCTACCTCCTCCTACACCCATGCCCAAGTTCAGCACCCCCTCAGCCAGCCTGGCCCTGGGAAGGCAGTACCCACCTTAAACTCCTTCTTCACATTGACGCCAGTGTAGTTCTCCCCAGGGATGATGAGGGCATATGGCTCTAAGAGAACCTGGAATGGTTCTGCTGAGCCCTTCACCTCGACTTCCAGAACAATCACGTCATCCAGCGTATAGGCGGGCTCCTCCAGGCTTTCCAGTTCAGAACTGAACCCAAACCCACCATGAGCGAGAAGTCAAACAGCCCGGGAGCGTGGGCCTCACCTCTGTCCCCTCTTTGCTCTCACGAAAAGAAAATGCTCCCCTATCTACAGCTCCCCCAAATCTGAGGCCTCAGCTGATGCCCCGACGGAGAAACGGATGCCCTGACGGTGACAGTGGCTCAACCCAAGGCCTAGGACCGGGGCCTCCCCCCTGCCCCCAGCATCCAGCCTGGGGTCTCCTGAGGCTGGCTGCACCCCCACCCTGACAGTGTGGAAGAGCTGCTGGAGACAGCTACCGTGGGGAGAGGCCTTCCCGCGCTGGTTCGCAGCACCCAGGGGCCACCAGCCTGGCCGCCCAGTGGTAACAGCCGGGCTGGACCTCCAGGTTCCAGTGTGGCTTCTGCTTTCACGTCAGTCCCATGAGCTGTTCCCTGCAAGCTCCCTGCGACCCCCCGCAGTCTTCCCAGCTGCCCCTGAGGGAGGGCAGTTGGCCCCACTGCCCACCCCCACCCAAGGCTCACCTCACGGGCTCTGGGATTTCCTCCAGCACCAACTGGAACACGCTGTGAAAATTTCTCAGCTGCAAGACAAACACGGCACCCTGAAAGCAAGCTGTGTGGCTGTCAGGCTGCCCTGCCACCCTGCAGGGGCTGCCACCCCGCTCTGCCCAGCCAGCAGAAGGCCTTCGGGGGAGGAACTGCCAGGACGGGAGTAGGACTCAGGGCTGGTGCTTGCCCAGACTCAAGACTTGGGTGCCCCTGCAGTGGGCTTCAGGGTGGGGGAGACTCTCCGGGCCTGGGCTGTCCCTGGGCGCTGCCCTCTATGGGTCTGAGGCACCCCAGCCCCCCGGACAGGCCGTGAGCCGGACTGAGAGACAGGCCTGCTGGCAAGGTCCCAGAGCACCCGCCACAGCCAGCTCTCACTCCCACTTTCCTGCTTCACATGGTGCTCTGAGCCGGAGCAGGAACCGTGTTAGCCTACCCGGAGCCCACCCCGCCCCCTCTGGGGGTGCTGCAGGACGGGCAAGGATGGCGATGGCTGTGACATGGCAGAAGTACAGAAGACCTCAGACTAGGACAGGAGCCTGGGGTCTCGCTGCCGGTGAGGTCTGTGGGGTGCCAGGGCCAGGCCAAACAGGCTGCTTTGTTCCGCACCCCAAGCCCGTCCTCTAGCCCCACTTTTCACCAACTCCTGGCCTCGGCAGGGTCCCAGAACCTCAAAAGCCCAGATGTGGCTTCGGTGTCACTAAAGAATCGGGGGATGACAAGGTGGCCCCACATTAACCTCATGAGGAGAAAAGCTCAGGGTGAACTCGTGGTCCATGTGGGGGTTGAAAGCCCCCCGCTGGGGCGTGATGGAGAAGGCGGTCTCCCTGTCGGGGTGGTACTTGATGCTGTCGGCACTGTAGGCTTCTCCGGGCATCAGGGGCTGCAGGTTGGGCTTCATGACCTGCCAGTGGAAGGCCAGCTCCACGTGCCTGTGGGGGCAACCTTGACGGTGGGCAACAGGCCCAGGCCGGGTCCCAGTTCTGCCCGGCCCGGCTGCCTGCCCCGCACCTGCCCTGCCTGAGGGAGGGGGTGAGAGAAGCTGGGTAAGAGACGGCAGCTGGTGGGTCGGGGCATCCAGACCGGAGCCCTGCTAAGACCCCTCTCCCCAGTCACACAGATTCAGGGAAACGACAAGCGCGAGGACTGGTGCCGTGGCTGCTATACTGCGGCGCGGATGCACTCCTGGGTAGCAGCGGCAGCCACGGTGTCTCCGACCACCTGAAAGGTCTGAAAGGTCTGCCACGTCCACCAGCCCTGCCGCAGGCTCTCCAGCTGTGGTTCCCAGGACAGCTCTGTCCACAGAGGAGCGTGCCCACAGCTGTCCATGGGAGACAACTCCACGGTGGTGGGAGGGCCGAGGCTGGTGGCAGACAAGCGCTGCTCCTCCTGCCAGGGGGGCAGAAGCCTCAGGAGGGCCTGGGGATGTCCTGGCGTAACGGCCAGCTCAGGAGGGTCAGGAAGTAAAAGGCAGTGAGGACTGAACCTGCAGGCCACGGTCTGTCTGCCCCGAGGCCCCAGGCAGCTTCCCTCATGGGCAGGGCAGGAACTTTCTGGAAAACTTCCTGGCTAAGGATGGGCTAGGATAATCCAGAGCAGCACCGTCTGATGCGACTCCTGTGGAGAGGGCAGTCTACATCTGCTCTGTCCAGCGGGACAGCCACTGCCTCCACATGGCTACTGAGGACTTAAAATGTGGCTGACGCCACTGAGGAAGCCAATTTTAAATTATATCTAACTTCAATGGAAATAGCGACACGTGACCTAATGGCTGCCGTGAGGGACAGTGTATATCTGGACCTTCTATTCTGTGCCCAGACTCCTCCCTGGCCCTTGGAAGGAAGCCCTGACGGAGTCAGCTCCAGGTGAGGCAGAAGGGGCGTGTTTGGGGAGGTACTGCTCAGGGGTCACTCACGTAGCATTTCTAATAATCAGCTGTTTCCTAGCTGTGGATCGAAGGTTTTCAGGCTCGAAGCGTATGAAGTGCTGGGCTGTTAAATCTGTGAACTCCCCTGGCTCTGGTTGACTTTTTTCACCGGAAACATAGATGAGATCCAGTGCAACCAGCTGCCCAATTCCTGACAAAAGAGGGCAGCAAAATTACAGCAGGGCTGAGATCAGGACTCCGTGGCGATGGGCTGTCCCAGGGGCCCGGCCACCATCTACGTGCAACAGGCTTTATCACGACCCATGGACGTGCACACCAGGGGGAACAGAGGCCACCAGCACGCTCATTCATGCCCCAGGTCTTTGAGGACCTGGAAGCAAGCAGACACGCAATTAGTGCTTGTTGAGTGAAAGTGGATGGATGGATGGACGGACGGACAGACAGACGGATGGATGAATGGATGGATGGGTGGGTGTATGGATGGATGGAAGGAAGGATGGATGGATGGACGGACAGACAGACAGACGGATGGATGGATGGATGGAAGGGTGGGTGGGTGGTTGGGTGGGTGGATGGGTGGGTGGGTAGATGGGTGGGTGGGTAGGTGGGTGGATGAAAGGTACTGGGGAAATTCAGAATTCCGGAGGCCCTTTTAAGGCTCTGGTTCCTCTGGTTGTTTATGCGTGAGTTACTGGTAATTCCCCAAAGAATATCGAGGGAATTTCAAAGTGAAGCAATGAAAAAGGTCACCCCAGCTTTCCATCTATTACTAGGCAGCTCCTCGGAGCTGTCCTGAAGACCACACTGACTTGGGTCACCAACGTCTAGCCAGAGCAAGGGGCCCAAAGCTAGAACCCAGTGCCCAAGGGCTGCAGGCCGAGTGGGCAGGGCTCTGCCTCCGCCAGCTAGTGCAACAATTCCCGCCCCTGGGGGCACACACAAGCCCACCTACGGCCACCACCTCCTTGACCTGGCAGTTGTCGCACACGATGACGAAGGCCTGCTCTGCCTTTCCTAGGTTTGTTGGGAGGAACAAGACCTGGGGAAGAGAACAGGGCTCTGTTATCTCCCACGAAAGGGTTTCCACCCTCCTCTTCGCAGACACACCCTCCCCCCTTTGTTCTCAACCCCTCCCCAAGTTTATACCTCAGCTGTACCCCAGAGTAATGCAGTGAGCATATGGAAAGTTTAGGATAGAAACGAATGACAACATGTAAATGAAAACCTTCTAGAAAAAGCTTTTCATTCCCCGTACTGGTAGAGAACAGAAAGTTGGCTATCATAAATGCAATGATATACCATCTTGATTTTCTTCAAAATAATCTGGAGTGGCAGGGTAAGATTTGGTTGGAAATGACAGAAGGGCCTGGTTCCAACCCCCAAAAGCCAAGTTCTCAGGGACCAGAGTTGCACAGACGTGAACAAGAGAGCCATGCCCCAGGCACCAGGACAAGCTACTGTCAGCTGCTTGAGAATGGAAAGTGACTGATAAAGGAGGCCCTCCTTCACAACACGGCACAGAGCCTTGTGGCAGTGTTCCGCTGCACAGTGAAGTCACGTGGGGAGCTTTAAGAGCCCTGTTCCCAGACCACACCCAAGACCAACTAACTCAGAAGTCCAGGTCCGGGCCCAGACATCCTTGAGTCTGTAAGTTGTCAGGGGCCTGCAGTGCGCAACTGATAACCTACGACTCATGGCTCTCATCAACCATGGCATGGCGCCAGCCAGATCTCTCTTCCCAGAAACCAGGCTGCTTTATTCTCAAAGAGTATTTCCCTGAAGTGGCTAGTGAGGAAGGTCACACATTTCGGGGCATGCCCCACACACTGTTACAGGGCAGCGCAGATGCAGACTTGCAGACCGGAGTCAGGGAGGGCAAAGGCCTGGAGCAAAAGGGACAGACAGGAAGACATCACCATTTGTCATGGGCTCTTCTGGGGACTGGTGAATAGGTGTGACGGGCCAAAGGAAACGCTGAACAGGGCCGGTTAGGAAAAGAGAACCCCACAGTCAGGGGTTTAGACTGGAAGCTTCTGGAGAGGTTTGGAACATAGGGCCTTGCTTACTAAGTGAGTGAGGATGAAACAGGAAAGAAAACAAAGTCAGTATCACCCAGTACCAGAGGCAGCAGTGTGGGTGAGCTACACTTGGGGATCACGATGGAAGGACTAGAGCTTTCTGCACTGGCTGAGAGAAATCACAGATAATCAAACGGCATCACCCCCACAGAAAGCAGGAACTTGCTCCTACAGAGAAACCACTAAGTGGATGGGGTAGAAGCAGATGTCAGGGTGAAAATACAGAGGGAAATGAAACCATGTGGGCGGTTGAGAAAACAGTCATGACCCATCCTGAGGGGGAGGACCCAAGTAGCCGAGTCTGGTTATCTACCTCCACTAAGATGGCCTGCCCTGGAGCCAGCTCGAACATCGAGGGCAGGATTCCAAAGGGAGGCTCTTCGACAAAGCCAAGGGTTGCAACAGCCTTTGGGAAAAGAAGATTACACAAAAGTGTGGAATAAATCATAAAATCCAGGGTTCGTTCAGATTATAAACTTCTCTCTGCCAAACACTAAATTTGCAGAGAGGGCCTCCCTGGTGGTGCAAGGGGTTAAGCACTGTACTATGAAGTATCAGCAGCCACTGCAACACAAGTTCGATCCCTGGCAGGGGAGGGGACCCACATGGCTCAGCAGACCTCTCCTACCTCACCCACTGCTCCCCTCAGCAGTATATTTCAGTAGATCTACCTGTTCTGCTCCCCACTCTGTCTCTGGTGAATCCTCTCATTCTCCATCTCTGGCCTGTACCCCAGTTCTCTTTAAAATAAATAAATAAATCTCTTTAAAAAAAAAGTAAATTTGCAGGGAGCTCAAGATCAAGCCATCGCTTGTTATGAAGAAGCTGAGGCTCATTGTTCATCATCCTTCACCAGCTACCCAGTGGGGTTCTGATGGCAAAGAGAGTCACAGAGCTCCATGACGAGCAGACTGCTGGCCGGACGCACGAGGAATACTTCTGACTAGAGCTTAGGTCACAGGTAGGAGGCGTGAGAGAAGGTCTCCCCAGGGGGTGGACTCCCACAGCAGCCTCTCCCCACCACAGTCCCATGCGGTTGGTGCCAGCTTCCTTGTCTACCTCCGTCCCCACGCACCCCTGGGTCCTCAGGGCGGCTGCCATCTTGTTGGCAGCACTGTGGCCTGATACCTGCACAAGGAGCCACGTGGCACGCCAGGGAGACAAGCCACACCCACACCCACACCCACACGTTTCCCATTTCTGGCAGACAGCAGACATGGGAAACGTGTCTTGGAACACATGGTCCTCTGGAACTATCACCCATTTCCCACAGGCACAGAGAACCCTCTCTACGTACAAAAGTAGCAGTGCACGCGGGTGCCCTCGCTGCGCTGCTCTGGGGCAGGTGGAGCAGGCCACAGGATGTGCCCGGCTTCCCAACACTGGACAACAGGGCCAAGTGGACCCTGGGCCAGGGCAGCACATCGTCCGGCTTTTCAGAGAGACTGGATTTTTCTGTGAAGTCATCCCGTTTCTAAATGTTGGCTCCGAAAATGTTCTGAAGCGCTATGCCCAGATGAAGATGCCCACAAAGTTCAGCCAAGGAGCTGCCAGGCTGGGCCCTTCGATGTACTGACACTTACTCCAGAATGACTGACCAGACATGAGTGGGGCCTTGAGGACGAGAGCGGGACTCCCACCTGCCCAGGCCACGCAGGCAGCAGTGGCAGGACGAGGGCTGCAGTGCTGGTCTGCGCCCAAACCGACCCTCACCTGTGCCGTGGCATGGATAGATTGGTTCTAGAATTCTGTTCCCTGAATTTCCCATCCCAAGCACACTCTGGAAATTCCCTCCCAGGCGTAATTTCCCTTGACGGGTCTGCTTTTTCCCTGCAGCAACCTGTGCCTATGAGCGCTCACCCTGTAGCTGTGCGGGGGCCAGTTCTTCTTAGGTATGATGCAGAACCGGCCCACACTGAAGCCCACATTCCTGCAGAGGAACCTGGTCATCTTTATTCCTCCGATGAGGCAGTAGCCGCAGTTCAGCACTGGCGACACTGCAGCCACGGGAGAGGACGGGCAAGAGAATTAACCCACACTCCAAACAGGCCCCGCTGTCACTGTCCTCGTGCGGCCCAGAGCTCAGAGGAGCCGTGGCGGGCCTGGGGACCCCAAGCCGGCGCCCCAGCAGAGAAGAGGAATGGGTACATGGCCTGACCTCTGCTCCCACATGCCAGGGGACCCTACGCGTTCCTGGCTGGAGCAGCCGGAGTCTGCTGTGGACTTGGCCTGAGCCAGGGCCACGCCCAGGGCCCTGGGTTGTGGTCAGAGTCCCAACCTCCAGCGGTGCCCAGCTGAGACACTCGGAGGGGGCACAGACAGGATCCTTTTCCCCAAGGCGCCTCCCCCACGGGCACAGCGCGACGCCCACTGAGGACTCTGTGCTCCTTTCTGGCCGCTGTGTGGCACACTAGCTAGGCACAGGCTGGAGAAGCCGGGGTCTGGGGGTGAGTGGGGCTGCTGACCTCCCCGCTCTGTGTCTAAGTCAAGTCCGGCCCCCTGGGAAGTAGGATCACGGGCTTCACACCGTGGAAGACCGTGGGGAAGCCGCTAGCTGGTCCCTCCTCGGGGCCCAGGGCCACAAAGGGGCTGGGACCAGGCGGTCCTCCGCAGACTGCCACCTGCCTGAGTGCCCAGGGGAGCGGAGTGCACACTTACGAGTCAGCACCGGCGGCGGCCTCCGGGCTTGCAGGGGGATCAGCAGCGTGTGAGCCGACTGGGTCTCCACTAAGATAAAATCATCAAAGTCCCCAAGGCAGTCGGGAAAAAACTGAATAGTGTACTGGCAGGACATCCCAGGCGCCACCATGCCACCTTTTCCCGGGAACATCCCTGTGGGTAACACAAGTGCCCGATGAGGATCTGGGGACAGTCAGGCACCGGGTCCTGGGCTCTAGGGCTCCAGGTGGCAACCAGAGGGACAGACAGACTGGCAGTCCCTGCCTGGCTGGGACTGGCCCTCAGTATTCTGGATTAAGGCCAGGTCACTGGCAGGACCACCGGGGTGCACTACGGGAACCGGGTCCAGGGCAGGTAATGATATGGCCCATCTGGAGGGGACAGTGGGCTCATGCTTGGCCTGCAGCTTGGAATTGGTTTTGTGGGCTGCTGAGAACCACTCAAGATTTCTGAGCGGGGGTAGTATGGTCAGGTGAACTGGGAGCAGGAGGGCTGGGAGGCTACTGCCCCAGATTACATGAGAAATGGGGGGATGGACATCCTGAGAATGGGGTGGAGGGGTGGGGTGATCCGGGAAAGGTGCTGGGAGAAGAGCAGGCAGCTTGCCTGCAGAGGGCGAGAGGCCCCACGGGACTAGGGGATATGTGGCCAGAGCTCAGGACACAGATGTGGGTGTCACGTTAAGGCCAAGTGGGCCAGTGTCCCAGAGCAAGCCCAACCGACCATTCTGAGGCAGACTAGACAAGGGCAACACTGAGCTCACCCAATCCCAGAGAGAAGTAGGGAGTAAAAGGCGGGAGGACTCGCAGGAAGCGGCTGGTCGAGGTGATGTTCTGCAGGGAGATTACCATCTGTACAAAGGTAAAGCGTGTGAGGTTACTGGGTTTCCTTCTAGTAACATGAGACGGTGTTGGAGCATAAATAAAGTGAGCTTGGCCCGTTGGTACTGCTGGGCTGGGAGACAGCCGCGTGGGGATTCAATGTGCTGCTTTATCTACTTTTGATTGTTTTGGAAGTTTACATAATAAAAATGTAAGGTGAAGATGAAGGCAGAAACAGAGCTCACCTATTCTTTGTCCAGTTTAAAATAACTGTCGCTATTTATTGAGCATTTGCTGTATGCCTACTCCAGCTCATAATAGCAAAGATGAGAACTATCTCTGCTTGAAGTAAAGCAACCGAAGTTCAAAGACGCTCCCTAGCCAGTAACAGTTGACATCTGACCCCAGAACATCTCACTTCAAAGTTCTGCCAACCCCTTCATCTTATTTACTGTTTCTGGCTTCTTCCCCATGTGTCCCTTTGAGCTTCCCATGGGCCCAGTCAAGGGGTGTTATGGGCACTGGAACGCCAGGGTTGTGACTGGGAATCTCTCCATCCCCCAACCCATTCTGCCCCCAGGAAAGCCCTAACTTCTCTTCTCCCTCTCTCAGATTAGGAGACCCCACCCCCTACCCCAAGACCAAGACCTGGAACTCACTTGCTGCTAAATCCCACCGCCCCCAGAACAAGAGCAGCTTAATACATTTATATATCTTTTGCTTCTACTTTGTGAAATATTACACTGGGGAAAAGTATACACACACACACACACATACTCTCTTTTATAACATACCATGGAAAGAATACCCAAATATACAAAGAGCTCCTACAAATCAATAAAATATACATACTTTTCCCCACTGTATTTATATATGTGTGTGTGTGTGTGTGTGTGTATATATATATATATATATATAAACAGCATGACCAAAGTTGTTTCCATCATCCAGATTAAGAAATGAAACATTAAAAACACAGATGAAACCTTACCCCAGCCCTTTTCCAGTTAAATTTGAAATGTCTTCAACCTTTGCACAGGTATAAATTCCTACAACATTTAAGTCACCTTTTGGCTAGCACAATATATTGTCCCAGTTCACCTCTGAATCAGACCTAAGCGTAGAGAGCCCCATATTATGATTTTGATTTTCACTCCTCTGTTGCTAATAATAATGAGCTTGTTTCTACATGTTTCTTTGCTATTGAGGCTTCTTCTTGGATGAGTTGCCTGTCTGGTATCCTTTTTCCAATTTGCCATCAGGTACTGATACTTTGTCTTTTTCTAATTGATTTATAGGAGCTCTTTGTATATTTGGGCATTCTTTCCAATGGTATGTTATAAAAATGCCCAAGTTTATAATTTGTATTTTGGTTCTAGTTTCTAAAATTTTAAAACAAACTGTATCAACCTTTTATGGTTTCTGCTTCAGTTTTAAATCTTTCCTTATCTCCTATATGTTCTTCTTCAAATGTTACTCTTTTACTACGAGATCTTTGCTGGAATGTATTTTGACTGGGGTACGGAGTGAGGTAGGGATTTAAGTGTTTTCCACATGGCAAGGCTGCTAACTCAGCTCTGTCTCTTCAGGTCTTTCTGCTCCTCAGTTAGGCTGCTGTTCTTTCAACACTTATGGGTTCCCAGGCACACTTCAAACAATGTAAGACAGGAATCACCAGTTTCAAGGGCTCCTTAGGGAATGTCCCACAAGACAAAACCATCAATTGCACTTAATGGCCGTCCAGCTTGAAAATACATGCTTATATTGGCTCTCCCACCTTTCCAACCCCTTTGCTCATTCCTCTCTGAACTGCAAATGACAGCATGTCATCTCACCTCAAGCTCAGTTCTACAGGGAACCCATATATTGGAAGGGTCCTACAAGAGCAGACCCGTAAGGTGCAGTTCTGGACTTGGCTTTCTCATTTGTCTGGCAGCTACAAGAAGCTGCAGGGAAGTGGGGTGTGATGGCCTCTGGCAGTGCAGTGACAAAATTACTAAGGCTGTCACCCAGGGTCAACTGAAATGAGGCAAAAATGGAGGTCAGGCTTTGAAACATGAGGTTGTAAAGGCTGGGGCAGCAGTAATTATAAGGATTGTAGAATGGGTTGGCTTTCCTTAATAGCACTTGGAGACTCTAGGACAAAAAAACAGCAGGTTCAGGGCAGTTAACTGACAGCTCAAAGCCCGATGCAAAGACATTCCTTACATTCCTTGCATTCTTGGGTCACACCCAATTTGCTCCTGGGGTGTGCATATGTGTGTGTGTTTCTTTTTCCTTGATTGGATTTGCTGTTTTCAACCTAGTATTTTTGTACCTATGGTTTAAAAATGTCTTTAATTTACCAAAGCACTGAATGAAAACAAAAGAGGAAAAAAGCACAAAAGTACATGAAATACATAAAACCCAATGATTTACAAAGCACAGATCTCTATTCCTATCCACAGCTTTGGTGTGGTATAGAAAACACCACAAATTGGGTAACAACAGAAGTTCATTTCTCACAGTTCAGGAGCCTGGAAAGTCCAAGATCAAGTTCTAGCAGGGTCATGTTCTAGTTAGGGTCCTTTTTCTTAGTTCATAGTCAACACTTTCTCATTGTTCTGAAGTGGTGGAGGGGCTGGGGAGCTCTCTGGAGTTTCTTTATAAAGGGCACTAATCCCACTCCTGGAGGCTCCATCCTCAAGACATACAGATCTCACAAAGCCCCTTTCTCTAATACCATCACCCACAAGGGTTAGGATTTCAACATAAGAATTTGGGGAGTGGGGCACAAACATTCGGACCTCAGCAGTCATATCACTTAATAATAAGAATATGTTCCTCCATTTTCTAGTCTGTAAAAGTTTATATATAATAGGAATTAGCTTGACTGTTTAGTGGTATATACCTGTAAAATAACTAGAGTGTTTCTTTTTATAGAAAACTTTTTAGTTATTTTTCTTTTTTAAAAAGATTCATTTATGCATACAAGTACTGGGATACAGGCCAGAGGTGTGGGGCATGAGAGGATTCACCAGAGACAGAGGAGGGAGCAGAACAGGCAGATTGACTGGAACACACTGCTGAGGGGAGCAGTGGGCCAGGCAGGAGAAGTCTGCTGCGCCAGGTGGGCCAGCTGCCTGGTTGGGGCTTGAACTCATGCTGCAGTGGCTGCCGATGCTTCATCCCTTGCACCACCAGGGAGGCCCCTTTTTAGTTATTTTCATCAAAGTTGGACAGCTTTGATTTTATCAAAGTTGGACAGCTTTGATTTTATCAAAGTTGGACAGCTTTGATTTTATCAAAGTTGGACAGCTTTGATTTTAAAGAGTCAAAGAGTTCTATAATTTCTATAAGGACATATAGAAATCTTGTCCTATACCCCACTCCATTCTTCACTGCCCAAAGGCTAACATTTTTTCTTTCTTTAGTTGATGAGCTTAGAACTTATTTCCATGTCTCCAAATAGCATGTTACCTTTTTTTTTTTTTTTTTCGGGGGCGGGGGATTCTCTTAGGCATTAATATGGATGAGTAATATGCATTTGTTTTGTCTCCAATATCCAACTCACCATATGACATCCTTTCTGGCCCTCATCTTTCCACTAGGATTTACATCATACTGCTGGTTAGGTCAGTAATTAATGTTTACATTATTGTTACTATGTAATGCTACCCACAGCTGGACATGAAACTGTCCTTTAATCTTTTATTTTCCGGGAGTTAATAACCAAATATTTTATTTGCTATGTACCTATCAATAATTCAACTCCCCTCCACTACTCTTTAATTTCTTCCCAAGAGGTACAGACATACAGGGGACTCATCAGTGTTACCCTCACATATAAACTTCTGCTAGAACCTTCTCACCTGTCCTAATCCAGACTGGGTGCCTGCCACACTTACTGCTCTCATCCAGGATAACACTCATCATGATTTAATATGTCCACAAGTCGGGCCTCCCTGGTGGCGCAGGGGGTTGAGCGCCACACTGTGAAGCATCCATGGCACAACAGCATGAGTTCAATCGCCGGCCAGGGAGGGGACACTCATAGTGCAGCAGACCTCTCCTACCTCGCCTGCTGCTCCTCTCAGCAGTATATTTCAGTCAGTCTGCCTGTTCTGCTCCCCACTCTGTCTCTGGTGACTCCTCTCACCTCCCCGACTCTGGCCTGTGTCCCAGCTCTTGTATGCATAAATAAATAAATCTTTGGTATGTCCACAAAAGTCCTTTGATACCCCTCCCATGGGGAGGTAAGGTCTGTGTATCTTCCCTTTAAATATGGGCCAACCTTAGTGACTCACTTGGAACCTATAACAAGTTAAGGAAGTGTGACTTTCTCCACTATGCCAAGTAACCAGCAGGTGCCATCATCAAAGAGATGTGACCTCCAGCTTGCCTGCTGGGACGCTCACTCAGGAACTCTGATCCTGGGGGTTCTGCTCCAGGGCTTATGTAAAACCCTGGGAAGGGCAGGCCACATAGAGAAGACACTGGGTGAGGGTGCTGTCTACTGACAGCCATCATCGGCTACAGAGTGAGTGAAAATGGGCATCAGATAATCCCAGGAGTCGATTTCAAATCGCCCCAAGACAGTGACTGCAGCCACAGACTTGCACACCATGGAACAAGCCATTCCCACGGAGTCCTATGTGAACTGCTGATGCAAAGAATCTGCAAGGCTGATAAGAGGCTTGTTCTAAGTTACCAGGCTTTGGGAAAATGTGCTTTGCAGCAATAATCACTGGAAAACCCCATAACCTAGGGATTTCCTTCACTTCTCTCCCACATTGGATCTCTCCTTTCCCTCATACCATGACTTCCTCCTTCCTGGGTTTACTTTGTAGGGGGGTGCGTGGGGGGGACATGTTCTTTATTTAGGCGTTTGCCAAGAAAGGGTACATGGGAAATACATGTTTAAAGACTCTAAAAATATTTTTATTCTTAAACTTTAGGTTCAGCTGGGTAAATAACTGTGTCGTGCACAGTTGTACGCCTGACAGAGACAAGGCAGATTTCTAGGAGACAGCACCAGATTTCTGTAACAGGCCGCCAGGCTGTATTTCTCTCTGAGGAAGGCCTGGTCTGGGGCAAATAGCCACTGTGCTATGAGGAAGGACAGGACAGGGGGAGACAGGAAAAGGAAGGGAAGGGGAACTGGCAATGGGAGAGGCCCACGGGCACAGGAACTGAGAATCAAAATCCACTATCAGACAGACACAAAGTTCATTTTTGCCTTCATACTGACAACAATGTGTTGACTATTATTCCTCAGATAAACTTGCAGGTAACGGATTCCTCTGAATTATTCTTTGACACATCACCTTAGGAGTCCTCCAAACCACGGATAGAGGAGATTCGGTTTAACGACTAACTCTTGATCTAGTAATGCACACTGATTTCTGGGAATCAAACGCCCCCATGATGATCGATTTCAAGATACTGATGTGACGTCACTGACTAGGAAGCTGGGAAAGTACATGCGAGGTGAGCTCTCGAGGGCTGAGAGGGCCTGGCCCCAGCATATCGTGGGCTGTGTGGACCCACCTGACTGGATCTCCTTTAATTTCTTTTTATGATGTTTTTTTATTTTTCTCTGAGTCTTACACATATTTATCTGAGTTTATTCCTGAATTTGATTTTAAAGAGTAGGGGGAGGAGAAGGAATTATTATTAACTAAAGGAGAAACAAGATATTTTGACCAAATGCAACGTTTGAATTCTGATTCAGAAAAACCAAGGGTAAATGCACCTTTTAAACAATGGCGTAAGATCAGACATGGATGGCAATAGTTGATATTAACAAATGATGGTTCCTAGTGCTGGGTATGAGAATGGTTTTTAACAGGTCCTTCTGTTTCCAAGACACTGACTGAAGTATTACCTGGAAAATCACATGCTGTCTAGGCTTTTCCTTAAAATACTGCTGTGCTCACTTGTGCACAGAGATACACAACAGGAGGGAGAAAGGGAAAAAGGGGGGAGAGGAGAAGGAATGGGAGGGAGGGAGGGAGGGAGGGAGGGAGGGAGGGAGAGAGAGTTGGAAGTGACTGAAACCAGATTTACAGACTGAAAATAAATGGTGAAAAGGGTGATGGGCATTAGTTTTTCCTTAGTTTTGTGTGTGTTCTAAAATCCCATACATAATGGATAAATGATGAAGACTTTAAAAAGATAAGCAAGCAGGTGCAATGGGATATATAAAGAAATGAGTCCTACCTCATATACTGGTCCAATTTCATAATCTGTGAAAAATCCAACTGATGGCTTAGCCAGAAACACTGGTGTGTCAGCACAGCTGTGAGAAGGAATGGAGGGAGGAGGGAGGCTGTTACTTTCATCCATGAGATGAAATAATACGTAGTGTCTGATTCATGTAAAATAAATACATCCATTCGATAGGCCATTTGTTAGGGTCTGATGCTGTTGTTGGTAATTTTACAGTGCGACTGCATCTTTGTGAAGATCTACGTAGCTACATATTTTCAATAAACATGGGAAAAACTGGAAGTTTAAACATTGACATGTTAATTGAATTTTTAATGCTGGTGCTATTTCTCTTTGTAAATATCAGTCTTCTGTCAAATCAATAAAAAGATAACTTGTCTAATGAATGTTAACTGCTTTAAGGCTATTAAAATTATGAATGTCTGAAGCAGTTCACACTTTTCCTAAGGACAATTCCTGAAATATTGCCAAAGGCACACACTGAAGGCAAAAATCACAATTTATACTAACTATCTGTAACCATCCGGTCAGCATTTTTATTACCCCAGACATACGAGCCCACTTAGCTAAAGAGATTCCTCCCATTTCACCCAGAGCGGTCAGATATAAGCCAAAGTCCGATTCCCACTCCTCAAGACCCTAGCAGGGAAGGAAAGCACAAGCCCAGGGCTCTGGGGGCTGTCTACAGGACTATGGGGGCCCCTGAAGCCCTACATCGCTCTGATACTGTCACCTGCCCCACCCCAAAAGTCTAGGATCTTCCACACGCCAGAGCCCATACTGCCAGGTCAGATTTTCCAAGAACACGAGTCAGGGACGCACACACCTCTGGTCCGAGTCCGCGCTGTGGGGTGCTCCCCTCAGTGCCGGCGGCTTTGGAGGAAAGAGAAGGGACTTGCCCCCATACTGAGTGTTAGGGGGGAAAAAACGAGGGTTTTTCAGGAAGTGGTTCCGGTTCTCCATTCTGGCAAGCAGAAGTCGCTCCAGCTCTCTCTGGGGCATACGTAAGTGATTCATCCAGTTTTTATTCTTTGGTGGAACTGCCTTTTTTGAAATACAAACAAGTCATGTCATGTGAAGCACCAAGAGCTCTAAACAAACAGGTAAGATCTTCAAAAAATACAGAAAGTCCGGAGTTGGTGACAGGCGGAGAGACCGTGTGTGCAGACACCTTGGCCAACGGCACGACGCACAGCTGGCCACGCAAACGCTCTGTCCTGCTGTGGACTCAGCAACTGCTGTGTGACCTGGAACTCCTGTCCCTCCCCTCGCCCCCCGCCCATGTACCCCACTGAGCACAGACCTCAACGCTCACCTTGACGGTTTTCTTGGTACTGACTTTGACCTCTGAAGGCGAGTCCCACGTCAGGCTGTCCATAGTGTAGTCCAACTCTTCTAACTTAGTGAGCAGCTTCTTGCAAGGAGGTCCAGGCTTCCTGGTCAGCTCTCTCTTTGGGACGGCTCGCATCTCACAGCTGAGCGTCGTTTTTGTACACCCAGGCACGAAGTTGGCTGCGGCACCAAAGAGACGAACTGAGTGGCCACACCAGGGTGGGGAGGTAAAAGAAGAAAAGCACTAGAGCCGCACCTGGCTTGATCATTTTTCTGACTTTTTTCATTTACTGTATTTGACGCAATTGCTCTTTGACACATAAATCTCTCCTGGACTTCTTCTGTGTACTGGAGGCATAGAGTTCGAGTGTTAAACTGTTGGCTCAGTTGTTGAACATGGTAAAAGAACATGAGTAGACCGTTGTCACACACACCAGCACCCATGGACACATGCCCCAAGTGAATGTGCTTTAAAATTTTTAAAAAAGATTTATGCATACAAGAACTGGGGTGTAGGCCAGAGGTGTGTGTGGGGGGGGTGAGAGGATCCACCAGAGACAGAGTGGGGAGCAGAATAGGCAGGTCTACCTAAATACACTGCTGAGGGGAGCAGCGGGTGAGACAGGAGAGGTCTGCTGCGCCATGTGGGTCCCCTCCCTGGCCAGGGATCGAACTCATGTTGCAGGGGCTGGTGACAGCCTGACAGTGCCGTGTCCCCAACCCCTGCACCACCAGGGAGGCTCCCTCAACATGCTTTTTAAAATGCACACACATGAATCAAAGATGTAGCTTTTATACCTATATCATAATCCCCAGGAGGTGAAAAGAGAACATTCATTGCTAAGAATGCAATGAAAGTGGACCCACTACACATTCACATTTCTTAGCACAATGTCGACTACACCCCCAGTGCATGTGAAAGTCATCCTCACTTCTCTGCATAAGATCGTGCAACCCCGACCAAGCCAATGGTAAATGACTAGTGTCCCAGGGCCCTTGCTTATGCTACAACTTTCAGCCTTACTTTTCTTTGTGGCTCAGGTTGTCAGTGGGAATATTCTTTCACGAGCAGCCTCAGTTCTCAGAACCCCAACTGCCTCTCAGTTTGAATGCCTAGAGATCTTCGAGGTTGCTGGCGCGCTTGCCTTCTGGGCCTGGCCCTTCAGGCCATCTTCATTTTGGGAGATAAGATCCACATAGCGACTCTTCCAAAGACCAGCCTCCTTGTTTAAGTCCACAACGTGACTTCCATCCCACTCCTTCTCAGATCTTGCCTCCCATAGCACAGGAAGCTGGCCAGAGCTCAGACATGTATGTCTTTCTCTATCTCCCATGTGAGCCTCCCTTCCATACCTGTAGCATGGAAAGTCCTCTTTCCCGCACAGGGGATGGGAAGGCCCCTAGGACTTCCGTGAGGAACCCGTTCTCTCGCTTACCTAGACCTGCAGACCCGCCCTCTCTTGGATCATTCAACTACCTCTTGAAGCATTTTTATACCTCTTGACCTTGGGCAGCGGACAGTGTTGGGTCATGGAATCTTTGGGCCCGCAGGAATCTTTGGGCCCGCAGGTGGTAGGGAGCTAGTGAGGAAGTGGTACACTCAGAGTTGACCTCCCAACAGTCACTATCAGAAGTGGAGGGAGAGGGGCCTCCCTGGTGGCGCAGTGGGTTAAGCAACGCACTATGAGGCAAACCGCAGCCACTGCAGCATGAGTTCGATCCCTGCTGCCGGCCAGGGAGAGGACCCACATGGAGCGGCAGACCTCTCCTGCTGTGCCCGCTGCTCCCCTCAGCAGTGTACTTCCATTGATCTGCCTGTTCTGCTCCCCGCTCTCTGTGGTGAATCCTCTCACCGCCCCCCACACCTCTGGTCTGTACCCCAGTGCTTGTATGCATAAATAAATAAATCTTAAAAAAAAAAAAAAAAAAGAAGTGGAGGGAGAAAGGAATCCATGGCCAAGGAAGAGGCAGCAAAGGTGGGGAATGACCCGAGACTCGCAACGAACAGAGAAGCGCTACCTTTCGGTGCAGAGCAGAACGGCACCGGATCGCTGTAGTAGTCGTCTGGGCAGATCAAGTGATGCTTGTGTAACAGCTCATTGTCCACACACCACCTGAAGATGGATTTCACTGCACAAAAGGGAACGAGGACAAGTGCTTCAAGCCAGGCTGACGTCGAAGCCCCTGCACCCACACTTGCTTCATGCTCCGCGCCTAAACTATCTAACAAAATTCTTTCCCAGAACACTAGTACTTTTAGACTTAAGTAACTTATTAGCAAATGTTTACTGGCCACTTCAGAGAGGGCTCCCCTTGGGCAAGGCTGTGTTGTGAGACTGAGGTAAAACATTATCATTGACGCAGAGAGGTATATAACAAAGTAGAACGAAAGGAAGTATGGTAGACTGAATGAATGGCTCCAATTGTTTACCTTCTTGTTTCCATACCCTTACCACATGACCAGAAGCTCCCGTTACTAGAACGAGAGTGCACTTCACTTGATTTTGACTTTGGCCACGTGATGGACTTTGGCGTTGAGAAACTGGCAGGAATTTGAAATGTGCTTGTGCAGCTGAGCTTTCCCTCTTGGGCCTTTGCCACCACTGAGAGTCTCAGTGCCCGGAGAAGCATCCCACCCTCCTGGACCCCAGCACGAACTCACAAGGAGCAGATTTTTGCCCAACCTGCGGCCTGCAGTCAAGTCCAGCTGGAGCCACCACTTGACACCAGCCTAGTCAGCAAACCCCCAGTTATCCGCCAATGCATGAGAAAACCGGACTGAGAGAGCGGGCAGTCAGTCAGGAATAGCTGCAGTGGACGAGCCAAGAAATAGTAGGAAAGACCTATTATTTAGAGGTACCGGAGGAGTCCGAGCTGGAAATGACCACCTTTAGAAAATGAACTGAAGTCGACAGAGGTCAGGTGGAAGCGTTTTTTAAAGAAGACTTTGCATTTAGAGCAGTATCAAGTTTTCAGCATATTTGAGAAAATACGGAGATTTCCCACTACCCCCTACCCTCACATGTCATCAGCCTCAGCCCTCATCGATGTCTTCGGGCAGCTGTGTGCTTGCTGCCTTGATGGCCTCGCGTGGGCAGTATCCTGCAAGTCATCGACAGCGTGGTGCACTCTTGATACAGTCTACGGATCTGCACGTATCACAGTGACATGCACAGAAGGAGGCCTTTCATACTTACATTAGGAGACACATAATCGTATAAATTATGTTTATATCATTATTATGTTTGTATTGTTATGGGAAACTTTTCTGAACTCTCTAAGATTTTTTTAAAACCAGGCCTATTAATAACTCGATAAAAATTAAGAAACAAATAGGGTGAATGGCCTGTTTGGAGGTTTTCAGACTTTGTGGCTTGCTCCGCTCACCAACACGGCCTTACCCTGGGGAGGTTCCCTGAGACGAAGGGTATAGGTAAGACCAGGGGAGAATGCGTTTTTCTCCCATCGTATCTGTTAATTTGGAAGTCTGGGGGGTTGGCCCACTTATTGCGATAGTCAGGGTTCAATCGGGAAAAGAGAAATCACTCCATTGACACCAACTATAAAAGGTTTGACTGCACGGGGATGATGGACCAGAGGGAGCAGCTCAGGCGAGTCATCAACAGCTCCAGCCAGCAGCACTGAGGCCGGGAGCACTGAGGAACTGCCCAGAAGCTCCTGTAAACCCTGCAGCTACTCCGTCATCTGCTTCACTGCTGCTTGAGGACAGTGACCACTTGTTCCAAAGCTCACCATGGGTCTCCTGTGCTGGCAATATGGGGGAAAGGTACATTCTGGGAAACACAGTCCCTGGTCTCTCCCTTGCAATGCAGACATCTCAGCAGGAGTGGCAGCAACGCCAGCCTGAGCCCACAATGCCCAGTTCCCAAGGACCCTGGTGATGGCCTGTTTGAAACAGTAAAGATAAGACAGAACTTAAACAGAGAGGGCAAAGAGCACGTGGCAGGATGCGTCCTCTCTTCTGTTGCCATTCTCCCAGTCCTCCTCAGGGTGTGGCGGTTGGGTGCTGGCCCTACAGAAGCTGGGGGCCGCTTATGTATCAGATCCTTGGAAGAGCCTGGTCTAGGGACCATCCTCCTCCCCGGGGAAAGGTCAGCTTCCAACACTGACCCATGCTCCCGAGCTCTGAAGGGCTGACGGAGTCACTCCCCAAAAGATAACGTGGATGAGTTATGAGCAAGGGATTGGAACGAAGGCACAAGATGTTCTGCAGTATTTTAATCTTCCTCCTGCTCTTGGGAGAATTTACACATTGTCCACCTTGTGACATCTGTCCCAGCAAAGAGAGAAGGGCCTCCTGCGTGCCTCAGTGGGCTCTCCCCACCGCCAGCCCGCTAAGTCATAAAAGATGTTCTTGGATCGCCTTGCGCCGTGCTGAGAAACAAGGACAGAGGAGTGTGACCCTGGAACTGCAGGAAGATCTCTGCTTCTGTTACTTTTGAAATGAAAGAAACCTTCCCAGAACAAGGCTGGGGAACCAGGGCAGAAGATATCTGATTGTAGCTTGTCCTGGGAACAGAATGAAATAAAGGCCATCAAAAAACTACTGAGTGGTGTTTGTTTTCAATGTTTCGCTTCAATTTTTTTTTATTCGTATAAGAACTGGGGTACAGGCCAGAAGTGTGTGTGGGGGGGGGTGAGAGGATCCACCAGGGACAGAGTGGGGAGCAGAACAGGCAGATCTACTGAAATACACTGCTGAGGGGAGCAGCGGCTGAAGCAGGAGAGGTCTGCTGTGCCATGTGGGTCCCCTCCCCGGCCTGTAGCAGGGATCGAACTCGTGCTGCAGTGGCTGTGGTTTGCTTCATAGTGCGTTGCTTAACCCACTGCGCCACCAGGGTGGGCCTGTTTCGCTTCAATTTCATCTTTAAAAAATTGTTCAATCATCCTGCTCTCTAGTCAAAAAAAAAAAAAAAATGCTATGAAAGGCAGGCTCGGTATGTGACCTCCAGCATGCAGAGGCAATTAGGCCACCAATAAAACCTCCTAAGAATCTGATACCAAGAATCGCTGCTTAAATCCATATTTGAGGGAGGGGCCCTCGCAGCTACACGAATCTGCTGTAGGGGAGCAGATTCATTCGCTGTTCGCTATCTGACAGGGCCTGAACCTCAGAGGTGGTGGGCCTGACACCAGGACTCACATTCCACGTGTTCACCAACCCAGCCTCCAAAGCCTCTCCTTTTGGGTTTCTACAGCGGTCTCATTACCAAGGCACAACTGATTAAATCACTGGCCTTCGCATTGAAGCCATACCCTGAGGGGAGTCATCCACTCCCAGGCACACCTAAGAAAGTCATCCACACCCATGTGACACTGCTGACCGATACCCCTGCCCCTCCTAGAAGACAGGTGGGTCTCGACAGCAGACACATTCAAGTTCAAGACTGGGATAACCAAGCAAAGCATCCTACAAGGCATCAGGTCCAGGGCGCAGCTCCTGAGACGGCCCTCTGCTTCAGATACCAAGTGCAGGTCCTGCGTGCTCGCTCACTGGCTATGGACCAGAGCGTCCCAAGAAGCACAACTCGGGTTTAATTTGCTTAAGCAGCTCACAGAACTCAGGGAATTCAATTAGTCATAGATCACCAACTTGTTACAAAGGATACATTTCAGGACAGCCAGTTAGAAGGTATCTATAGGGCAAGCCATGGGGAAAAGGAGCAGAGCTCCTGGTGTGCTGTCCTAACCAAATCTCCACTTGCTCACCAACCCAGCCTCCAACGCCTCTCCTTTTGGGTTTCTACAGAGGTCTCATTACCTAGGCACGGCTGATTAAATCATTGGCCTTAGCACTGAAGCCAACCTCATGCCCCTCCCCTTCCCAGAAAAGCATGCTCTCTGGCAACCAGACTCTGGCAACTGTCATTCTGGCTTCCCCAAAGTTACCTTTTTAACAAAACATGAGACACCTTTATTACTCTCATTACTTAGGAAAGGCTTTGTGAGCTGAAAGTCAGGAACTGTGAATGAACATCAAATATGTATGAGATATACATTTTGGTCATATGAATGGTCAGATACGTTTTTTATCTGGTCAGATACTCACACTACTGCACATACAACCCAGAAATTAATTCTGTGTCTATACCCCAGAAGAACTGAAAGCGCGGTCTTGGACAGACCTCATTTCACACAGCATTATTCACAATGACTAATACGGGGAAGCAATCCAAGTTTCTATTCACAGAAGAATAAGCAAAAGGCAGTATGCAGACACACAATGGACTATTATTCAACACTTAAAAAGGAAATTCTGCAATATGCTACCACATGGTTGAAACTTGAGGATATCCTGCTAAAGTAAAATAAGCCAATCTCAAAATACTTTGATTCCACTTATACAAGGTACTTAAAGTCATCAAAATCAAGAAGAAATTAGAATGACAGTTGCCAGGGGCTGTAGGAAAGAATGGGGAGTTATTATTTACTAGGTATAGAGATTGTTTTACGGAGTGATGAAAACATTTGGTAGATACACTGATGTTTTCTGATGTTACAAAACTGGATGGAAGCAATGACTGTTCGACATTATGAATGCATTTAATACCAGTGAACTGTACACTTAAGTGGTTAAGGTGGTAAATTTTATGTTATACATATTTTACCATGAAAAAAAGATGGGAAAAACACCTATCAAGAACATGAAAGATAGGAAAAGACTGAGGACTTATTCCAAACAACTGAGTCTGAAAAAGAGACATTACAATTGCACATCACGGCCTCCCAGACGGGATCCTGGACAAGAAAGGAGAAAGTCACTGCAGAACAGCTGGTGAAATGGAGCCGGCCAGCCCTGACTTCCTGAAGGACTGGTATGTAGGGGAGTGTTCCTGTTTTAGAGACACACGCCGCAGTGTTTTGTGGGAACAGGACGTCATGTCTGAAAGCTGTCCCCCACAAGAACTGAGAGCAAATACAGTAATCTAATAGCACCTGGGGAACCATGGTGCAGGGCACCCATACGCACCGGGAGGCAGGCTGAATTCGGTGGCCTCTACTTGGATCTGCTTTGTGACCCGCTCTCTCTCCGCCAGGGCCCTGGCTCGGGCTTGAATGATGTGTCTTTCCAGCATCTCCACCTCATCCAGCCGCTGCTTATAGAGCTCCCGAATCTGGTAGGTGGATGATCAGTCGCACAGAAACGGTGAGATCGGGTAGCTTTACACAACCCCAGCCTATTTTCCGGGCTCCCACTGAAGTGTAAGGGAACAGTCACAGAACTAACAGATATAGAAACACACCAGACAGAGAGAAAGCTTAGAGGTTTTATAAAGCTTTCAGTAACAGTCAAGCCCGAAAGTCTCTGGACTCCAGGCTCCAGACCCTGAAACACCACACACAAGTTAGCACGCCACGTGGGGGAGACAGACTTGTGCTTCTCCAAAGAACGACTGGCTACTCAGCTGTGGGGAGTATAGTGAATGGACCACAGCTGCCAGCCCTCTCAGACTCTACCTCAGCCTCTTGAAGGGGCTCACCTGAGACTGGCTTTAAGGTTGTTTTCCTCTTTGTACCCATGAGGAAGCATAGTTGCTGTTCCAGAGACTGGGCCTGCCTCCTAAAATTCCGACCCGAGTGCCGTGGTCGAGACTGTAGGTTGTGACACAAAGGCAGGCACCCAAAATTGGGGCGACTTTAAGCGTCATGTCCAGGGAACAGTTACTAGCTGTCCGCCCCAGCCATTTCTTTATGCAAGACATCATTGGGGCGGCGGAGGTGGTGTGTGTGTGTATAAAAGCATAAAGCTTGAGCAGGGCTACATAACTGTGGGGAGATGCGGGTGTGCGTGCGTGCGTGTGTGTGTGCGTGCGTGTGTGTGTGTGTATGCGCGCGCGTACAGTGTCCTTCCACTAGAATGTCGGGCACACCGCGGCGTGGACCGTGTCTCCTCTTTCCCCGCTGCAACCCCAGCGCCGGGAACTGCATCTATCACCCGACAGGCGCCGACATTTGTTCTGAGGGAGTACTCTTTCCTGGGGGCGCTTACCTTCCCCTGAAAGGTCAGCTGAAGCGACGCCACCCAGAGCGCGCGAGGAACGGGGAGCCGGGAGCGGGGAGCGAGTTACCTGCTGCAGCTCGTCCACGAACTCTTCGTGGCGCACATCCTCGCTGCCGCGCGCCTTGATCAAGTTGGCGCTCACCTCTTCGCCGATAACCTCGGCAGTGTACAAGTTCCGGAAGACGCCCGTGAGCAAGTGTGAGATGTCCTGGGTGCGCAACGAGGTGGGGCGCGGACGCAGCAGGTGCGGCTCCTGCAGCGGCGCGAGGCGGCCGGGTCGGCCCCCGAAGCTGTAGTGGAAAGCGTCGGAGTAGGCGAGGGAGGACAGCCAGGGTGAGTGGCTAGGGCTGCGGATCCGGGCTAGGCGCGGGGTAGGCGTCCACGTTGCCCCCGCAAACGCGTACGACCCAGACTCGGTCGCCTGGGTCTCCTTCGGCCATCCAGTCTCCATGGCAACTGAGAAGCCGCTAACTCTGCGCCGCACTTCCTCTTCCTGCCCCGCCTCTTCCGCTTTCTCGCCCTCTTGGGCGTGCAGGTGTCCTCAACATACATAAATACTCGCTTCTTTGGCATCACTCTTGTTAACAGGTGAGCTCAGCGTTGAGGCAACGGTGGAGAAAGGTCTGATTTTCAAAAGGCCAGTCTGAGTGCAAAACCTTCTTGCTGGCTACCTCCATTCGTCCATTCTCTTATTCAGCAATTACAGTCGCGTATTTAATATTCATTATATAGAATTCTACTTCAAGTCTAGGCTTCTGGAGAGTCTAAAGGAAAGCAAGATAATGCTTCTGGGAAAAAAAAGAGAAAAGATAAAATATTTAAAACACCCATAAAAAAAGATGCTTTGTGTGTGTGTGAGAGCGAGCGAGCGAGGTGCAGTTTAGTGGGTTACAGTCAAGGTGAGATAGATGGTGGTTGTCATGGAATTACAAAGACTAGGAACATAATAAGCCTATAGAATGAGTATAAACAGTGGCTTTTTCCAACGACTGAAAACCAAGCAGAGATTTAAAAGAATGAGTTGACGGCCATCATTAGTCATCACGGAAGTGGAAATTAAAACCACAACGTGATACCACTGCACACTTAGTAGAATGTGAGAAGATAAACTGAACAAATAAGTGAGTGTTGGTGAGGCTTGGAATTTAAGTCAATTTTGCATATTACTGTGATGCGAGTACAAAGGAGTACTGCAGCTCTGGAAAACAGTTTAGCACCTTCTTAGAAAATGACACATACAGCAATCCCACATCTAGGTATTTTACCAAAAACTCAGGTGCACGCAAAATGCTATATGCAAATATTTCAGAGATTTGTGCATCATCTTCCGAAACTGGAAAACCCCCAGTGTCCTTCCCACTGGTCAAGGATAAATTGTAGTACTTCTAACTAGGGAAAGCAACTCCACGATAAAGAGGAAACAGACTGTTGATACATACCACAGCATAGATGAATATCAACTGCATTATGCTAGATGAAAGACAACATTCTCAAAAGGTTACATACTACTGAATGATTCTAATTATAGGGCATCTAGACAATGTGAAGCAGAAAACAGGTCATGGGTGCCAGGAACAGATGGATGGGAGCTAGAACTGGCACAAAGGAGCAGTGGGGTAACTTCTAGGGGTGACGGAACTATTCTGTATCTTAATGATGGTGGATTTGTAAACCCTCATGGGACCATACACTGTATAGGGTGAATTTTGCTTTATATTAAATTATACTTAAAAACTTTTTTAGGTGAAAAAGAAAAAATGAGTAGGAGCAACCAGGGGAGAAGGGAAAAGGTCCTTTGCTCAAAGGACCCCTTTGCTAAAAGGCTGAGATCACCACATGTGGCGGAAATGAAAGAAGTCAGGGGTAGAAATTAAAGGGATTAAGGGGAGGCATGAAACCATTAGGCAAGAGCCAAATTATAAATGGGTTTGGTGCAACATTAGGGAATTTAGCCTCCAAGGGGTGTGTCTTGGTCAGCTTTGTGTTTTACTAAGATGAGCCAGCTGCTGTGAGAGAACAGGCCGCGGGAGGCACCAGGGGCTGGGCACCTAGGCATTGGGGAGATGTGTTAGGAACTACTGCAGAGGCTGGAAAATAGATCGAGGGAGTTGGATTCGGGCGAGATAAAATGGATCAAAAGCGTGGAATTGACGAGAACTGCAGATGGATAACAGGAGTGAGAAAGAAGGGTCAAGAGTGACTCCCACGTGAGGGGTGTGCATATGTGTGCATGCACACACACTGCTCAGTCATGTCATCCACTGAGGTGGGGAACAGCAGCTTCATGTGACACAGCTGTTGTCATCGGTACACCATAGCTTCTGCTCACCAGAGGTGCAACTAGCCTCTTTTTGCTCCTAGGTGCCTCTTGGTGCTTTAAAGCCTGAAACCCACTTCCCCAATGAGTCCCAGGCTGCTGCCCACAGACCTGGGCCATTCCCTCACCAGTCTTTTCCAGATCTCTTATTTCCTTAGACAGTGACAGGCCTTGACTGTGTACTTGCAAGGGCCCTGTTCTGCCCCTCCTCCAGCTGCACCCGTTCCATGGAGTAAGTAGGTCACAAGGTGACATGTCACATGCCTGCCCTCCAGGTACCCAGCACCCCAAAATTATTGTCCCAACACCCTAAGTCCAGTGGCAGTGTCTGTGCAGGCCTGTTCTTGAAGGCCTTCCTCCCTCTGTAGTATGGTATGTACACTAAAGGGGAGGTGAAGGGGAAGTTGGGGTTGGAGGGAGCTCGGGCAAGTGGGCTCTTTGGTCCAACTGTCCACATGTTGGTGACACCCCCAATGGCAAAGGAAGGAGCTGTGAGTGGGAAGGGAGGCGGAATAGTCCAGGGCCCTCCACCACCCTACTGTTAGACGCAGACCTGCACAAACCAGTGGTCTTGTTGCCCAAGGCAGTTCTGGTAGTGGAGACTCCCTGGCTCCCTTTCCTATCGCAGACAAAGTTAGCACAATGGATTCTGCTTGCACTTTTCACCTCTCCTTCCTGCCTCCAAACAGCCTTTGAGAAGGTCAATGGGAGTCTGACCCAGCCTGGGTGAGGTCACCCCTTTTTTCTGTGACCCCCCTCCCACCATCTGGCTACAGCCCCCTGTGCTCTGTCCAGGTCAAGGCTCTGGAAACCCTCCAATTCCTCCAGTGGCAACAGCCATGCTTAATCCTGGTTTCCTCAACCTTTCAGCAAATCTGCTGCTGCCCACCCCCACCCCCTTCTTAATACTAGTAGAGCTTTTTTTTAAATTAAGCGTTGTAAGTTGCATGTAATAGCCTTCAGATACCCCATATCAGTCTCCAAGCAAACTCAGCAGCACTTGATTCTCACACTAACGACAAGTTAGGGTGACACTCCCTACAATAAATAAGAAAGACCCTACTCAGGTCTGCCGGCCCAGATTAGGGAAGGACATCTCATTTCTGGTCACTAATGTGTGCTAAAGAGCATCTGAAGACTTTCGAAAACAACTAAGAAGTGATTCTGAATTCGAAGTATGCTATTTGGAAATATTAACAAAAACATCACAATGATGTAAATATAGATGCTTGTTGGGCAAGTTCTCAAGAAAAAGCATTTCTGTAGCCGTTTATGCTACAGAAGGGAGGGTCTTTTTCTTTTTTCTTTTTTTGAGATGAAGGTTTGTTTTTCTTCCTCACAGAACTCCATGTTTTGCTAATACAAGGCATACACAGCAACATAATGCATACAGCAGTGAGCAAATTCACAGCAGCTAGATAACGGGGGCGGAGTGGCTTAGAATAAATGCAACAGAGGTCAATAAGCATACAATTTTAGGGTCAGACCAAGACCAGTCAATGACTATACAATAAATGTTTTGTATGGGACTGATTATTAGTTTTTTTCTTTTGCAAACCCATTCCCTCTAAGAGGTACACTCCTCCCCTAGCTTTCCCCTAAGACATTCCTCCAAGCCTCCCCCTTCCTCTCCTACTGCAAATCTCTCTTCTGATAAGCTGAGTTCTTCCCTCACTCTGCCCAGAATTCAACTTCTGTTTGCTCTCTAACTAACCAAATAACCGGTCCGTTCATACCCTGCACCCAGTAACAAAGGGCTTAGCCCTGGATCCACTTGGGAAGCAAGTGTGATCAACCTGTTTTGCTGAACTGAATGTCTGTCTCTGGTTATCATTTTTGACCTTTCATTTTTTTTAACTTTTAAATTTCAAAAGTTGCATATAATCATGGTTTAAAAAAATCAAACGGGGCCTCCCTGGTGGCTCAAGGGGTTAAGTCGCAGCACTATGAAGCTATCCACAGCCACTACAGCTCCAGTTCGATCCCTGCCCAGGGAGCTGACCCACATGGTGCAGCAGACCTCTCAGCAGTGTACTTCAGCAGATCTGCCTGTTCTGCTCCCCACTCTGTATCTGGTGAATCCTCTTACCCCCTATACCTCTGGCCTACACTCCAGCTCTTGTATGCATAAATTAAAAAAATGAATCTTTTTAAAAAAGATTTATTTATTTATGCATACAAGAACTGGGGTACAGGCCAGAAGTAAATCTTTTTTAAAATATCAAGTTGTACATAAGGAATAAAAAATGTCCTGGTAGCTCTCCTGCCCGCCTGTAACTCTGCAGGTGCCTCTCCTTTTTCTTTATCCTTTTCCTAATAAATCTGTCCTTTAAAATATAAAGAAGGGCCCTCCCTGGTGACACAGTGGATTAAGCAAACTGCAGCCACTACAGCACAAGTTTGATCCCTGCCACCACTTGGGAAGGTGACCCACATGGCGCAGCAGACCTCTCCTGCCTCGCCCGCTGCTCCCCTCAGCAGTGTGCTTCCCTCTATCTGCCTATTCTGCTCCCTACTCTGTCTCTGGTGAATCCTCTCACCCTCCACACATCTGGCCAGTACCCCAGCTCTTGTATGCATAAATAAATAAATCTTTAAAAAATAAAATATGAAGAAAAAAGTGTTCTCTCAATCCCTTCCCTTTGATTATTTCCACAGTATTCCCTGTTTTTTATATCAATACAAACACCAGTATCTCTAAAGTCTTTTTAATCATTGAAAAGCACAAATGACATTTTACTAAATTGTACATTATATATAGATATATTACGTATATAGATATATTACGTATATCTATGTACAATATCTACAATTGTACAGTACGTATATCTAATGTACAATATATAAAGTAGTCATTAAAGTAGTCGTATCATTTGTTGTGGTGTTTTTCTTTCCTAGTTATTTTACAGCATCTCATAGAGGACTGGGCTTTTTCCTTTCTAACAGAGGACTCACTCTACGATATATCATAATGAACTTCACTTTGTACAATGTTTCTGTACATCACCTACAGATAATATCACAGAAATAGATAATAATAAATCACAGATTAGAATTCTTGGCCCAAGAGTAGGTACATTTAAATCTTTGAGACGCCGCCAAATGGCCCTCCAGCAAGATTCTGGCCAAGCAGATTCCCATCAGCACTACGTGAGAGCATGTGTTAAACGCGTTTTGAAACACACTCCGAATTTTATCCCCAGCCATCATCTCCCCCCTAAACTCCAGACTTGACACCTGTTTTGTACGTGAGGTCTCCTCCTTGAAGGCGCTGCAGACTTAACGTGCCTAACACAGAACACCGTTCCTCCTCGGCCTTCCCCGTTTCAGTTATGGGGACTCCCTCCTTCTACTGGCCCAAAATGGACTCTTCTCTTTCTCTCATAGCCCCACCAGCAAATCCTACTGGCTCTGCCATCAAAGTGTACCTGGCCTGCTCTCACCAAGGGCTGAGCCACTGCTCACTCGCTCCTGTATCAGTGCAAGAGCCTGCTACGGGGCCGGCTGCCTCGGCCCTTGTCTCTGTGGCACTCCTCCTCCCAGCAGCCAGATGGTTCTTCAAAACCACGAGTCAGATCATGAGTCTCCTCAAGCTTGAAGTCTTCTGGTTGTTGCTCGTGTCTCCCAGAGTAAAAGTGGATGCCTGTCAGAGGCTCGAGACTTGGTCCCCATTACTCCTCTGTCCTCCCCCACTGCCCCTCTCCCTCCCTTTCCCTGCTCCAGCCACACCAGCGTCCTTGCTGGTCCTCCAGCACACCTGCCATTTTCCTGCCTCCAGGCCTTGGCCCTGCCTGTCCCCTTTGCCTTCTCCCACAGCACTAAGTGACTTATTATTTTACCTTCTTTGCTCAAATGCCACTTTGCCCATAAAATCCAGCCTGACCAACCTACTAAAATGTTAACCTTCTCCTGAATTCCCTTATTCTACTTTTTAAGTTGTCCTTAAACCTACATCCTAAGCAATTCATTTTAAGTTTATTATAGTGTTTCTTTTCTTTCCATTACAATTTAAGCTACATAAAGGCATGGGTTTTGTTCACTGGCATGTTTTGTACATGGATGATTTCCAAGTCTCTAGAACAGTGCCTGGCACATAGTAGGTGCTTAATAAATATTTGTTGAATAAATTAAATAGCAGAACAGTTTTTTCAAAATGGGGTTTCAGTGTCTTCTTCAGCTCACACACCCCTTAAGTGTGTCTCTTCCCTCAGATGGGCTGGATTGGGGTTCCTCCCTCAGATGGGGGTTGGGGGGTTAGCCTCCTGACTGTTCCCTCACATCAAGCACTTGTCTCTGCACTCAGGATGGGTAGGGTGTGGATGAGCATAGGGACTCAGTCTACAGTGAAATAAACATCACAGTTAGATTCACAAATGAATACATAATAAAATTCCACAAATATAATTATGGAAAAGTAACCTCAAATTATTCCATGCTGCCCTGGGACGCCCAGTGGTTTCAGAAACTTTGTGGTTGAGCCATCCCACATCCCTGCAAGGTCAACAGCAGCTTCCTGGCACGATCTGAGGACCCGCACTTGGCACAGCTGCTCCTTGGCAGAGGCTCCTTCACTTTACCTCGGATGCACATGGACATGGGGCCAGCACTCTGCAGGGGTGAAGCTGGGTTTTCCCAGCACCCTCCAGAGCCTTGGGCTGGGCTCTGTAACCACCACGGTGACGGTGACGGGTGGAGGAGGCCAGGTGGGGGTCAACTGCAGAGAGCAAGGAATCCAACCCGTGCCTATCCAGTGGGTACTTATTTGCTTCAGGTAGGCAGTGTGTTCTTCCAGTTAGAGGACTGACCAGGGCTGGGCCACAGAATACTCTGGGAGGTAAGGACAGAGGAAGCAGAATTTAGTAACTTTGTAATTTGGTACAAAGGCTCTTCTTGCTGCCCTACACCCCCTCCATGCCCTCCCCCCCCCACACACACAAGAATTACAGTCAAACGGGTCTGGGCCTTGCAGGCTTAGATCCAGCAGAAGAGAGTGGAGTGCCTCCCTGTTTGTGAAGGGAGCAGCTGGCAGCAGGGAAAGGAGTGAACTGGAGCGTGGCTGACCCCCAGGTCAGAGCAGCAGCCTGGCTTCTCCCAGCAAGGCGTGGCCCAGCCTCTTTTCTGGCAGAGCCCGGGTGCATATGCCAACTCTGAGTCAGCCGTGCCCATCCTGTCCAACAACCCCAAACCACGGAGGAGGCATCAGAGCTTCTGCCTGGGCCAGAGGCAAGAAGAGGGCCTGGGCAGGATGGGTCTCGGGTGTCAGAGGAAGGACTGGCTGCAAGCCCTGCCAGGGGCACCAGGGCAGAGGGAGAGGCAACAGTTCCAGATACTGCTCTGGTTTGGGACCTGGGACGCAGGGCTGGGAGGTGATGTGAATAAATAGGAATGATGCTTGACATGAAGCCAAGTCAACGGCTGGCGTCAGAATTCCGTATGTCTCTGCCCGGGAAGAGGAGCAGGGCTGGAGGGGGATCTGATTTGCTGCACAGAGGGCTATACAGATGCCCTACGGGCCCTCTGTACCCAGAGCTCTCCCAAGGGGTGCTCCCGAAGGGTGACCGGCAGCAGGATCCTTGGATTTCCTTTGGGCGTCTCTGCTTGCCCTATAAAGAGTGGGTTGTAAGGCTTGAGGGCGGAAGTGGAGGTCCACGGAGGAACCCCTTGCCAGACAGCCCCTTGGGACTCAAAAGCAAAGTGGAGCTCCCCAAGCACTTGCTGTAAGCATTCCCCGCCCCTCAGCCCCCCCCCCCCAGCAGCTCCAGGGGTTAGTTAGAAACCTCCCAGCACGAGGGGGGGTCTCCCTTTGCAGCACAAGATCCGGCCGTCTTTACTGCGGGCGTCCTCATTCGTGTCTACCAGCCCATTTTCAGACGGGTGCAAATTATCCCAGGATCTCCGGGTGTTCCGGCTCCTTATGCAGCAGTCGGGCTGGCGTCTGACCTGACTTGGTCACTTCCCCCGGGGATGACGCCGCCGGACCCTTTCGAGCATTGCCCCAACCTCTGCAAGACGCCCACAGGGAGGGTGTGTGGCCGGCGGCCTGCGGTAATGACAGGGCCGGGCCTGTGGGTGGTGGTGGCGGAGGAAATCGGAGGGATCCTTCTATTTCTGGCACGGGCGCGCCCACCGACCAAAGCCGGGGTTGGCTGAGCTTCCCGGCCCCCACCTTGGCCCTTCCCTCTGGCCCCCAGGAGGGGGCGGAGAGAAATTCGGGTTGGCGGCCCAAAGGGCGGGGGCGCAGGGGGCGGGAGGCGGGGCGGTGTCCCCCCGCCCACCTCCAGCCTCCTCCCACGGCCGTCTTTTCCAGTCGGTCATCACGCTGTGCTCGGACCCGAGGCCACCCGCGCTGTCGCCTCGCACGTGTGTCCCGCGGTGCCCGTCCCGCAGCGCCGCCCGCCAGGCATGGACTTGGGCCGGGACTTCCTGACCCTGCACGGTGAGTGCCCCGCAGAGACCCCACTCGGGCCGATCCTGCGGAAAGCCACGCCCGGATCTGGACGAGGAGCTCCAGCTCCTCCAGCTGCCCTCCGCCCCTCTCAGAGCCGTCCCTCGGTCCCTCTGTCGCTTTGGGGAAGTCTGGGTCCTTGGCTCCCGGGGTGGGACTGCGAGGCACGATTCTGGGCGTTTCCTGGCTTGTCCCCTAGAGCCCACCCTGAGGGGAGGGGAAGGATTCAGGCCAGACGAGTTCCCTGAAGACACAAGCTGACCCCCCTTATCCTGGTCAAGAAGGGCTGGGCTCCAAGCTCCAGAGGGGCCGAGGAGAGAAGGAACCAACATCCTCGAATAACCAAGTTTTCCACCTCCTGTCCCGAGCGAGCGAGCGAGCGAGCACCTGCAGAGCCTCCCCCAAATCCAGGCGTGCCTGGACCGCGTCAGGCAGCGCGGGTGTGGCTGCGTGGCGTGCGGTAGGGAGGTGGGATGAGGAGCTGTGCAAGGCTGGAGGAGGTCATATCTCCCGGCTTTAACTTCCCACCTCTAGTCAGACCACAATGCCCGCCCAGGTTGAGATCGTCCCGTCTAGGCGCCCTCATGATTAGACAGGGCCTTTCTCAGCTCCAGCTTCCCTGCTCTCCCCTCTTTGTCCAGCTGGGCTCTGTAGCCCCCTACCTGGGCACTGCTCCTTGCTGTACTGCAGTCTGTCCAGGAGAGAGCAGCAGCAGGCTCCCAACTGCAGGGCTTGGAGGTCTTCTGGCTGGGCAGAGACCCTCAACCTACACCTCTTTGCTCTAGTCTGGGGATTCCCCCACTCTTAGGGAGGGGGCCTTGTTCCCCCTCCCCCACCCCACTGCCTGCCTCCGCAGACTATCTGCCAGCTCAGCAAACCCTGCCTCTTTTACACCAATCACTACTTAACTACAGCACCCTGTTTTCTATGGGGTTGTGTGTCCATGGGGCTGGAGACTGGTGCCCGCCGCCTGTCCATCTGAACAGTCTATGGAGGTATTAAGTGGGAAAGAGAAAGGCAGAGCCCCCCAGCTGGAGACCCTCTGGAACTCAGGAGGACGCAGCTGTCTGTCAGCCAGCCTAGTGTTCCCAGTTGGACAGACCTGGTCCCCATGGCCCAGAGAAACCTTGTTCAGTGCTCAGAGCTGTTACCCACACACCAACAGCCGGCTGAGTCGCTGGTTCCCTGCCCCTTTCAATGCTCCCTTTTTCTCCTCAGGCCAGAGATATCCTTAGTGCTCCTGCCAAACTGGCCGGAAGGGAGGCTGGGCTGCTCAGAGGACCAGAGTGGAGACCTGCTTTCTCACTTATCACCCCTGTGCTAGTGCTGTCGCCCTGCAGACTGTCACCTCTTCTACGCTCGCCTCCAACTCAGACCTCTTTTAGTGGCCCTGGCACGGCAGCAGCATCAGCTCATGTTGGTTGGAGAGGGCTCCATCCTCAGGAGACAGTGCTTTTGTTCAATCTCTCTCCCGGGCAGTTCTGGGATCTTCTCTAGAGAGGAAATGTGTGGAGACTCAATCAGAGCCTCCCAATATCTGGCCCATCCTGCTTGCGACCTGCCTCCTAAGTGCCTAACCCTGTCCAGCCCTTTCCTGTGGGGCCCGCATGGATACTGCAATCCTAAGCTGTTTCCCTGAAGATCTGCCACTTCTAGTGCACCACCCCAAATAATCACCCTTTTTTGTTGTCTCCCTGCAAACCAGATGGGGAAGCAAAAACATGTCGAGGAGATTTGGTGGTGGGAAGGGGTTGGTCTCTGTGCCCTGTGCTGTTCTGGGTAGTTTACACTTACACTGGAGACTCTGTACCCCTTTTATACTTTGGGTCCCACAGCACTGGATGTGTGCTGTAGGACCATTCTATCTGGCTTGGGTATTTGAGGTCTGCTGCAGAAAGGCCCTGTCATTGGCCTGGGGACGCCCACCAAGATATAAGATGTGCCTCCTGCCCTTGCCGTAGATGCACGCAAAGGAGTGTAGCACACAGGCCTGGTTCTGGCTACCTGAGTTCCTCTGGCTGCCTTGGCCTTTCATCTCAGACAAATCACTTGGCTTCTCTGTGCCTCTGTTTTCTGATCTGTAAAATGGGGGACAGGGACACTACCTACTTCATAGGTTTGCCACAGCCTAACACCTGTGAGGCAGTTGGAGAAGTGCCCAGTGCCAGCAGGTGTACCCCCTGCGGTGCCATGCCTGGGGGCTGCCCTTTACAGGTCTCTGGGAAAGGAGGGGGCACCAGAAGGTGGTCCCAAGCCAGGAAAGATGTGGCCAGAACTGGGCTCAAGAATTAAGGGGCTCCTTCCTGTAACTGTGAAGTCCTTAAACTAACACTCTACACCCCCAGCGATCTCCCTCTAACTCACTTCTACTCTCTCTGTTCTGGCCAGGCTGGCACTGACTTCTCTAGCGGGTTCTCAGAAATACACAGAGAAACATTACCCACTCACTGAACACACCCATTTCCCCTAACTCCTCCTATGTCTAATCCTTCCTGTCTCACTGTAAGAGGTAGCATTTATAAAAGTGGGAGCAGGCTGTAGGGGTGGCCTTATCTTGGACCCAAGCTTTGCCTCTACTTACTGTGTCACCCTAGGCAAGTTCCTTGCCTTTCTCGGCCTGTTTTCTCTACCTTGGGCTCACAGGGGATTTCGCAGGGGATTTTCTGAAGGTAAAGCACTAGTGAGCATGGGGGCTCGGATTGGTTAAAGAGCCAGTACCCCCAAGAGTTAGTGCCTGAGCCTTGTAACAAATTGGGTCGATCAGCCCCTCCCCCCTTCAGTTAAGTTTCAAAGCTGCCTGTTCCTGGAGTTCCCCACACGCACTACACAGCAACAGTGATCCACACGGATTGCTTTGGCTGTCTGGTGATGCCAGAGGACCCTTCCCAGAACCATATTTTCAAATGCATAAAATATGTAGGAGTTCAAAGGAAGCAAATTAAGATGTGACTTTGTCCTCACTCCTCCATTGCATGGTTTCTCTAAAACAGAGGTTCCCTTCACACTCTGCTTCCTCCAGTGGCTGGCTGTGCCCCCACTTCAGCTCATCTACACTAACACGTTGCTTTTGATTTATTCTCTGTGGTGTGAACTAGCCAGTCACTCCAGGCTTCAGTTTGTTGTTGCAGTGCTTGTCTTTGCTAATAACAAGCTTTTCCAGTGACTCATTGTCAATGAAGCAAATGGACAAACTATTCAGAGGCAGCAAGTGAGAGGAATGAGTCAGGCTTCTGGGTGGTGTCCTGACCTTGGCGCACAGTAGGGGCTCAATAAATAATTGCTGGGTGAATGAAAGGGAAGTTGTAACGTACATGAAAGGGCTCCCTGTTCCCCGAGCACAGTGGCAGCACAGTTTCGTAAAAGCTGCAGCCCTACTCATCTATGTATCAAAGCGAGCCTCCCTTGGTAGACTTAAGATCAGCATTTTTTCCTAGAATCTCTGCTGGCGGTCTGGATTTTAGGGATTAGCCCACAAGGGCAGAGAAACTGAGACAGGGATAGCGGCCTGCCTGAGGCTCAGGAGCGAGGCAGCAGCAAACTGAACCGCAATGAATTTGTTGAGTAACACAGTCAGCCAACTCGGCTGTCTGGCTCACGTTGCACGTACTGCTGCCCCCCCACCCCCCACGAGGGCCACCGCTCCTCAGCGGGTTCTTGCCCAGCCCCCGGCAGCTGAAATTCTCCACTCAAGCTCCCCGCCCCGCCTCCTGCTCCCCAAACTGCCTCCAAAGTTGAGGTTCCACTCCTCCCCGCCCAACACCTCATCCTCGGTGGATTCGCACCCAGGGCCCAGGTTGGATTCTGGGGTTGGCTCTGCTCCCTGACCGCCCCAGCCCCTCCCCACTTCTTTGGCTCTGGTCCCGCCCATTTGCTTCCTGGATTATGGATACGTCCACTCCGCCCCAGGTCTCAGCTCTTCTCCACTGCCCCATCTCCTCCGAGCGCCCCACCTTCCGGGTGGTGCCTCCTCTCCTCGTTGGACGCCACTCTTGCCCCGCCTTCCGGGTCCCGCCCCACCTGGGGCCGGATCTGCCCCCTCTGGGACAGAGGTCCGGCCCTGCCATCCAGTCCTCCTGGGCTCTAGCTCCGCCCCACTCCCCTCCCGAGCTCTCCCAGCAAGGCCAGCTGCTGTGGACTGCCCTGTCCCGGCCAGGCTCAGCGGGCGGCAGGGACTACTTTCCTGTCCGTCATGCAGTGTCTGGGGGTCCCGAGCCGGAGCCACTCCAGAAAGCGCCATCTGAAGGGGCAGAACCTCCAGGTGGCGGTGCAAAATGGGCAGAGGCTGGGTAAGGGACCCAGGCAACACCGAGACCTGAGGAGCCCCAGAGGGCAGCTGGGCGGGATGCAAACTCTGTTCCTGAGCGCCGGGTCCGTCCTGCCTACCGTTGATTGGCCCCCTGTAGTATTTCTGTGAGTGTGTGGCCCACTGTGGGGCTGTTAGTGCAGGGGTGGCATGTGGGGTACGTACTCCTGGTCTACCTCAGTCCTTCCAAGGCTCCCTGGCCTCACTACCCTTAGCTCCACCGGGTGCAACTGGGGGACTAAATGCATGTGCCAAGAAGGCCTCTTATTCAGGTACTAACTGTTAGTGTGTCTCGACGGGGGTGCCGTGTGGCATCATGTGTGTGGCTGCGTGTGACTCTGGGAGAACCCGTGGCTCTGTCTCTGCACGGCCGTGCACAGCAGTGCGTTGACTGCTGCGGTGTGCCTCTGTGGATGGCCGTGCGTCCCAGGCCCCGTGTCTTCGTGACACACCACCTACGGTACCCGGGGACTGTAGCACCCCTTAGCATCCTAGTTACATATGCAGCAACCCGCCCTCCTGCCCCTCGCTGCATGCAGCTCGCCTGGGCTGGCTGGTGAGGCTGCGAGGTCAACCTGGGGCCCTGTGCCCAGCGCACCCCCTCACATGAGCCTTAGAGTTGGAGGTGTCCGCCCAGTGCCACAGTGGCCCCGAGGACTGGCCCCGAGGACTGGCTATTATCAGGCCCACCTTGGGACTGAGACCCGTGTTCGGAAGCCGCGCTGGCAGCCAGGGGTCTTATCTCTGCCTGACCCAGATAGGGTCACAGTCTGGCTCCAGGACAGGATGAACATGTCATCTCCTCATGGTATTTTCCAGAATCGGAGGGCGGATTCCACTCTACTTTCCGATCCCCTCCCCATGTTCCCATCTGTGTGTCCAGCCTGTGGGTGGGATGTAAGCAGAGGGTCAGGGGAGGTCCCACCTTAGCCTCAGAAGGGCAGTGGAATTCCCCAGCAGGCGGGGTGTCTTCTCTGGCAGCCTGGAAACCCCATTCCTCACTCAGTTCCACATTCAGTTCAGTTCCACATGCACAGACAGCAGGTTAGCACCACCTGCAGGAGTCCCCCTTCTCCACTGGCTGCCCCCAACCCTGGCCTGCAGGGAAATTGCTCACATGAAGGCAGAGGAGTGTTCTGGAAGTGGTGGAGAGACTTGGGACAAAGGTGGGGGGACCATCAAATCAGATTGTCACCTCTGAAGAGGCTGAGACACACCTCCAACCCCGTTCTCACCCAGTGCTGATGGGAAACAGAGGCACAGAGCAGGAAATCAGTTGCCTAAACCCACACAGGGGTGGGGATTAGCAGTGTGCCGTGTCCCCACTGGATGCAGGAGGCTGGGAGAGGATGTGGATGGCTGAGCCTGGGGAAGTAGTTCAGAAGGTTCTATAGGTCCTGTGGGTGGAGAAGCCATCTTGGCCAACGGGGGAGAGGAAGGAGGGGCACAGATAAAGTGGGAAAGGTTATCAGGATTTGGGGCGGGGGGTATCTAGGCGCAGAAAAACCTTGGGTCTGGGTATAGACCCCTCAGACTGGCCTTGCACGGTCCCTGATGCCGCCCCTCTGCTGAAGCAAGAGGATAAAGACTGCTGAAGGGCCACACGGTCTTGGTTTTATCTGTGGTGACAGGCATGCGGTGACATGGCCAATTTGCTCTCAACAGAGCCGGCCATGGCTATCGGCATACGCAGATGTCCCTGTCTCTATATTGCACTGATGGATCGTTAAGTGAGGAGGGTTGTCTCTTGATCACAGTTGATGCAGGGATTGCTCGTGGGTGGGGGCCCCGGGACAGCCAGCTCAACGTACTTGGGGGCCTTCCACTTGGGCCTGGTAGGACAGGCACACGGTAGCTCTGGAACCCCAGGCCTCAGGTCAGTGTGTCTGGTTAAGCTGCCCAGAGAGAGCTGGGCAGGCAGCCAGGGTTTGGTTCTCACCGTGGGGTTCTGCTTTAGCTTGTGAGAGGGCTGCTGTACCACGAGGCGTACCAGACCCAGGACACTCGGAGATGGGGGCAGGGAGGGAGAGAGGCACCCGAGCAGGCCAAATAGGCTGCGGTCTGGCTCTCCTGGAGGCAAGGACCAGACACACTCAAGGTCCAAGGCAGGGGTGGGGGCAGGAGGGGTGAAGGAGCCAGGGATGCCTGCAGCGACCACAGCGCCGACGCTGAGAACCACATCCCCTTGCCCCAAGAGCTCCCAGATTCACACAGCGTCTCATTCAGCCTAGAACATCACCTTGATGCCGATGCTGCTATTTCCTCAGTTTACAGACGGGCAAGTCAAGGCCCTGAAACATGAAGTCAGTTGCCCAGGTCACACGGCTGGTCAGGAAGGGGACCTGGGCCTGGCACCCGTGACTCCAGAGCCACTGGGGGTGGGGAGCTGTCGGGCTGGGTGGTGGTCAGGAGTCTGCTCCCCTCTGGAGTCCACGCTACCTCTTTTCCTTTGTGCTCTGCCTGGCCGTTTGATCCGGTTTCCTTCTGGTCACTGTGACCGCTAAGGGTAAGACCTTTTCTTTCAGAGTCAGGCCACTTCCTCGATGTCTGACCTCCCGGGAACTAGGTGTCCTGGGGATGTCTGCCCGCCCTTTGTCCACTGGGCTATAAATGCAGGTCACAGTGTATAAAGCATGGCTTTGAGTGGGCAAGTGTCCTAAGGTTTGCCTGATCCTGGCAGACAATCAGAGATGACTTCCTGGAGGAGGCAGTGCTCTGGGGTCAGACTGGAACATGAGTGGAGGAAGAAGTGAACAGTGTTGAGGATGGGACTGGTGAAAAGGGGGCTCTGAGGCCCAGAGGCAGCCGTGGCCAGCATGGGGCTTGGGGCGGCAGGGACAGCGGAGGAGGTGGCACTTTAACCAGCTCTGCCCCCTAGGCCTACAGGATGACGAGGACCTCCAGGCTCTGCTGAAGGGCAGCCAGCTCCTGAAGGTGAAGTCCAGCTCGTGGCGGAGAGAGCGCTTCTACAAGCTGCAGGAGGACTGCAAGACCATATGGCAGGAGTCCCGCAAAGTCATGCGGAGCCCAGAGTCCCAGCTATGTGAGTGCCATGGGCTGGGTGGGGGCAGGGGCTGGGGGAGGGGCAGGGGCTGGGGGAGGGAGGGGCCAGGGGTTGGGGGAAGGGGGCAGGGGATGGAACCTGTGTGCAGGTGGGGGAACCTACACTGGCTGGGATGGGAAGTCAAAGGACCACAGATAGGCTGATCATGGACCTGTGCCTGGCCTGGTGGGGCACAGGTTAGTCTTACAGGCAGGCCCAGAAAGGGGAAACTGAGACCAGGCTGGCTGGAGAGGGCAGGTGTAGACTGAGGACCACTTTGGAGATGCACATGCACAACCACTGCAGATGGGGAAAGCTGACTCAGGATAGGGAGGGAGCTAGGTGGTACTGTTTGGAGTTCACAGGTTGTGTCAGTTGTGTAAAGGTGGGAGGCCTAGAATTCTAGGTGTGGTGTGCAAAAGCCAGGCCCAAAGTCCGGGGGAGATAAGGCCCTTCCAGATATCCAGTAGCCAGGATGTAAGGTGGGGCCACACGTCACAGTTCGTCCCTGGGACTAGGGCTGTACAGCTGGGAGGCTGGGGCGGAACAGGGCTGGGACACACAGAGAAAGGCCTTGACTGGGCAGCTCCCTTGAGGAGGGGATTCTGAGGACTTTCCAGAAACTTCAGAAAAGGTCCAGGAACTCAAGGCTCACACTTGCAAATGGAGAGTGCCTTCTGCGAGGCCTGAGGGGAAAGGTTCTGCTGAGTTCTGTAAAATGAGAGGTACAACCTTCGCTTGGTGGGAAAATTTAGGCCAATGCCATCCAAAAGAATTCCTGTGTTGGTAGAAACATCCTATATCTTTGCCAATATAGTAGCCACTGACCACTGGCAATGTGGCCATTGTGACTTTCTAAGTTCTGTTGAATTTTAACTGATGGACATTTAAATGGCCACATGTGGGTGGTGGCTGCTGTACCGGGCAGTGCACAGAGACCACGACTGGACTTCACAGCCCAAATGCCTGGAAAGCCCTTACTCATTCATCTGCCCCAGTCTGCGGAAACAGGGGGAGGGGGCAGGATGAGCCCACTGGCAGGTCTGTGGGTAACAAGCCCCAGGTTGGGGGGGGGGGGCGGAAGAAGGACAGGGTCAGCTCACTGAGTGTGTCCTGTGGTGAGTGTGTCCTGAGTGTGACAAACCCAGGAAGGGTTTTCCAGGTTCAGGACACCAGCTAGAAATCTGAGATGGTACGGACTTCGCCTGCGCTGTGGAGGAGCAGGGTCAGGTGGAGAGTTCGGCTGGGTCTCTCGGGATGTAGACCACGGACAGGTTCTGAACAGAGCAGGGCCCGAGAGGAGGGGCTGGAACCCAAAGAGCTCTTGGAAAGCCCCCTGCAGGTCGGGCCTGGCACACGGCACAGGAGTGACTGGGCCTACCTCTGCCCTGGCACCAGACAGGCCCCTTCACAGGGCTCTGTCAGACACCGGTGGGTGCCAGCAAGGTGGGAATGGAACACCTTATAGTCTGAGGCCTGGGAAGTCCCCAGAGCCCAGGGCCATATGCATGCTTCCCACCGTGTGCCGAGCCTGTGGTGGGTGCAGGCAAGGGGGCAGACGGAGGAGGAAGAGACCGGGGCTGGGCAGCTGTGAACACAAGGGCCTGAAGAACATTCCTGGCAGGGGACCCAGAGTGAGCAAAGGTGCAGAGGCAAGAAGCAGGAAGGGCAGGAGTGAGGGGCCTACACCCTGATAGGAGGACTACAAGAGAGGCGGACACGGGAGCAGGGCACCAGGTGTATGTAGGCGAGGATCGGGGCCTGAAAGAGTCCTCTTCCTGGCCAGAGACCGAGATGGCCTGTGCGGGAGTGCTTGGTGGCGGCTTCCCTTTTCTGCATGAGCAGCGAGACTACACTGTCCTCAACTGTACTCTCCTTGGGGAAACTGAGGCTGGGGGAGGGAGGAGTGGAAGAGGCCTCCCCACTTCTCACTGGCTTTGTGCCCTGTTCCCAGTGCCCCCTGATCCTGCCACCACCAGCCACACTCCCTCGCCCCCACCCAGCCCTGCCCCCGGCTCTGGTTCCCAGAGGCGGATACAGTGTCAGCAGGGAAGGTACCTGGGCTTGCTCTCCCCGGCTTGAGCCAGCTGAGTCAGCTGGTGGCCCAGGGGGCAGGGGCAGGGGGAGACCCTACGCTCCAGATGGCCCAGGGCTCCCATGCCCGCTCCTCAGAGTTGCTGCCCAGCTGTGCTCATGCCACACACATGGGGCCTGCAGGTGTCTAGGAAGCCCCTCAGCCCCGGGGCGCGGGGCTCCCCCATCTCTGAGGGCCCTGCCTCACTCCTGTCCCCGGGGTTCCCTTCCTTCCCTCGTGGCATGGGAGCAGCAGGTCCCAGAGGCCCCCACTGAGGCCAGCCTGTCTGTCTGTCTCTCCCTGTACTCTGCCCACCACAGCTGAGCCTCCTGTTCTTTGCCCACCTCAGTCTGTCCACGTTCCTCCTTTTTCCTCCGCCTCTCCCCTTGTTTGTCCTGCTGCCCCTCTCCTTTCCTCTGCTCCCAGGCCTCTCTCTAAGCTGCACACCCCTCCCCATGGCCTCGGCTGTGTCCAGGCAGGGGCTGACTGCATGGCTGTCTCTGCCCCTCACCCCACCCCCTTGCAGTCTCCATCGAGGACATTCAGGACGTGCGGATGGGGCACCGCACGGAGGGCATGGAGAAGTTTGCACGAGACGTGCCCGAGGACCGCTGCTTCTCCATCGTCTTTAAGGACCAGCGCAACACCCTGGACCTAATTGCCCCGTCGCCCGCTGATGCCCAGCACTGGGTGCGGGGGCTGCGCAAGATCATCGAACGCTCAGGCTCTATGGACCAGCAGCAGAAGCTGCAGCAGTATCCTTCTGGCAGTGGGGTCAGGCCCAGGCGTGGAGGCCGCTGGGGTGGTTCCCAGGGAGGCCTGGGTAGGGGAGAGTCGGCTGGAGCTAGCCTACCTAGCAAAACAGCACAGACAGGGAGGCTTAAACAACAGGAAAGAACTTTCTCACAGTTCTGGAGGCTGAAGTCCAAGATCAGGATGCCGGCATGGTCAGGTCTGGAGCGGGCTCTCCTCCTGGCATGTGGACAGCTGCCTTCTCACTGTGTCCTCATAGGGTGGAGAGAGAAAACAGAGGTGTTTCTGGAGTCTCTTCTTAGAAGGGCACTAATCCCATCACAAGGCCCCGCCCTCATCATCTCATTTTAACCTTCCAAAACCCCATCTCCATGTGCCCTCACACTGGTGATTAGGACTTCAACATATGAATTGGGGGGCACACACTTCAGTTGGTAGCAAAAGAGAAGCAGGAAATGTGCCCGGAGGCTTCTTGTGCTTACTCTGGCCCATAAGCAGCCAGCAGTGCAGCCCCTGGTGCCCCTTCTTCCCCATTCTGAAGCAGCGTGGAGTCGGAGGCTGAGTGAGCAGTCTGCTTCAGTGGGAGACCTGGTCTTGCAGGAAAGTTGCTCTTTCCTAGAGCGACTGCATTTTCTCCTCTGGGAATCTGGGAGGCTGTGAGATGCTCCCATGCCATTCTTTGGGGCGTGATTAACTTTCCCTGGGCCTGCTCAGCAGACCAGCCTCTGGACTGAAAAGAAATTCTTTTCAAAATCTAGGTGCAAAACAACACACTAGGATTCAAAGTGGTCAGGCTTCTAGGACAAGGAATTGGGATGGAATCAGCTCCAGCTCCCTTTTTCCTCGTGACAGCGTCAATGAGACAGAATTCACATAGTATACAATTTACCCGCTTAACATGAACAATGCAATGCCTTTTTATATAGTCATGCTTACGTACCCACCCATCACGGTGATTGTAAAACATTTTCACTATCCCAGAAAGAAACCTTGTAGCCCTCAGCAGTTACTTCTTCCCCTAACTCCCCAAGACAACCACTATCTACCTTCTGTCTATTCTGGACAGTTCATGGAATCATGCACTCTTTGGAGTCTGGCTTCTTTGCACTTGGCAGGTCTTAAAGGTAGAGTGTTAGCACGTCATTCCTTCCTATTGGCTAATAATATTCCACTGTATGGATAATCCACATTTTATTTATTCAGCATCAATTGATGGAGTTTGGGTTGTTTCCACTTTTAGGCTTTTATGAATAATGCTGCTATGAACATTTGTGTCTAAGTTTTTGTGCAGGTACGTTTTTATATCTCTGAAGTATATTCCGAAAACTGCCAAACTGTTTTCCAAAGAGACTTATATTCCCACCAGCAGTACACAAGGGTTCCAATTTTTCACACCTTTGCTAACACTTGTTTTTATCTTTTTTTAGATAAAAGTATTTTAGTTTCTCTGTGGTGTGAAGTGATATCTCATTATAGTTTTGATTTGTATTTCCATGATAGTCACACTGGGCATCTTTACATGTATTGAATGGTCATAAAATTTATGTATCTTCTTTGGAGAAATATTTATCCAGATTGTCTGCCCATGTACCATTATTAAGTTCTTTTTTTAAAAAAGAAAATCGATCTATTGCAATTTTTAATTGGGGAAATATATATAACAAAAATCTACCATCTTACCAACTTTTATGTGTACAGTACAATAGTGTAATGCACATTCACAATCTGTATAACCTGTCTCCAGAACTGTTAAATCTCCAAAGTCAAAAGTCTAAGCCCATGAACAAATCCCCATTCTCCTACTTCCAACCCTTCAGTCCAAACTCTTGGAAAACACGTTCTGTCTCTATGAATTTGACTATTTTATCTACCTCTTATAAATGGAGTCATATAGTATTTTTTCTCGTGACTGGCTTATTCACTTAGCATGTCTTCAGGATTCAGCCACATGTAGCAGGTGTCAGAGTTCCCTCCTTTTTAAAGGCTGAATAGTATTCCATTGTGTGTACAGACCCCATTTCATCCATTAATGGACACTTGGGTTGCTCCCACCTTTTGGATATCCTGAGTATTACTGCTATAAATATGAGTGTACAAATAATTCTATGAGACCTTGTTTTCAATCATTTGGGCACATACCCAGAAGCAGAAATATTTGGTCATATGGTATATTCCCATATGGTATATTTGAGAAACTGCCATACTGTTTTCTGATGCAGCTGTACCAGTTTACATTCTCACCAACAAGATTCCAATTTCTCCACATTATCACCAATACTTGTTATGTTTATAGTTTTGATTGGCATTTCTCTAATGATTAATAATGCTGAGCAGATGCCTTCAAATGTTAACAGTATCACCTCAGGGAGACAAAATAGGGAATTTGTTTGTTTACTTTTCTAAATTATCTACAGTAAGCCCTATTATAGCGAGAAATGATTTAAAACCTGGAAAGGTCCATAAAGAAAAAGAAAATAAAAATCTGAATGGGCTCAAAGCCAGCTAGCAGGAAAAAGGCCCTTAATAGGTTGCACTATTTCCTCCAGAGACCACTAGGTCTTGTCCCTCGAAGGTGTTATGGGTACAGGTGATCTCAGTCTACCTACCTGGCCTTGATACTGAGCTTTGAGCTGTGGCTCTAGCTGGGACTTCGGCTACCAGGGCTCTTGGGTTCTTTCCTTACTTGTTACCCAGCTGGATTCACTCCTGCTTGCGAAAAGCTGACAAAAACAAGGACAACAAGATGAGCTTCAAGGAGCTGCAGAACTTCCTGAAGGAACTTAACATTCAGGTGGACGACAGCTATGCCCGGAAGATCTTCAGGGTGAGGCAGGAAGCGAGGGCCAGGCCGTGTGACTGTGGGTCCTTGCCCCTCGCCCAGGGTCTGCTCTGAGCCTTGTCCATCTGGCCTTGCAGGAATGTGACCACTCCCAGACAGACTCCCTGGAGGACGAGGAGATTGAGACCTTCTACAAGAAGCTGACCCAGCGGGAGGAGATTGACCGCACCTTTGTGGAGGCTGCGGACTCCGGGGAGACCCTGTCGGTGGATCAGTTAGTGAAGTTCCTGCAGCATCAGCAGCGGGAAGAGGATGCAGGGCCCACGCTGGCCCTCTCCCTCATTAACCGTTATGAACCCAACGAGAGTGGTGAGGGCCTGGCCACAGCCCGCAATCTGCAACCCCAGGGTTGCACTGGGCTGGGAGGCCCCTGGGGAGACTGCAGCCAGAGGGAAGGAAGCTGTAAGGAAGGGGAACCCAATCAGCCTCAGGGCCCCTGGTCAGTATTTGCCTGCGCCAGGAAAGCAGGCAGATGGGCCACAGGGCCTCTGGCATCATGACCCCGCTCTTGGCCCGCCTGCAAGGGGTTCAGGAACTAGGGAGGAGACTGGAAAAGCAAACCTCCCGCCCCCTCTTCCTTCTCTGGGCCCATCCTGCGCCCGCAGCGAAGGTGGGACCCTGTCCTGTAGGGGGCAGCAGTCTGGAGACACAGAGCAGGAGATGAGGGCTCCACAGGGTGGGGCTTTGCAGCAGACCTGGCCTGCCCCTGAGGTGGTCACCGTTGGATTGGGAGGGTCAAACTTACTGGCTCCGTGAGATATGCAGGACCAGCTCTGTATGGGCTGGAGGGGAGCTCGGAGGGCAGGCCAGGTCGGGGAGCTCCTCCTCTCTCGGCCGGGGCAACGAAAGGCCGCCTGGAGGAGGCTGGCCGCGGAAGGCTTGACCCTCTGCCTCCCTCCCAGCCAAGGCGCAGCGGCAGATGAGCAAGGACGGCTTCCTCATGTACCTGCTGTCTGCCGACGGCAGCGCCTTCAGCCTGGCGCGCCGGCGGGTCTACCAGGACATGAGCCAGCCGCTCAGCCACTACCTGGTGTCCTCCTCGCATAACACCTACCTGACGGAAGACCAGATCACCGGGCCCAGCAGCACCGAAGCCTACATCCGGTGGGTGCGGCCGGGCAGCGTGGGGGCGGGACTCCGCGGGCTGGACGGTGGCCGGTCCGGGGCGGGGCTGGCAGTGGTACTAGCTGCCAGCCCTGCCCGCAGGGCGCTGTGCAAAGGCTGCCGCTGCCTGGAGCTCGACTGCTGGGACGGGCCCGGCCAGGAGCCCATCATCTACCACGGGTACACGTTCACCTCCAAGATCCTCCTCTGCGACGTGCTCAGGGCCATCCGGGACTACGCCTTCAAGGTGGGCATGCCCTGGGGATAGGGGTTTGAGGAGGAGGAGGATGGTGGCCGCTGCGGGCGTCCCTAACCGGCTCTGGGGCCTCCAGGCCTCCCCCTACCCCGTCATCCTGTCCCTGGAGAACCACTGCAGCTTGGAGCAGCAGCACGTGATGGCGCGACACCTGCGCAACATCCTGGGGTCCCTGCTGTTGGACCGGCCGCTGGAGGGAGTCACCACCAGCCTGCCTTCGCCAGAGGTGAGCTGGGGAAGGGAGGACCCGGAAGAGGGCAGGGGGCTGGCTGGGAGGGTCTGATGCGTTGCCTTTCCGTCCTTAGCAACTGAAGGGGAAGATCCTGCTGAAGGGGAAGAAGCTGGGGGGGCTCCTACTCCCAGGAGGGGACGGCCCCGAGGCCACCGTGTCCGACGAGGATGAGGCCGCAGAGATGGAAGACGAGGCAGTGAGGAGCCGAGTGCAGCACAAGCCCAAGGTTGGAGGGGGAGCTTTGGGGGGGCGGGGCCCTGCCTCCCTATCATCGCCCAGCACCCCGTGGGATACTTGCCTTGTCCCAGTTCTCTGTGGCTGCCACTCAGACCCTCTGCTCCCCTCTCTCTGTCTTTATCTCTCCCTGTGACTGGGTTTCTGGCTCTCTCAGAGCCCACCTGCCCCAAGCTCTGACTCTAACCCGGGCCTCCCCACGGCCCCCAGGAGGACAAGCTCAGGCTAGTGAAGGAGCTCTCGGATATGGTTATTTACTGCAAGAGCGTCCATTTTGGGGGCTTCGCCAACGCTGGCACCCCTGGGCAGGCCTTCTATGAGATGGTGTCCTTCTCTGAGAACCGGGCTCTCCGACTGCTCCAAGAATCAGGTGAGCCTGCCCCGACCGGCTGTGCGGGCCCACGCCAGGCTTGCCCCCACCTCCGAGCATCACCGCGATGCCACGCCGTTAGTTACCACACAGAGCCGGTGGGGAGAAGCCTCCCCTCCTGACCAGCCTGCACCCTGTAGGAAACAGCTTTGTCCGCCACAACGTGACTCACTTGAGCAGGATCTACCCGGCTGGCAGGAGAACCGACTCCTCCAACTACCATCCCGTGGAGATGTGGAACGGGGGCTGCCAGATAGGTATGGGCTGGCTGCAGCGGAGGTGGGCTCAGCTCTAGAGTGCCGGGGCCAGAACCTCTGGGGGCCCAAGCAGGGATCTGTGGTCTTAGAAGCCCACTGTTTGGAGATCTGGCCTCACCAGCAAGTCACGTGTGAAATCCCGTTGGTGGTACGCTAGTCCTTGGCATTCTCACCAGAGACTGAATGTGAGGTTGGTGGGGCGGGTCAGTTAGGGTGGCAGGAGGGCAGAAGCACTGGAGTGAGGCTGGGCCCGCTTCTCCCTCCCTGAGTGATTCCTGGCCTCGTGCATGCACTGAGCATGCTGTGCACTCGGGCCTCCCAGGCCAGCCCATGGCCCGTGACTGCTCTGTCCTCCGGTAGTGGCCTTGAACTTCCAGACGCCTGGGCCGGAGATGGACGTGTACCAGGGCCGCTTCCAGGAAAATGGGTCCTGTGGCTACGTGCTGAAGCCTGCCTTCCTCAGAGACCCCGACTCTAACTTCGACCCACATACCCGGGCTGAGGGACCCTGGCTGAATAAAAAGCAGCTCAAGATCAAGGTATGGCCGGCTGTAGGAAGGGCAGGTGGCCTTTACTCCCCGCCGCCCACCATTCCTAGCCCCTTCACGGCCCCCCACTTTTTCTCAGGTCATCACAGGGCAGCAGCTGCCAAAAGTCAATAAGAGTAAGAATTCAATCGTGGACCCCAAGGTGACGGTGGAGATTCACGGCATGGGCCGGGACATGGCTAGCCACCAGACACCCGTCGTCACCAATAACGGTACGTGCCGGGCCCGGGCTGGGCCTGGCTGCTGGGGCTGGTGTCCCTATGGTTGACCTGGTGCCCGCACCCCTAGGTTTCAACCCTTGGTGGGACAAGGAGTTTAAATTTGAAGTGCACGTGCCTGAGCTGGCGCTCGTGCGCTTCGTGGTAGAGGACTACGATGCCTCCTCCAAGAACGACTTCATCGGCCAGAGCACTATCCCCTTGGGCTGCCTCAAGCAGGGTGAGTGTCTGTCGGGGAGGGGCGGTCAGGGGGGAAGTGGGGCCATGGCTCTTGGGCTGGGGGCCGCTGTGCCTTGACGCCTCTTTGCTGAGTGACTGGCACGCTTCCGTGTGCGCCTTCCTGCCTGCCCGCCTGCTAGGATACCGGCACGTCCACCTCCTGTCCAAGAACGGAGACCAGCACCCGTCTGCCACCCTCTTCGTGAAGGTGTCCCTCCAGGACTGTGCCTAGGGAGTCCGATGGGAACTGCCCGGAGCGGGCCAGGCCCCTGTCCGTGTCTGGGGGTCAGACAGGACTGGCCGCTCCTGACCTCTGGCTCAGAGCTGGAGGCACGTCCCGCCTCAGCTCTGACCCCCGTCTGTGCTGCTGCCTCTGTGGGGCCCCAGAGCCGCCCCAGCCCTGGCACTGCCCCCATTCCGTTAGGACCGACACTGCAGCCCTCGCTGCCTCCGGCCAGCCCTAGGTTGAGGGTTTTTATAAAAATCTGTAACACTGAGCCCTGTGGTCTCTTTACCTGCACATCAGAAACATCCCTGTAAAGTGTGCGCGTGTGTGTGTGTGTACCCCAAGAGGAACCCTGACACCTCTGTACCCCAAGAGGAACCCCAACAGCTCCCTCTCCACCTTCTCTGCGCCCACACGGGAGCAGGGGCTTTTCTGCCCATCGGGCTGGAGGGACCAGCAAGAAACAACCCTCCCCCCCGTGGGGGAGAGCGCAGAGAGCTCAGTCCTTTTCTGGAATGTCACGCCACCACCAGCCCCAGGGACGTGCTCCCCAAGCGCACCCAGAGAGTGACCCAGGCCGGGCAGCATGCACACCACACCCAAGAGGGTCACATGATTTTACTGACAAGTTGGGAGGGGGAGCCCAAGAGGAGGCCCAGCAGAGGGTCTCCCCAGGGGCTGCAGTGTGTGGGGGAGGCACCGCAGGCGTCTTGGCCAGGCGGGGGGCACTGGCACAGGCGGGACCTGCGTTCAGAAGAAGCCGAGCTGCTTTTTCTCCTGCTGCTGCCGCCACTTGGCCATGCTGTAGAACTCCTTCTTGGACTTCCCAAAGATGTCTTGGAAGTCGGCATCTGAGAGATAGGACTGGGGTGGGGGCGGAGGTGCAGACGGTGTGCAGATGCAGAGGAAGGGCCTGAGCCCTGCATCCCGCCCCACCACTGGGACGTGGCACCCCAGAGCTCCGGGTGCCCCTCGCCCACATCTGTGTAGTCCCCCCAGCTGGAGCTCACCTCTCCCTGGCGCCTGCGCACTACCACCGTGGGTGGCTCATGCTCTGGGTTCCCTGGCTGTCAGATGCACCCCTGTGTTGGACGAGGGGAAGGGGCCTACCTCCTTGTGGGCCGGGTCCACGCCCTCTGGCAGGTCCTTGGTGGCCTGGCACATGAGTTGTTCGCGGCGCAGGCCCCCATTGACGGTGGCCCTGGGACTGCTGGGGTAGCTGCTGCTGCTGTGGCTGCTGCTGGTGCTGCCCCCTGCCCTGGGGCCCAGCTCCGGCTCGCTCTCCGAGCTGTCCTGGGAGCTTGTGAAGCCCTGCAGGCCCAAGGAGCCCGCCCTGCCGTTTCTTGGCCATCTGGACAAGTGGAATTTGTTGACTTCCTGTCCAGAGAGAGGACCCAGGCTGGGGGGTGTGGGAGCTAGGCTCCCACAGGGAGACACACTGACCCCACTGGCCTCTTGCCCCCAGCTGCAACTCCTGCCCCCAGCTGCAGCTGCTGCTATTCCCAGGCCTGACCCTCCCATGCAGCACCATCTGACCTGATCCCTGGAGGGAGTCCGGGAGGTTCCAGTACTCACTGCTGTGATCTTAGAGATGGCAGATATGGCTCCCAGGCTGCCCTCCACCACCTCCTCGTAGGATGGGTTGTTCTGGGACAAGAGTGGGGGGTTGGCGTGGCGGGATGAAGTGGCAACAGTGGGACCCAGGAGGAGATCACAGGACAAGGCCAAGTCTCCTCCAGCCACTGGAGGTCCCGGGCAGGGCAGTTCCTCCTTACGGTCAGCCCAGGGCAGGCTCCTCCCCGCTGGGTTAGGTGGGGTGGGGGGACCCTCAGGCTTCACTCACAGTCCACCTGTAGGGGTTCCAGGTGAGGAACCATCCAGTGAAGGTGGGAGGCTCGTGGCCCTGCTTGACCAGCACGATGGGGGTGGCCAGGCTCCTCCCCGCTGGATGAGTCTTCAGGTACTCCTGGCCCCAGGCCACTGCCTCCTTCCACTCACTTGCAGCATCCCCAAGCCACAGGAAGATCTAGGCCACAGAGGGGCCTGGCCTTGAGCGGGCGGAGGGGCTGCCCAGAGCTGACCACTTCTCTCCCACTTGTGCCTATTAGATGGTCTCAGAAGCCCACCCCACATATACAGGCCCCCCCTCCCGCCAAAGACCTATACACACATGCACAAACACACCAGCTCACAAAAGTGCCTGCAGGCATTTGAGCCCAGATATCTGTTATGCACCTATCTTGTGTCAGGCACTGTTCTAGGCACTGGGTATTCAGCAATGAAAAAGACAAAAAGTCCTGCCCTTGTAGTGTTTACATTTCATGTAGTGTAAGTAAAATAAGTAAGCTAAGCAGTATATTAGATGGAGAAAAATAAGGCAGGGGAAGAAGAAGGTGGTGGTGGTGGGTGTGGGGGGATACTGTCATTTTCAACTTGAGTTAGAGGCAGCCTTACTGAGAAGACATTCGCTAAGATCCGAGGGAGGGGACGGAGTAAGCCACACGTGTGTCTAACTGGGAAACAGCCGGGCAAAGGCAGGCACACCTGGTAGGAGACCTGCGGCAGGGAGGCTGCTGAGGATGGCGCAAGCGAGCAGGCGGGCGAGGGAGCAAACTGGGTCACAGTGCTGGGGCGGCCGGGTCACATGGGGCCGCAGTAAGGGGGGCTTGGGCTTGCTCTGAGTGAGATGGTTTTGCTCAGGCTCCATCGCCACATTCACACACAGTCAGACGGTGCAGCCGAGACACACAATCACAGCTACACACAATCCCCCACGACCACCTGCCAGACAGCAAATCAAGACGCAGGCACTCGGACTGCACCATCACAGTCACACACAGGCGGCCTGGAAAACAGCTGCAGACAGTCGCCCAGAAATGGGGTCCCTGCAGCCTCAGTGCTGCCGTCTCACCAGTTACGATGCACCGGCCAGTGGGCCCATCGCCTGGCCGCCGGCTGCCGCACAAAGGCCGTGCTGTCGCGGGGTCGGGGGCTCACTCAGCTCGCACTTGCTCACCAGGCACTGACACGCCAGCCGCAGGCACTCGGTCCCCGGCATCACACACCATCAGCTCACACAGCTGCGAGTCTGGTCACAAGCGCACACGAGGCCCAGACACACAGCCGGTCTCCGGAGCTCACCAGCGTCCCGCAGTGACGGGCCTCAGATCACAGGACAGTCCCTCGGCCCGCCACACAGCCCGCCTGAGCCTTCTGCATGGGCACGCTGCTGGCCGCAGCCTCTCACGCACCCAGTCACCGGCTGCGGACACCCACCCACACCTCGACTGGCCGGGGCGGCTGCCTCACCTCCTGCCAGGTGTCCAGTAACATGATGTCGTACTTGTCCAGGTCCTCTTGGCTAAAGAACACCACTTCCGTGAGGACCAGGCAGCCCGCCTTGCTGGAGCACTCGAACAGCCGTGGCTGGAAGCTGGAAGCCTCGTCCGGGGGCCTGGCCGGTGGGCACAGGGCCATGAGGGGCGGGAGTCCTGTGCCTCTCACAGGCTGGGCCCGAGAGTCCTTGGCACAGGCAGCCCTACCCCAGCGCTGGGAACCCCTCCCCTTAGCGCCACCCCCCCCACCCCCCATAATTCACTCTGGCGCCGCTCTGCTCTTCTGGGCCTCGGTGTCAGGGGGAAGCAGAGTCAGTGACCTGGCCGGGGCCGGTCGGCCATGGCACAGGCTGGCCTGTTAGTTTCCCAGGAGCGGGTGGATTCTGGAGCTGGCGCTTTCCCCTCCCCCCGAGGAAGGACCCCTTGGTCCCACCCCTGGCAGGGAGCCGCCTCCAACCCAGCTGGTGGAGGTGGTCAGCTAAGTCGAGAAAGGAGGCAGCAGGACTTCAGGGTGCAGGAGACTTGGGGGGATGCGGCCAGTATATCAGGCCTAGAACTTAGGCCTCCTTCTGAAGTCTCCCTCTGCCCTACAATCCTATAGAAAACCCTTGTCCATTTACAGACCACACACACACACACACACACACACACACAAGTCACAGCCCACTGGGGCTGTGGTAGGATTGGCCAATGGCACATTCCCCCTCTGTCCTTTGCCAGATAGGGAGGTCCAGCTTGGGACACTGCAGGGAGCACTTCTGGCCAGCAGAGGGTGCCACGGCCCCGTGCTCCCTGGCGTCTTCCAGATCCAAGTTACCCAGAGCTGGGGCGTGAAGGGAGCCACTGGGGCAGGAGTCAGGGGGCCTCAGTGTCTTCACTGAGGCCTCTTCATCTTTCTGTGTGACCCTTAATTAGTCACCCACCATCTTCAGGCTTCCCTTTCCTCCTCATTATGAGAACCCTCTCCCCGAGCTGTTACCTCTTGCCAGGGTAGGGAGCCCAGCCTCCCAGGGCCTCCCAGAAGTGGGCAGGCTCCTGACCCTCCAGCACCATTTCCTTGTTCTTCCCAGAGATGGCAGCGACCACTGCCCGCGCCATCTCACGCTGGTCACCGCTGCAGCCCTGGCAGGGAGGCGCTGGGTCAGCCCCTGGGAAGGTCATCAGTCCCCATCCCCCCGAGCGGCCTGAGTCACAGCAGTCCCCAAACAATGTGGCCGCTGTGACCGAGGGGTCGCCCTTCCTCCCTGCCCCCACCCCACCCCGCTCTATCTCCACAGCTGATCTGGGTCCCGGTCTCTGGGGCCCTCTCTGGGTTCAGAGCGCGATGGGATCCAGGCTGTAGTGTTTATGCTGAAGAGGAGAGAAAACCCACAAACTAGACTAGGCCTCCTTTTCCCTCAGAAGACGGGAAGGGACACCTCCCTTCTGGAGGCAGGAAGCAGGGGGGCAGCCTGCGCCTGGCCTGGCTCTGGTCAGGGGCTGACTCAGTCCACCTGCCATTTGTAACTCTCTTGGCTTCCAGCGGGGACACCGTGGCGTCTCCTTCCCTCCCGCCCAAGTAACCGAGGGTGGATTTGACATGTGTACCCCCTGCGCAAAGGACCCACCCCCAGCCTGGCACCGCTGCCCTGGGCAGGAGTCACATGGCCCGGGCGGGTACCTTCCCAAACCAAAGGTAGCAGATGCCAGAAGTGACCAGCAAGAAGATGTCACTGGAGTGGAGGGCTGTGGCGCGGGCTGGCACCTCCACAGTCTTGCTGTTGTAGCTGTCGGTGCCCTGCACGTGGAACAGCCGCGTGGCAGATTCTGACGGCGCCGCCCCATAGTGCCCAGCTATGTCCTGCAGGAGGGCAGGGCCTTAGGCTGAGGCCAGGGCTCCTGGGGGCCACCCCCTTTCCCAGGGACGGATAACCTGCCGTGGGCCCCAGGAACCTCACGTGACGCCACCTGTTTTCTGCACCCTCTGAATGGGGAGTGTGAGGAACCCGTCAGTTTAGGATCAGAGACCAGCCCTTTCTAAACAGGCCCTCAGCCCACCGAGGGCCTGCTTTCCCCAAACTTGAAGGCAGAAAGAGCACCCCACTCTGTCCGTCTGACCCCAGGAAAGCTCCTTCTTCCCCTGTGTGCCTGTTCTGTGGCTGGCTCTGGCCACAAGGCGAAGACACTCAGCAGGGGTCACCCTCGGGGCTTCTGGGACTGGAGGTGGACAGGTGGGCCCGGGGCCTGAAGGGACAGCGCTCAGCGTGTGCGTGAGGGCTGAGAGGGGAGGTCAGAGGCTGTGGCCCCAGGGGCGATGTGGGCCCTACCTGGAAGACCACCAGCTGGCCCTTGAAGAGGGTGAGGAAGTGAGGGGGCTCGCTGCCCATGCAGACGTGCACCAGTGCCAGCGCCCTGTGGTACATGAGGTCCAGCTCCTCGGCGTTGTCGTGCAGGGCCTTGACGGCGTGTGTGGTGGCCTGGTGGCCCTGCAGGCAGGGGTGCTGAGGGCTGGGGCAGCTCTTCCCTTTCCTCAGGTCTTTAACTCTGGGCTGAAAAGGGCCCGCCACCCCCCAGGCCAGCGCACCTGCCACAGGTATAGGAGGTACTGGACACGGCCCATCTTCCGGTAGGTGTAGAGCACGAGGTAGCAGCTGCCCGAGCACAGCCGTCCATGATGCTTGGGCTCCATAGGCTGCCTGCGTGAGTCCTGGATGCGCCATATCTAGGGAACAGGGGACCAGTGGGTGCAGGGGGCTCCTCCGCCACCTGATCCACCCACGCAGGGCCCACTTGGGCAGCGCTTCTCACCAAGATTTGCCTCGTCTGTGCAGGCGTGGGGTGCCCACGGCTTGGTGTCACCTCACACTCTGCTGGGCATGTGCAAGGATCTACAGGGGGCCCTGGCCCCATGCGCCCCAGGCCCACCACTCAGTGCTGGCCTGCCTCGCGGAATGCTGAACCGGGGCACAGTGCCAGGATGCACAAGGGGTGGGGCCTGAGCCCGCCACAGACCGCAGGGGCGCCCACCGCCCCAGCCAGGTGCCAGGCCCTGGCGCAGTCGCTCGCTGCTCAGACCAGGACAGCAGAAGCTGGGCAGAAGCAAGGTCTCAGGGCTCTTGGAAAGATTTCCTTTTTTCAAGTGTCACTTAAAAGAACAAAGGCCACTCAAAGACCAAAACGAAAATACTTCCTCACACTTGTCGGTGTGACTTCTTGTTGCTGGAACCAGCAACCAGGAACCAGGCCCACGCTGGAAAATCAAGGTTGGCCCCTGTTCCAGAAAGACCTTTCTGAGCTGTTTTTCCCATCTAGGAAGCAGGGCTAATAATGCCCACCTCCATGTAGCAGGAAACCACGCCTGGGCTTCCCGCGCCCACACATAGCCTGGCGGTCTGGAGACGGCTCCAGGCCAGGGCGTCCAGGCCCTGCCTTCTGCAAGAGGCTGACTCCAAGTTCACAGCCTCCAGGATCAGCACTTACCTGACTGCCAGGCCCGCTGGCTGGGGACCGCTCCACCTGCCAGGCCGCTCACCGGGCCTGCAGGGAGGGACCCCCTCCCTGCCTTCCTGCTTGAGATGGGGGCCCTAGAGGCTTCCTTTCCCTCCTATCCGCTTTCCTGCCTATCATCAGTACCTCCCTGATCCCCTCTCCTCTCTGCTTTTCAACCCTCCCTCCTCTCTTTCTCTCCCTTCTTGCTCAGTCCCTCTGTCCCCTTGCTCTGCGTCCTGTTTGGGTCTCTTCCCACTTTCTGCCTCTGTCCACCTGTAAATGTGGGGTCAGGCTAAAAGCAGGAAGAAACCAGGGAGAAAAGGTGTTTTCTCAGGTCGCCTGCCTAGAGCACTAGCGTCCCTCTCCCCCTAGACGAGAGCCCAGCAGTCCGTCCCCAGAGCCCACAGCGGTCCGACCAGCCTCGGGACAGGCTGGGACCACCGTCTTTACTTCTACTTTATAGATAAAAAGACTGAAGCCCCAAAGAATTGGGCTCAGGCGTCAGCCAAGGCAAGATGCCACCCTGCCCCTTCCAGGGCCTGAAGCAGCCTCCTGGCGAGCCCCGTTTGTCCCGCCAGACAGGTGGCTGGCAGCTCGGACGGTGCTGGGCGTCGGTGTGGGGCTGAGGCTGGTTGTGCTGACTGTGTCTGTTGTGCTCTGCAGGTGGGTGGTGGTGAGACTGTGAACGCGTGTGATGCGCAGATGTTTGCGCAGATGTGCACCTGCCAGGTATGAGTACGTGTGCCTGCGCCATCACATGCATGCTGCGTCACACGGATGGCAACGGGCACAGGTGGGTGTGGGGCTTACTGTCCATGGGCCGTGACTTTACAGATGGAGCCTCGTGGCTGTGCTGAGGAGCAGGTGCGACGCGCGGGCGCCGCAGCCAGGAGGACCGCCCTGATGGGGTGCGGAGGTGCACCTGGGTGTACCTGGGTCACCTGAGCAGCCTTATCATTCACCTGAAGGCAAAGCCCGCTCTTCAAGCTGCTGGGCTCTGCCCGCCTCCTCTGCCAAGCCAGCCAGTGCCTCTCACCTCCACCTTCCCGGAGCCATCATCCACCATCCTGAGCTGGGCCGCTAGCTCCGGCTGGCTGTGCAGCTTGCCCATGTCCAGCTTTGCCAGAGTCGGGGTACCTGAGGGTGGGGCAAAAGGTGTCACTGGCGCCCTTGTCTTAGCCTGTCCCCAGCAGCCCCGTCCAGCCCACCACCCAGAAAAGCTCAAGTTCACTCCCGCCTGTCCTCCATCCTCCGGCCATGCTCGTCACCCGCCCATGCGGTTCGGCGTGGGCGGTGTGGACGCCCAGGTGGGGGTGGGCGCCCTCTGGTCCCACCCCGCCCTCTCTGTTCCCTTCCAGCGGGCACCCATCCGGCCGGGGGTCGAATTCCCTCGTCGTCGCTCAGTCCACGTCCGAAAGAGCTGCTTGAACGCGGCTGACTCGGCGCCATCGCTCATCACCTCCACGTTGGTGTGGGTCGGGTAGCCCTTGGCCTGGATGAAGCCCTGCGTGCCGGCTCGTTCAGGCGTGGGGCCCGGGCGCACCACACGTCCCACCCGCGGGGCCCCTGAGCCTGAGCAGTGGTAATTAACCGGCTCATGACCCACTTAGGCTTAACAGCAGGCTCGGAGCCCGAAGGCACGTCCGGGCCGGGGAGGGAGGGCCTTGGCAACCCTGAGACCCGAGGGGCGACCTGTCTTCCCGACCCCCACCCCCAAAGGAGGGGGCACCGGGCACCGGTGCAGGAGGCGCCTCAGGTCTCAGGTCAAGCCCAGGTCTCCTCCTCCACACTGTGTCTAGGATGCCGGGGCGCCCAGGCAGCGGTGGTCCTCGCGGGCAGGGCCCCACGGCGCACCAGGGCCCAGCTGAAGGCAGCCTTTTTCTCCTGGAGCCTGGACATGCGCCCCTGCCACACGTAGATCTTGAAACCACCCTGGTCCAGGAAGCAGCAGTCCTGGCAGCAAGAGTAGAGCCTGTCAGCGGGTGGGGCCGCCTGGGCTGTGACAGGGTGGGTGGGATGGAGAGGGTGGCCGGCCAGGCTGCCTCACCTCCTCCTGCAGCAGATCTTGGGTCAGTGGGCGGGTTGCCAACTCCTGGACCACCAGGTCCTTGCCCTTCTCGTGGACACTGGGGGACGGGCATCCAGAGGTCGCCGCTCAGCCCTACCTGACCCACACCAGGGCGGTCCCCTTTGCTCCCCTCCCCTGGTCCCACTCTGCATACAGAGGCACAGGGGGTGGGGCCCAGCATTGAGGTCTTGACTTCACTGCGGCCTTGCTGTGGAGCCTAGGCAGCTCCCGGGCCCTCGCAGGGCCTCAGTCACTCTGTCGCTACCATGGGCTTCTCAGAAAAGCTGCCATGAGAAGGTACCATTGGGCCAAGGTTCCATATGGCCTTCCTCAGAAGCCCATGAGTCCTACCTGGAGTCTTATCATCGCGTTACTGCAGTGAGGATGGCGTGTACACCCACTTGGAGCTATCACCCGCCCTGCCCACTCCCAAGGTCTGCTTACTGGTAGAGGCGGACGTTGGCCTTCTGCAGCTGGCCAGTAGTCCTGCTGGGAATGGCAGCCTGCAGGTTGGCCGCTCTGCGGCCCAGCACAGCCTCCATGATCTGCACGAGGTCCGTGGCCTCGACCTCATCATCCACCACAGCGATCTGTGCGCGACCACCCCGCTCCCTGTCCCGCAGGCTGCAGGTCAGGGCCAGTCCCTGCGGGAAAGGACCTGGCAGTCAGGGCTGCCCCGCTCGCTCCTTAGTCCATCTCAGAGGCTTCCTGTCACCGGTCAGCTACCGGAGTGTGGGGACACAGGATGGTGGCCCCTCCCCCTGGCGTCCTGGTTACCACCAGCGCAGCGCCTGAACTCAGCTTGCATTTAGGTACGTCTCAGGCGGTGGGAAGGCCAAGATCCCTGGGGGCGGCTGGAGGACAGGCACCTGCAAGACCACCCTCTTCCAGGGCCCTGCGCCTCTTAGTTCCCGGGGCGGACACTGACCCGGGCCTTCTCGGTGCTGCTGGTGTTGGGCCCGTTCCACTGGATCATCACCTTGCCCAGGTCCAGCAGGAAGACGTCGCTCTTATTAAAGCTGTTCCAGGAGAGCGGCACCTACCAGGGCCAGGAGGGAAGGCTGGGAGACGGGGCATTACCGCCAGCGCCCAGGTGGGGGTTACCAAGGCTGTGCCCCTAGCGGCACAGACCGAGGCGTGTCACTTTTGTGCAACTGGAGTGTGTGTTAGCCCAGTACTAGGTGCGCACGCACGCATCTGTATAACCACATATGACTGTGAGGCCCTCTGCAGGTGCGGCCGTGTGCATCTCCAGCAGAGCAACAAGGGTGTCTGCCCTTCACAGGCTGCACACGCCCGAGACGACGCTTCTCACTTTATAACTGTGACATGCGTGTCGGCAGCTGTGTGCATGCGCACAGACACGTGCACACGGAGAGGGGCGTGCACACCTCCTTATCTGCGTATGTACATGAGTGTGTGAACTGGGGCACGTCGATGTGAGCACATGTGTGAGCTCCCGTGTGCACTGCGTATGTGCGCCTGCGTGGGGGCAGTGTGTATCTGCGGTCAGTGATAGTAGAAGTGGGGAACAGGGTAACAGAATTATTGCATGGTATCCCTGTCTGACCAGAGAGGCATGGCCCCCCGATCTGTGGCTGACCACTTGTGAGACCCTGTGGAATGGTCTGTGAGTCACAGAGCTGCCACCTGCCACGCAGAATCACGGGCACGACTCGGGTGTCTCTGTCCTCACTGCAGACACCAGACACCTGAATGGCCATTACGTAGGAGGGCAGCAAGATATCCCAGATTAACAAGACAGCATTTTCTCCTAATTTCCCTTGAGATAAAAATAAGGGGAAACTGGGCCTCCCTGGTGGCGCAACGGGGTAAGCAACGCACTATGAAGCAAATCGCAGCCACTACAGCACTGGTTCGATCCCTGCTGCCGGCCAGGGAGGGGACCCACATGGTGTAGCAGACATCTCCTGCTTCACCCGCTGCTCCCCTCAGCAGTGTGTTTCAGTCAGTCTGCCTGTTTTGCTCCCTGCTCTGTCTGGTGAATCCTCTCACCTCCCGCGACTCTGGCCTGTACCTCAGCTCTTGTCTGCATAAATAAATAAATCTTTAAAAAAAAAAATAAATAAGGGGAACTAACTCTGTTCTAACCGGCACTGACAGAGCGCTCTGTGGCCTGAAGCAGCCCTGGCAGTGACAGTGCAGACAGCGTGCGGGCCTGTGGGTGACAGGTGCAATGTGTGGCAGTGTGCAGGGCTGCGTACCCGCCGCCCCAAATTATACTATCCCCTATGGTGCTTCTTGGCTCACCTCCCCAAATTCATAATATGCCCATGAGACAGAGGAGAAAACAGGGTTCAGAAGAGCAGTGGCAGGAAAGGGACCAGAAACCTGGCTCTACCTTCTCCTCCAAGATGGGCCATCTGGCCACACCTAGAGGTTCTCGCCCCCGCAGCCCTGCTGTCCTCCCCCGTACTCAGCACAGACAGTCCGCGATGGGTCCAGAGGTCCAGCAGCAGCCCTCACCTCAGTGGCGGACACGTGCTTCCTCCCTCTGATGCGCAGCAGCCGCTGAATGTTGAAAACGTTGGTCTCCACATGCTTCAGGGCAGAGTCCAGGCCTCCCTTCCTGTAGCTGAGGAGGGAGTGGGGCCCACGTAAGCCCAGACACCACCAAGTGCAGGGTGAGCCCAGATGTGAGCACATGCTTGCACATGAATAGGAACATCATGTGCCTGCTTGACACACGCGTGCAAGTAGAGAGCAACATGGGTTTGCACACGGCGGGAGGAGAGTGGATTTGGCTCTCCGCGTGCAGATATGCATACACATGAGTGTATACTTGTGTCCCTGCAGAGACACAGTGTGTATCTGTTATTCCATGTGTGCAGATGTGAATACATGTATGCACACATGCACACATAGGTGTGTGCCCCTATTTCTGTGAATAAGTGGGGCATAAGCGTGTATTTATCCATGTGAATACAGATGTAAGTGCATGGACTCAGGCACCAGTATGTATGTGTTGTAGGGGGACATAAATATTCATGCTTGTATTCATTCATCTGTAGGTGGACATTGGAGGTGCGGTTCTGTAGGCCCTTATATATATACTGCACACATGTAGGGGGTGCAGATGTGTGAGCCAGAAATGATTGGACACTGGCAATTTCCTGTGACCCCACCTAAATATATTACAAAAATTATTTTTTTAAAAAGATTTGAAATAATTTACAGCAAAAGACATTTCTACCAAGCACAGTAACATCAAAGTAAACTCAGTATCCATTCCTGGATACATATATAAGAGAAATTTTTTTAAAAAATGTCAGCACAAAAAGTTGCATATAAATGTTAGTAACAGGATTATCCGTAATGGCCAAAAAATGGAAATAACCCAACCATCCGTAAATGATGACTAGACCTAGAAAAAGTGGTATGTCCACACAATGGAATATTATTTGGCAAGAAAAAAGAAACAAAGTGTTGATTCCTACTAGGCCAGTTGATGAACCTTGAAAACATTATGCTCAGTGAAAAAGCCAAAAGCTCATGGTTGTATAAGTTCATTTATATAAGTTCATTTACAGGCAAATCTACACACACAGATGGAGGAATGGAGTGTTGGGGACTGGAAGCAGGAAGAAGAAGGGCTGCTAAAGGGCGTGGGACTTCTTATTGGTGATGAAAATATTCTAAAATTATGGTGATGGTTGCACAAGTATGTGGACAGAGTGAAAATCACTAAGTTGCATACTTTCAGTGGGTGGGTTGTTTGGTAAGTGATATGTATCTCAATAAAGGTGTCACCCCCACACTCTAGGGATAAGGAAAATACTCATCCCAGGCTGCCCAGTTACTCCATACACCCCTCTGCCCTTTCCCTTCTGCCCTACCCCACTACCAGGCTCACATGATTCCCTGGCGGAAGTAGCTGTGGAAACAGTCGGATTCATGACCCTGGGCTTCCCGGTGCTGCACGGTGGCCTCGCCCAGCGCCCCCTGCAGGTGTTGCATAAAGGCGCCCGCAGCGATCTCTGCCTCCTCGCCCGCCTCCTTCCCGACCCAATAGTGCAGGTCACTGGGAGCCCTTCGCTTGGCCTTCTGGCTCGGGGGAACCTAGGGCCCAGGCAGTTGTGTACGTAGGGGGCGGCAGGGTGGGGCTGGGGTGGGGTGGGGAGTCGGCTAGGACACAGGGGCGGGACAAGGGGCTAAGGTGTGGGTGCACCGAGGTCAAGGATGTAACAAGGGCTCTGGGGAGAACGAGCAGGTGCTTCCAAGGACAGGGCATGGAGAACAGGGAGAGCAGGAGGAAGCCTCAGAGGCCGCAGCCCCTTGTCACTCGGATTCCCTGGCCCTCAGGCAGTGGTCTCCCAGGGCAGAACTTAGTCTGCAGCACCAGACCCAAGGCCGGCTGTGCCACCCCCTCAGGCAGACACCCCAAGTACTCACGTGGAGGACAATGTAGCAGTGTTCTCTGAAGAAGTTTCCGTGAGCCCTCTCCGGGACTGGCACCATCTCCAGGTTCTGGGAGAGGAGGGACCTAGTGACAGCTCGAGACGCCCCCCACCCAACCCCTGACCAGCTGGGCTGGGGGCGGGAGGCATCTGGTCTCAGAGACCAGCATGCTCTGCACCAGCTCTGCTGTGTGGCCACGCCCCTACCTCAATGATCCATATGTGCAGGGCCCTGCGGCTGTCGATGGGCGGGAGGTCCTTGCTGAGGTCCATCCTGGGCCGGGAAGGGGGAGGGGAGGAGACACAAGGGCCAGAGTCCTCAGGCCGGAGTCCTGTGCTCTGGGCGCCAGGTAAGAACTCTCCCCACCTGCACTTCTCATCTTGGACCGTGTCCTTCATTGTAAGGACTGTGCAGACACAGGTGTGGGGACTCAGGACAGGTGCTGCAGGAGTCAGCGTGTAGGGCGTCTGCAAACAGGGACCCAGTTCGTTGGTGACGGTGTTCTGGAAACACGGCTGAGCCCTGAGGACTGGGGCAGGCTTTGAACAAGGGTCAGCGTCTGCCAGCTGACGGAGCTCAGCAGATAGACAAGGCTCTGCGCTGGGGGTCGCTGTAGTCAGCGAGTCTCCACTAACGAGAGCGGTTCTGCAGGGGGACACAGATTCTGCGAACGGGCAGGCTCTTGAATGGACCTGAACCTTGCAGACAAAGACTGTCTCCGCACACAGGGGCAGAGCTGCAATGGGCCCGGGTTGTTTAGACAGGAGCGGGCTACACAATGACGTACGGCACCTGCAGAGTGGCAGGCCGAGGGGCAGGAGAGGCTCTGCCCGCACACAGGCTCCCCGAACAGTAGAGGCTGTGCCAACAGACATCTTTCGGAGACTGAAGAAAGGGCTGCAACGGGCACAGTTTCTCTTGACAAATATGAATTCTGCAGACAGGGCCCATCTGCGTGTACAAGCACAGCGTGTGCAAAGTGACACAGACACTACCGAGGGACGTCCAGACTGGCTGGGCACATAAGCAGAGACTGTGAACTTGTCACACGCAGGCTCTGCAGTCCCAGGTGGGCAGTGATGGAGGGGCTCTGCGAACGGTGAAAGGCTGTGCTGTGGGGGTACAGACAAGCCCTTCAGACGTGCGCTCTGCTAAGGGGCAGACTGTGAGGCTATGGACAGGCACACGGGGAGGTGAGGCTCTCCCAACAGGCACAGCATCTTCAGACAGAGGCAGGCTCTTGACCCAAGCTAAAGCACCGCCAGGCTCTTCATGCAGGAGCGGGCTCTGCAAATGGACTTAAAATCTGCACGGGAGTTGGGAACAGGCCGGGCAAACAGTCACGAGCTCTGCAAGCAGATCTAAGCTCTGGGAAAAGACACCGGCCCTTGCAGACAAAGGCTCTACAAACTGCTTCTTCAAAGACAGACAGGATTCACTGGCATGAGCTGGCAGGGAAATCAGCTTTGTGTTCAAGCACAGATGCCCCAGACATGGTCAAGATCTTGAAACGGGGCTGGGTTCTGTAGAGAGCCTGGTTCTGCAAACAGGAACGAATTTTCTCGAAAAGGCATGAGTGTGACAAAAACTGTGTAAATTGGGACAGGTACAGACAGACACAGGCTAACAGGTACGCGTGCAAACAGGAGTAGAGTGCGGACGGCCGTAGGTCTGCCAACAAGATGTGCTCTCCTGGAGACGTAGGTGCTCCCACTCCGTGCTCCCTGACAGCGATAAACTCTTCATAGGAATAGATCCTGCGAGAGATGGTGTCTAGCCAAGGAAATTCAGATGGACTGTGCAAATAGGCTGAGGCCCTGAAACATGTCATCAATTCGACAAATAGGAGTCCGGTCCTGCAGACAGAACCAGGCTCTGAAGCAGGAAAAGACTGCAAACAGGGACACGGTCTGGAGACAGAGACGCCTATGCAGAAAAAACAGGCTGTGCTAATCGGGACAGGCGCCGCACATCGACAAAGCTTTGCACGCAGGGAGAGCGGCTTTAGGCAGAAAGAAGTGTCCCAGGCAAGGACAGCAACTTGGGAGGCACCAGACAGGGTCTGGCTCTGCATGGAGGCAGCTTCTGCAACAAAAGCAAACACAGAGAAATAGAGACGGACTGTTGCAAGAAACTCGGGTCCGGAAAAAAGACAGACTGAAAATAGACTGGGCTCAGGACAGAAACGGGCTTTGCAGACAAGACAAAGGTTCTGCAAACCCTGGCCAGACGCAGGCAACTGCCTGAGGACTGGACCAACTGTGCAGCCACGGCCTCAGCTGACATAAGCGGGTTGGCCAAATCAGTTATACCCTCGGAGTCTTGCCAAAGGGGTTTGCAGGTTCTGCGAACAGCAACTTAGCTCACTTGCGCTTGTGCCCTGATTTTGTTTTTTTTTTTTTTGTTTGTTTGTTTTTTTTAAAGATTTATTTATTTATGCAGACAAGCACTGGGGTACAAGCCAGAGTCATGGGAGGTGAGAGGAATCACCAGACAGAGCAGGGAGCAAAACAGGCAGACCGACCGAAACACACTGCTGAGGGGAGCAGCGGGTGAAGCAGGAGAGGTCTGCTACACCATGTGGGTCCCCTCCCCGGCCGGCAGCAGGGATCGAACTCATGCTGCAGTGGCTGCTGTCTGCTTCATAGTGCGTTGCTTAACCCACTGCGCTACCAGGAAGGCCCTGTGCCCTGATTTTGAGTGAGCCGAGGAGGGAAGGAAGTGTGGAGCGAGAGGCGTCTAGGGAAGATGGAGGCTCCCGGGTTTGTTACTTCTCAGCATTTTATTCTCAAAGAACTCCTGCTTCCCTGTGCTACTCATTCAGAAACCTGGTTTGGTTATTCCTCCACGCAATGGAAGTTCTTCCCACAGCTAACCTAAATCCTGCCAGCTGCAGCTTTTTCTTCCTGCTGAGGCTTTGCTCTGTAGACCCAAAAGTCCCTTCTTTCCTACCGGCTCCCTCCTAGAGGCGTTAACTCCTTCCCCCTCCCCACTCCCCTCTGGCTGTGTCTTATCAGCGCAGAAACTCCCTTGGCCCTGCTGACCCTGCAGGAGCATGGGGCACAGCAGGCGGGCGGGGAGCTACAGATGTCCAGCAGCTGGGAGCCGGCTGAGTCAGAGTCAGAACAGCGGTGCCCCGGGGCCGGCAGCCCTCTGGTCTCTCTCCAGGGCCCCTGCGGCCGGGGCTCAGGCCCTGGTGAGCTCGAAGCACACTTAGGAAACACCCGCCCTCCTGAAGAAGGTCAGGGTGGCCATGGAGGCTTGTGGGGAGGAGCAGGTGAGGGGCACCCAGAGCTGAGTCAGGACAGCTGGGGAGATGGGGCAGCAGTGCGCCAGGGGTTAGAGCGGTGTCACTCCCAAAATGGGGCTGGGGGATCCCATGTGCCATTGGCCTGGGGTCCACACAAAAGAAGCTGATTTCTGAGGCCAGGACCTTGTCCTTGCGACACCGCCGGCTCCAGCCACTGCACACCGGCTGGCTCCCGGTGACTGGGTGTTGGCCAGACCGAGCTGAGCGGGTGGAGGACACAGCGTCACGCCCCCCGCTGCGCCCAGACCGCTGGCAGGTTGCCGGCCTGTCGGTGTGACGGCCACAAGCGGGCCTGTCCCGGCCATGTCATCGCGCAACGGAACTTGTGCGGTGACGCTGAGTGACAGGTCCGCTGACGGGCAGTGGTGATGGGCAGACGCGGGCCCAGACGGGCAAAGTCAGAGGCACCAGCGGGAACTGCGAGCTGCGGGGCAGGTGGCTGCGTGAACAGTGACAGTGACCAAGGCCCGCCGGCTCGGTGCACCCCAGCGCCCACCTGGGACAGGAGCGTCCAGCTGGAGGCCAGAAGGTGCTGCCGGGCTGGCCTCCCTGGGAGGAGAAGGACGGCACCCAGCCCTGGGGGCTGGCAGGCTTCCCGAGAGCCAGTCCCAGCTTGGGGAGGGTCCCAGGGCTTGACGCCCCCACCCCAGGGGACCCAGGCCAGCTGTCGTCCAGCTGGGCTCTGGGTGGGGGGATGCTCAAAGGGGCTAGGGGTCCCTCTCCTCCAGCACCCTCTTCTTTCCCCAGATGGCTTCTTTTCCCTCCAGGGGCTGCCTCCCTTCCCAGAGCTCCCTTCTAACCCTGCAAGCCCTCCCATCCACAGATGTCCCCTCTTCTCTTTGGGGGACATCTTTCAATCACTTCCCCTGAGTGGGGGCCTCTACCCCATGTGCTACTAGAGACCCCTAACTCTCCCCTGGGGCCACTTCCTCTCCCTGTCACCCAGTCCCTCCCCTGGCACAGCCTCCCTCCCTGTAACCCCTCCTTTTCCAGTGCCCCCTCTCTCCCCACCTTCCTGTCACCTCTCTTCTGGCTTCTCTGCTGTGCCCTGTCCTCCTCCAGATGCCCCTTACTCTCCCCAGTGCCGCCTCTTCTCCCTCGGTACCCTCCCTCGCTCTTTCTCTCCCAAGGTCCCCTCTCCCTGCTCTCTGCCTTTCTACCCGGGTTTCTCCTTCCACCCCCAGGCGCTCCCCTCCCTCTCCCGCTCCCCTCCCTCTCCCGACACACTTTTCTTTCCTACCACATCCTTTCCTTTGGGGGTGCCTCCCTCCTTTGGTGCCTCTCCCCAATGTGCACAGCTTCCTTCTACAGAGGGGTGGACCCAGGTTACTCTGTCCAACTTCCAGGGGCAGGAGGGAGGGAGGGCAGCCCCTGCACCCCCAGACATTTGGCCTCTGGGTGATGGAGGCCCCCAGCCGCATACAAAACCTGCCTCTTTCTTTTCCATAGGTCACTCCCAAGATGGCCTCCCTTCCCCCAACCTTGTTTTTATTTTTTGGGCTGTTCAATGCATCCCCAGTTCTGCCAGCCCCTTGGCAACCTTGACCCTGTGGCCTGATGCCTTACACCCGGTTCAGGACAGCCCCACCCCACCGGCTTCCTGGAGACCCTCCCTGCTCAGAGGCCTTCTGAGCCCCCTCCCTGCCAGGGTTACCTGCTGGGAACTGCTGGCGCCTTCGGCCCGGCCTGGGGCAGTGCTGGACCTGGCACAGGGCCAGGCTCTGCCAACCACCCCTTGCACTGTAACACAATCCCTCCTTCCTCCCTGCAGGACACACCCCACCGCTTGGTGGGCTGGGCTTTCCAACTTGGTCAATCCATTAGTCAGTCAACAAATACTGACCCAGCTCTCCGAGGGCCAGCCCCCTCCCCAGGGCCATGGCTGGTGGACCAGGCCTCAGCAAATCCCTGCTCATGAGCAGAGACCAGATGATGGAGCCCTGAGCTGGGCCACACGTGGGGTGTAGAACACACTGCGCCCCCCTTTCCGAGAGCCTGGATGCGGTCCTGATCTCTGCCCCGCTGGAGGCGGGCTCCGAAGGCTGGTGCTCAGCTAACTGCAGGAGGTAGGACCAAGGCACTGGAAGTGGCGGGGCTGGTCTGGCTCCGAGAGACTCAGGTCAGTTCAGGAGTCGGGGAAGGTGGCCGGGGCTGCCCCAGCGGCTCTGCCTCCTCCCCACCCCACGTGGGCTCCCGGCCCAGCGGCCTGCAGGGAGGACACCTCTCCCACAGCTCGGCTCGCCCGCTCCTCTCCTTCCTGATTGTGCGGTGGGGGAGCTGCTGGAGATACAGGCACATTCCCCCGTGACCTCGGGCCAGGGGTCAAGGCCCAGCCACTGTGGTGGGTCATCCAGGAGCGCTGCGAACCTCTGCACACTGGCCCCAGGTGCCCTCCGCGCGTCCAGTCCCGAGCCTCCAGGCTCCCTGTCGCCGGGTGGAGCAGAGTCCAGGACCTAAGGCCAGTGTGGGGCTGCTTGGCAGACGGAGTTAGTGGGCCCCTCGTGAGGAGGGGGTTTGGGGGCTTGTGGCAGGGGCACCTGGCTTGTTCCCGTGTCTGGCCTTGCACGTGGGAGAACGCCTGTGAATCCTCCGGTCCTGCATGTGACGTACTGGGCTCCGCCGGCACCCCTGTTCAGTCTCCTTTTGTCCCAGTACCCAGCAAGATCCCCCACTTCCTCACTGCCGTTTCTCCCCTCCGTCTGTTCTGTTGGTCTGGGCTCCCCAATTCCCTGGAAGTGCCAAGGTGGCCTCTGTCTCTTGCCAGCCAGGCACCCCGCTGACCGCCCTTCCCCTTTGAAATAGCCCTAGTGTCCCCCCCCTCCACTGGCCACTCCCTTGTCTCCTTGGGGGCCTCTAAAGGTCAGGGGCTCAGAGTGGCAGAGCTCGGGTCTCACCTCCTGTCTCTTTTCTATTTTCTTTCCATGTTCCAGGCCCAGGCGGTAAATAAAAACTCCAGTCTCTTCTGACCCCGGCTCTCGCACTCCAGAACCCACCCCGTCTCCGCCTCCATCACCCCACTGCCTGGTCCCATCCCTCCCGGCAGCCTGACCCCAACACAGGCCCATCTCAGCTCCACCTCCTCCGAGCCTCCGGGAATGGCCTGGCTGCTTGGCCTCTAAACTGGGGCTGTCCTGGGCTCCTCTCCTTCCCCCCCTCCCACAGGGTACCCCGGCCAGTCTGTGGCTCCTGATCTGCTCTGGGCCGGTCTCTCTCGGCACTGGCAGCATGAGAAATATGTCCTTCCCTGCAGCAGCCCAGGGGACTCTGCTAACGGAAAATCAGATCATGCATGGCACGCTCCTTATTCCAAAGTTGCACTTTTCCCTAAAATAAAGGCCCGATGTGCCAGTCCCTCTCTGGCTCATGGTCCATCACGCTCCCCAGTGTTCTCTCGGTTCTAGAGACAAGATTCTTTTTGTCCTGTGGAGGCGAAGTTCACTCTAGTCCGAACCTCTGCACTGGTGGTTTCCTCTGCCTGGAAGCCTCTCCTGACCGCCTCCCTCATCAGTCCCCGCAGCTGCTCCCCTGCCTCCAAGTCGAAACCAAAGTGGCTTCTCCCAGAGGGGCCTTCCCCGACCTTCAGTCACGCCAGCCCTCTGCTTGGTGCTCTTAGCAGGTGGCCGCATTGATGTGGACCTGAGTTTAGGGTCTGGGTCTCCAGCTGCAGCGAGGCGGCCTCGCTCACCTGTCTAGAACGCGCGGTGGGTGACATGCTCTGTGGGCTGGCCTGGCCCATGAGGGCGTGTTTGAACCCTCCCTGGACACTGTCCAGAGCCGGGTCTGCTGAGTCCTCTCCAGAGTCAGGTTTCAAACCTAGTTCCAGCACTGGGAGTGACTTGAGGTGTTTCTTTTCTTTTCTTTTTTTTTTAAATTTATCATACAAGAGCTGGGGTAGAGGCCAGAGGCATGGGAAGTGAGAGGATTCCCCAGAGATAAGAGTGGGGAGCAGAACAGGCAGATCTGGGCCTCCCTGGTGGCACAGTGGGTTAAGCAACACACTATGAAGCAAACCGTAGCCACTGCAGCACGAGTTCAATCCCTGCCCCCGGCCAGGGAGGAGACCCACATGGCTCAGCAGACCTCTCCTGCTTTGCCTGCTGCTCCCCTCAGCAGTGTGTTTCAGTCAGTCTGCCTGTTCTGCTCCCCACTCTGTCTGGTGAATCCTCTCGCCTCCCGTGACTCTGGCCTGTACCCCAGCTCTTGTGTGCATAAATAAATAAATCTTTAAAAAAAATGTTTAAAATTAAAAAAAAAAAAAAGAACAGGCAGAGTGACTGAAACACACTGCTGAGGGGAGCAGCAGGCGAGGCAGGAGAGGTCTGCTGCGCCATGTGGGTCCCCTCCCTGGCCCGGGATCGAACTGGTGCTGCTGTGCCACAGATGCTTCACAGTGTGGTGCTCAACCCGCTGCATCATCAGGGAGGTCCCCACTCGAGGTATTTCTTAGGCTTTTTTATGAGCTGACACTCCCTCCTCTGAGAAAGCACGGTCACACACCTCCCCCCACCCCAGAGGTCTCCCTTCCCGGTACAATCTAGCCCAGCAGCTTAGTGGGGTGGGGAAAGCAGTGCAGAAGGATCTTTCCAAGCGCTCCCCGCAGAATCCTCTGGGTCTCTGGGGCACAGAGGTCTTGGAGGGCAGGACTGCCCTGCTCCAGAACAGCCCCACTGTCACCTGCGACCTGGGTGCTGGGGGTGGCTGCAGGCCCTGGGCCTGGCCCGGGGCGTGGCAAGCTCCATGGGCTGGCAACCATGGCTCAGAAAGGGGAAGCGGAGGCCCCTGTGGTGCTCAAGGCAGCTAGGGTGTTTTGCAGGAGGGGGGTTGCCCGTCTATCCTTCCTGCAGACAAGAAGGGACCGGCCACCCACTCCGCCTCCTGCTCAGCCACCCTTTCCCACAACTGGGGACCCTTCTTCAGGGGCCGCCTGGAGTCAGGAGGGCACCCAGCCGGCCTGGGCTTTGCCAGCATGTCCCGGCCATGACCCCCTCTTCCCACTCATCTCTGCCCGCCCCCTGCGCCCTCCCCTCTCGCTGCTGGGCAGACTTCCAGGGCTCTCTGCCACTACTTTGTTCTTCCTGGCTTATCTCCGAAGGCTGAGCAGCACCGGGTCAATACTGACAAAGGGGTCAGTGTGGCCCCTGAGTGGGCAGGGCAGACCAGGGAAGCCAGCCTGTCCTCCAGGCCACGCCCCGGGTTGCCTAGGGTTTCCCCTTGGTCGCCCCAGGGCTCATCAGAGTCCATCCCAGGCAGGCGCAGCATCTTCTCTCTGGAGACAGGCCCTATGGGGGTGCGCCCCTCCCGAGCCAGACAGGCGTTGGGCTGGGATGGGGTGGGGCTGTCTGATGGGGTCCTGGCCCCGCACCCTTGGGGAGCGCAGCCTTGGGCCTGTGTGGGACCCATATGTCTGGCTGCAGCCCTGCCCAGGGTCACGGTCACTGGGGCGTGCCTGGGAAGACATGGGGGAGCCCGGCAGAATGAGCCCGTCACTGCAGGTCTGTTACAGGGCAGGGAGGGGCAGGGAACCCGGAACCTCCCTTTTCCTGGGGACTGCCCTGTCACAGACCCACCGCGCAGCTGGACCCTGTAGGTGTCCCAGTCCGAGGACGACCCAAAGGGGCCCTGGCACCTGTCCACCTTGCGCCCACCCCAGCCTGTGCGCTGCTATCCAGCGGGATGGGCGAGTGGGCCAGGGGAGCTTCCTTCCCTTCCACGTGGGCCAGGGCGACCCTACACTCCAGGCGAAGTGGGGCATCCAGTCTACTCCACCTCAGCGGAAAAGCAGGGAGCTGTCAGCCGGCTGGCACTCTAGCAAGAGCCCCCCACCTCTGCCTGGGGAAAGGTGGGGCATTTCCTCCAGTGGGGCTCCCTCTGCACTTTTCTGGGCTTCCTGAATTTTCAGCGATGAGCATGTCTGACTGATCTCTCAGGGGGAGCAATGCGTCACCCCCAAGCCCCGCCGCAGCTCCTTCGCAATCCCGGGGGTCAGCCCGCAAGCGTTTTGAGAGACTTGATTTTCTCCCACAGCCAGTCGGAGATGGACTCTCAGTCCTGGTTCCGCCTGCCAGTCGGAGATGGACTCAGTCCTGGTTCCGCCTTTGAGTCACCTGGCACTTAGCAATATGATGCCCACCCTCAGATATTTGGGCTTAAGTGGTCCGGGTGAACTTGAGGGATCTGATCTTTAAGGGCCTCTGGTGACTCCAACAGGTGGCCAGAGTTGAGGACCACTGAGCTGTCGTGGGATAAATGAGCGGAGGAGATGGGCTTAGTGCAGGTTTGGGGTGAAAATCACTGGAGCCATCAACCAGGGGAGGGAGGTGGGGTAACTTCTCCGGCTGGCCAGGTGCTCTACTGCGCAGGCTTGGCACAGACTAGCTGTGGGGGATTTGGTTTGAGTTTGCCTCTGGGTAGACATTAGCCTTCTGGGCTGGCACATGCACCGCCTCATCCTGTGTTGTCTGGGGCGAATATGCACACACGGCAGGGACCTGCGTCCCTGCGTTAGCACTGAGGCTGCAGAGCGCGGCTCCCTGGGCTGTGTTCTCACCCATTCATGAGGATGAACCAACCCTCTGGACACCGATGTTCTTTGGCATCTGAATTAGGTATCAGGAAGAGGCAGTGCTGAGACCAGGTCCAAGGCGCCGCCAGCAGCCACCAGCAGAGGGACTTGCTACCTCTGTCACCTGCAGGGCGAGGGGCTGGGCTGAGGGAGTGTCTGTACAGTGGCCCCCTGAAGAAACTACCTTGCACATCCTTCCCCTTACTCTGACTGCTTGCCGAGCTCCACCCGGTCCCACAGCATCTCAGCCGGGGCACGCACTGGGGGCTGCAGGTTCAGCACCGCGCGTACACACACCGCCTGTGGCTGGGGATCGCCTCTCTCCAGCTGCGCCTGCCAGTCTGCTGGCAGGGCTGGACCCCTTGTGGGAGGAAGGTGAGTCTGGGGACACCTTTAGGGTGGCAGAATGGTTTTCCAGGCCCACTGGGGTCCAGGTTCGTGGCTCCTGGGGCCTTGCAGTCTTACTCCAGTCCACCCCGCTCTCCGGAAGCAGGGGCACCAGGACACCCAAGGTGCTGGTGGGAAGCTGGGAGGGGGAGAGAAGGGGACAAAGTGAGGAGAGGCGCTGCAGCTACAGAAGCAGTTCATCCACGCAAGAGTCATCATTTCACGTGTTTATTTTTGGCAGGAAGGAATCGTCGCAAACCTCGACTGACAACGCCACCCCGGGAACGTGTGCTTCCCGCACACAGAGCTCCCCACGTGGTGCTGGACTGTCACATCAAATGTCCCATGGAAGACTAGGACCACCTAGACACCACGTCTCCACTACTTGGGGGGTGTTAGTCTGCAGAAAAGCTCCCTGGAGGACGGGACAGGAAGAGACACCATCAGATTTATAGTAAAATAGGAACAGAGGCAGCCAGTCGGTTTTGTACAGTAACGGCAAGCCCTTCAAGCCCCGCCCTCGTCCCGAGCCCTGGCGTGCCAACTGTCCATCACAGCACCTTTGAGAGCAGAGGCACAAACGTCACGAGTGTTTGACCATAGGGCTGTGTGGTTCTGGATTTGATTAATAAACCATCTTTAATATATAGGATAGTAAAATGTTGCCAGGTTCCAGACTTGCAGGGTTTCCTTTTTATAGCAAAAGCACTGCAACAGCGACGAGATGCGTCAGCAGACCTGGAGAGCCTCACGTCTCCAAAGTCACCTCGTCAATGTTGCGCCACGTCCAAGGAGCTTCCCCGCCAACATCGGCCGTGACGGATGGTGACCATTGCAGCGCACAAGTGCGCTGCTGACAGACAGCTAATGGGCGAAATCACAGACCGACACGCAGGACTCCAAGCAATGGAAGACAGAGCAGTGACATCAGGGGTGTCTGCACACGTCCACCCCAGGCCTGGCGCGACACGCACAGCCCCACTGCGGGCAGAGGCCATGTCCCAGAATATGCTGGTCCAGATCTTAACGTCAGAAACACTTGTCCAGGAGACTCTATTTTAACCCGGCACAGAGAGGGCCGTGGAAGCTCGGGTCGGACTTCTCTTTTGGCTAAAGAACTGTGGGTGTTTTGGTAACATGGGAAGTATATGGCACAGAGATATAGCTAACAGGTTTCATTAGGTTTTCGAGTCCACAATTTAATAAAAGGTAATCATTAAAAATAATACCCGTATTTACCTTAAAAAACATAAACCCCAAACATTCGTCTCATTTCTTGGCCTCATTTTAGAATTCTATTGCTTCATTTACATGTAGATGATTAAAAATATATATATATAGCTATAGATATTGATATTTTGATTATGTACATAAAACAGAATCAAGGGTTAAAATAAAAATGGTATTTTGGAGTGTGGTCAAATAAGGTGCACAGAATCCAGAACCCTCAGAGGGTTTGCCGGGCCCCCCCAAGACATTCTGTGTCTGCGGTGGCAGGATCTGGGCTCCAGCCCCCAAAGCCCCACTGGCTTAGTGCAATGGCGCTCACGGTTTCGGGAACTTCAAGGTCAAGGTCTGGCTCAAACCTGCCAAGTGTCTTCACTCCATCTTTCAGAAGTAGGGTGTGTCTCTAGGTTTAACTTCACTCAAATATTCTAGAATTTCCATCTTCTCTGATCCCTCCTCCAAACAAGACCCTGGAAGGCCAACAGAGAAGGGAGCCGGAGAGGGGCTGACGCTCCCTCGGGAGCGACGTCCGAGTGGACCGCAACACAGACACTTGACTGTAACATTCAAGACGTTTAAGGCAGCGGGTTCATTTGATGACTGGCCTTCCCAATCGAGGTTCATGGGTGCGTGCGCAGGTCTGCCAGGTAACTGCCACTGCCTGCGGTGACGCCTAGCAAGGGGCTATTCCTATTTAAATGTGGACTACTGGGTGTGGAGCACTCAGAGTGTCGGGAGACCTGGTTACCCCTGAATACTTCTCTGCTGAATGCACGGCAGTCCACAGACCAAAGTGCTGTTGGGAGGGTGTGATTGGCAGCTGGCTTCATCATTTTGTGAGTGCAAGCCAAAAAGAAAGTTCATTTAGACCCCTGATTTCCAGTCTTCTTAGTGCCAGTCGCTCCCACCACAACTCTGGCGGAGGCCCCACCCACAGAGGACTAAGGCAATGGTGCCAGCATGAAAGGGTTCTTTTTAATTACTTTTAAGAGCAATACTTTAAAGACTGTCTTGTCGAACAAGGAACATGGCACTGCTTACAACGTCTCACTAGGAAGAGCTGCGAAGGGAGCCCCAGCTCAGGGGAGGAGGCTTCCTCATCCTGGCTTGGAGCGATGAGCCCCCATCTAGACAGACGTCCGTCCCTGCCCCGGGCTCAGAAATAGGCTGTGCTTCAAAAGAGAAGGTCAAGAGGTGGACTTGGGCCACATCAGCACAGTGGCTGGCTGAGGCCACAGGTTATCACGGGACCTGATGTTGACGGCGGTTTAAAATTCACGTCACATCTGCGGGTTCGCTGGCCCTTTTGTCTTTGTACCCCTTGGGATTCCCATGGCCGGAGCCAGGGAAGGGGTACGGTGGTGCAGTCTGCAGTGGGGCGGGAACCTGTGTTTCTGACCCTGTCCAAGTTCGCAGCGTAGCAGTGAGCAGATTCTGAGCATAGGCACAGTGGCAAAGAACAGTGTAACAGCCGCTGGTCAGTTCCATTTGGTGGCAGCACAGTAGCAGCGAAGAAAATTCCCACACAGCTCCACATGTATCCAGTTTTCAGAAAGGAAAGATTTAAAATTCAATAAGCAAAAAAAAAAAAAAAATTTTTTTTTAGATCCAAGGGTTTTAGGGTCTCTTGTAACTGCTCTACCCAAAACAACGAAACAACATACAAAGTGTGGCAGTAGTGTGAAAGCAGAAGTGACAGGACGTCACTTTTCAAGGGGGGGCTGTGACCTCAAGACAGACGTGTTACCATCGGAAACCACAGAAAAGGACCTAATGTATCCTAAAGTGTCGAGCCGCATGGTTGCAGGTACATTCCAAACTGGGTCAGAAATGAGGAGACGCTGACACAGTCGTAAAAACTCTTCCTGGGAGCCTGGCCGCTCCAGCATGCCACAGGCCGCAGAGCAGTCCCACCTGCTGAGCCAGGCGCCTGTGATGCACTCCCATCCCTCACCCATCCCATCCCACAGGTTCTAGAAAATTGTCATATTTATCTTCTTAGAGAATCTAAGACAATAAAAGACTAAAAGATGTCTGGAAATATGCTGTATAGAAAAATTAACTCTCAGCTTAAAATAACATTCAAAAAGGCACTTCATCCTGTAGGAAAGAGATTCTGAGCTGGGACAGAAGGGGACAGGTTGTCTGCTTGGAGGGGAGGACAGTTGAAAGGAAGTCTGATAGATATCAAGCTTTTTTTTTTCCCCATATTTTTTTCTTTTTGGTATGTTTTAAGAAAAGCAAATCCAGTAAAATGCATGTCCCTTTATGAAACTTGTTAAAAGAGTTCATTTTAAAATAGTTGTTTCTGTTCTTAAAAATAAAACAGGCAGGTACGGCCACACTCGCTGTGGTCTGGAGCATGGTCTGTCCTCACTTTCTGCTCCTGGGAGCCGAGGCCAGGCGGGTCCCCGAGGCCTGGGGGTCCAGAGTCCGCAGCAGGAGGGCGAGGCCGGGGCTACCTACTGCAGAGTCTGTGCAGCACGCTGTACACGTCGTCCTCCCGGCTCAGGCCCTCGAAGAAGGGGATGAGGTCCAGCAGCTCCGTGTCCGTCATGTCATCGAACCAGGACTGCACAGGCACCTGGAAGACAGTGTGCACAGAGGGGCAGTGGGCCTGCGTCCAGGCCCGGGGTGGCGCTGCTCCCAGCTGCCTGGGTCCTGCACCTTCAACAGCTTCTTTGGTCAGGAGGAAAGGAATCCAGACATCATTATCTTTGTCCACGTCGTCAGCAGCAGCAGCTGCAGCAGCATTTCCATTTACCCGCCCTGGCCCAAAGCTACTCGGTTTGAGACATGGCTCAGAAAGGCAGTTACCTAGTCTGGCGACATTTGCCAGTTTGGTTTTCCCACTGCGGAAACGGCAGCCAGAATGCAGAATATATGAGAACTAGTCCTTCAACTTGCCAGTTTCCAAAGTCTCTTTCCATCACATCAAACCAGCTCCTGGCACCCCAGAGTCCTTGGACCCAGAGGCACTTGCCAGCCACCCACACCAGGGAGGCCACGTACGCGGCACAGAAGGGCTTCTGCTTGGGGGCAAGTCGCACGGCAAATGGCAGTAGAATTTCCTGCTTAGCAGTGATCATTTAGAAGGGGAATTATTCAATTTTAGGACATTCTAAAGCAACAGGCAAGGGCAGAATCTTCCCTTAGTCTTAGGGGCAAGGGGAGGGAGGTAGTGGGTGCAAAGAAGAGATTAAAAAGAAATCTGGGGAAATTTCTTGGGAAACCAAGTAAGTTGAAAGTAGTATTTTTGACCCTTACACAACTCTAAAGACACCTTAGAAACTAACAATTCATTATATAATAAAAATTAAGGTAAGGATTAATGGGAAAAAAAAAAGGGTCCTCCGAGGGTAAGGAGCAAGAATAGGGGAGAGCAAAGGAAACTTAAGACTTTTCTAAGTTTATCTTTGTGGATAGTTTTGATATTGGAACCATGTGAATATGTTACATAGTTAAAGGAAAATTAAGCCTTTAGGAAAGAAATGCAATAAAAGTGAACCTAAGGATATAAAGTTGATGATACAATCACAAAGAGAACTATTTCAAGTGACTTTAAAACAGTGTTCTGTCTTATGTAAGACAATAATATTGTCTTATCAGCAATAGTACTAGTAATGCTATTTTGTAAATATTAAATACATAGAGTAGGCCAAATATATGATAAAGTTATATCCTTAGGAATGATAGTTTTAGCATGAGGAGATACATATATCAAAGCAAATAAATTAAATCAAAACTCTGTTATCTTAACATCGAACTGGAAAAGACAACATGAATTTACTATTATTTTTCATTCTAAAAATATGCATACTTTAGTGCTGTTTGTTCAGTAGAAAGGGCTAGAAGCAAAGGACATCCCAGCAGCAATGAGAACCCATCAAAACTGTGGTCCCTAAATGTTATTTCCATTAACAGGAACGGGGTTCCAGAGAAAAACGGCTGATTCTAGGGCTGATTCCAGGCTGGATGATGGGTCTGGAACATCTTGTGTCAGGAAGCAGGAAGCTATCAAAAAGGACTATTATGTGAAGAGGAGGGTGACCACCCGCAAAGGTGATGATTTGGGCATATAAATGAATCATAAATGGATTAAATTGTAACAATAAAAACCCCATGAACTCATAATGATACTTAAAAATTTAGTGGTTACTTTTGGAGGCTGTTAGAGCACCAACTCATTATTCTTTACCCTGCTGTCCGTATTCAAGCATTCGCCCTGTTTTAGGGTAATCTGTAACTGATGAGGGAAAGCTCAAAGTTTTCTTTTTTAAATCAAAGAATTCTAGCCAATAAATGCACAGTGTGACAGAATTTAGAAATAACCATTTTGCAATTCCTAATGAGACAGTGGGAAGGCAAGGGTCACCAGACACCGCTCACATTTTCAAGTGAAGGCTGATGAGGAATTTCATTATGCACGAATCAGGCTAACAACACTTGAATCCAAAGATCAATAGTACCCTATAATACCACCTGTACTGCATTCTTGGGGAACAACATGGACCTGAACCTAACCACGGAGCAGTGATTGAACTACCTGTGTCGCGTAAGTTTGCTGAGTAGAAAAGCACACGGCCCACAGCAGTGTGGGGCCACAGCTAGACAAATTCAGAATGCAGAAGATGTCTGAAGACAAATAACCAGAGTTTCTGCAACAAAGAAATGGTATGGAAGAAAAAGAGAGCTGGGAAGGAGAAGTATGAAGAGCACAAAATAATTTAAGAGATATGTTGACCAAGGCGATGCATGGACCTTGTTTGGATTTGAGTCAAACAAATCAGAAGAAAGAAGCCATTTCAAAATGATCGGGGAAAATAGGAACAGTCTGGTATTAGATAATACTGTTAGTTTTGTTAGATGTGATAATGGGACTGTGATTGTATTAAGCAGTCCTTATCTGCTAGAGGCACTTCACAAAATGCATTATGGTGGATTTAACCCATTCAAATGAACATATTAAATATAACAAAATTTAAATGTTTATTCATATCATGATTACACACTAAGTGGATCTAGTCGGAATTCGTCTTTTTGTGATAAGCGGAGTGCCAGAGGTCGGGACTCCTGGAAAGACCTGTGTGTGGCCTTGCCGCATCTGAGTAGCCTGGGCTTGGGAAGAAGCCCCCTCTCCAGGGAAAGCTGGCTGAGCTGAGGGCTGGCGTGGCTGCTGCTACAGCAGGAGCAGCAGTCACCGGGGCCTGGCCCTTGTCTGCTCCCCGACAGAGGTGGGACGGCATCGCTTGCTCCACCCGGAGAACAGGTGCTGTGAGCGGCCATGCTCCAGGGGGTTTACATAGGAAACGTTCCCTTTTACATAGGAAACTGTAGCCTTTTTAGATAATATTATGGGGTGGCAAAGCCTGGCAGCCTTTTCTGAAGACCTTACTGAAAGTGCTTTATTCCTTCTTGCTCAAGAAATAGCTTGTGTTTAAGAGGTCACCCAGGCCCTCTGAGGCTACAGGAGTCATGGAGTCGTGGGCAACTGCCAGCTCCAGGAGGTTAATGTAAGACAGAACTCCTTCCGGCAACAATACTAAAAATGCTAACAACATACAGGCATGCTGACTACTTCCCCTTCACAGGTATTGTTCTAAGAGCTTTTCGTGTACTGCCTTGCTGAATCCAACAACCCGTGAGAGCAGCATTCCTAGAACGGCATTTGACAGGCCAGCTGAGGCTCAGTGAGATCTAGGAACTTGGTCGATGTCATGTAATTGCTAAGTGGCAGAACAGGGATTTCACCAAAAGCGCGAGAAACCGTGCCCAGGTGTGGGGAGGGGCCAAAGCGGTGCTTGCCCACAGAGCCAGAGGGGACTGTGCCCTGTGCCTTGGGGCTACTTACTGCATTCTCAGGATGGAAGATGTATGAGGCAGGGGAATTGTCCACGATGATGACTTTGCTCAGCTCCCGTCCGAGGCGACTCAGGTCCTTCACGTAGTTACCGCGATGGAAAACACAGGATTCTCTGAAGAGCCGGGCCCGGAACACGCCCCAGCGGTCCAGCAGGTCTGCCACGGGGTCTGCGTACTGGAAAGCAAGTGTGGAAGTGAAGGCTGTGCCTGGAGGAGCCCAGAGCCCTGACCTACTGCAGCAGCATTCAGGTCCGTTTTCTAACAAGGGATGAAATCACTGCATATGTTTTAGGACCCTGATTATTTTCCTGTGCATGTGAGAAACCCCGATTCTTCCATCTCTCAGACTGCTCACATCAGTTCATCAAACTTCCTGTCAGTTTCATCTCCCAAGCTCTCCTGAACCACCTGCACGTCTTTCTTCCAGGCCTCTGTGATCTCTGGCTGGGGTAGCTGTGTGAGTTTCCTAGAGGCTCTCCTTCCCCTGGGGGCTTCTTTTCCAGCTCACCTGCCCAGAGCTGTCAGAGCAGCCACTGGAAACACATCACTCCCTGCTCAGAGCGCCTCCCCATCTACCCTCTGCACCTGGAATGAGGCTGGCACTCCCTGCTACCACATCCCACGGCTGGGGCAGCTCTAGCTCGGGTCTCCAGCCACTTCAGCGCTACTGGCTTTGAGCACGGTCAGCAAGTGCACACCAGTTTCCCCTCTGCAAGGCACATCTTCCCCTCAGCTCTGCATGCGTCTGCTGTCTCCTCACTTTTCAGATACTGGCTTCCCTTTCCATCTACCTGCAGGCCACCTGCATCTTCCTTCTGGAGACTCTCCTGCCCCACACAATTCCTTCACAGACCTTACACCCCCTGGGATGATTTTACTTGCTCTTCTCTTGGCAGGGTCCCGGCCTTGCCTGTCGTGTGCACTCTGACACCGCTAGCACCTTGCAGAGTGCCGACTCAACAGACACTAATTTCATCAGGAGTGAGCCAATGTGGAATGTGGTTTGAAGGGCAAGAAGCCCGACTGCCCCCTAGAGGCCCTCTCGGCAACTGGGCCCGCCCAGCCCCTGGCTAACAAGGCGGTGCTCAGTCACCCACTCCGTTTACTTAGAGCCCAGGAGTTTTTTGGGAGGGAGTCTGGGCCCAGATCATCTGCGACTCAATCTGCTCGGCCCTCTCTCAAGGAATTTTCCCCAAAGTGGGGTGACCTGGAGAAAGAAAGAAATGAGGGGAAAACCTTCCTAAATGGTGTCTCAGCACCAAGACCAAGGGGACGGCACTGCAGGTGTAACCAGGCCCAGTGACTCCCCAGGGAAGTGGGAAGCACTTGAGGTTGCTGGTGCAGCGAAGCCAGCCGTGGAATGCACCCACCACTGAGTGCGGAGTAAATACCAAAGGATGCAGGACCATGGGGCTACAAACAGCAGCTCTGACGCCATGGGCGAGTCCTCTCCTCTCCAGAGACACCGAAGGGGAGGCAAAGTCCCAGAGCAGCTGGACGCCCTACTGAGTGGCATGAGAGCTCGGGCGCTGCAGTCTGCAGGTGAGGGGAGTTAAGCACAGTGTGGCTGGACTGTACAAGGCTGGCTTGGGACGGAAAAGATGACAGATTTCCTCTGAATCATGAACCGTGGTGGTGGCGCACCTCTTTCAAGCGCGCCTCTCAGTCTGGGGCTCTAGCCCTTAGAGATGAATGTGGACTGTAAACTTCACGAGGGCAGGCTTTCTCTCTTTTGCTCTGTGCTAGATCCCCAGCGCCTAGCAGAGCGTCAAAATGTGGTAGGTGCTATGTAAAGATTAGTTGGGTGAATGGATGAAGGAAGGAAACTGAGACGAAGTTGCAGATATTGGTGGGTTCCTGTAAGACCGGCGGTGGGCTCGGAGGGCCGCTCACCAGTGGGGACCCCCGAACCAAAGACTGGGGAGTGCCTACCTGTCTCAGAACTTGCACATTAGGGAGGAAAAGGGCTAGAAGGCAGCATTTGGGAGCTGACTTGGCTGAGACAGGTTGGCAGAGCAGCAAGAGAAGGGCTGGAGAGACAGATGGAGGGGCAGGTGGGCGCAGTCCGGGAAGAGAGACTAAACAAGGATGTTTAAGCGAGTGCCGGGGACAGCGCCAAGGGAGAAGGTTTTCAATTCTGCAAACGATAAAACAACTCTCAGTCCACCACCCAGCGCAATCTTCCTGTTTGTGATTTCTCTGGTTATCGCTTCGGGTCCCCTGGCACCCCGAGCACAGCTGGGAGAGCCACCGACACTACAGATACAATTAGTCTCGGTAGCGGTCACTTGGAAGAGCGCTCTCTGGGGAAGACTGTTTTCCCTGAGGCCACGTCCTCTTTTCACTAAGCAAAAATCAGGTCTGGGTTTTGGATTCCTTCTCTACCAGAGATGCGTTAACACCTGGTGATGAGCTGGCAGAAGGTCACGCAGGCAGGGCGCTCGCTTGCCTCTGCCACGATAGAGATGGCCCAGCCAGGATGGCCCAGGCCAGCAGAGCAGTACGTCTGGAGCCAGAAGGCAGAGTCCCTGCAGTGCAGAGAAGGGAGCCATCCGGACACAGACGTGGGGGAGGAAGCTGCACACGGGGGCTGGCAGCAGATCTGGAGACAGGTGATCGGAGCCCATAATCTGTATCATCGAGAGTTGTTTCATCTTTTGCAAAACTGGCCACAATCTGGGGCCAATCTGGGGCCCATGAAACTCATCCTTGGAGCCTCTCAGTGGCCCCAGGTGCCCTGGCACGGCCGTCAGTGCTGGAGAGATGGTCACAGCCAGGATCTGCTTGCAGGAGTGGGGTCTGCTCAGTCTGCCCTACACAGAGCACAGCACCGCAGTCTACGGCGACGGGCCAGGCTCACACATACTGGGGTTCTGTTCCCCTGCTAACTGCCTTCAACAGCCACAGGGAGCAAAGACACCCTCTGGGTAGTCCGAGCAGTAAAGATCCAAGGTCAGAGGTTCACACCAAGCGACAGGACCAAAACATGTGAGTTACTTTATCACATTGGCAATTATGTAAGGAACAGTGAACACAGGCGCACTCAGCACGAGACGCCAGCACAGCACACGGAATGCAGCAGGTGCTCCCTGGGTCCTTGCTGGCTCTGCGTCAGGCCCGGTGCTAAGTCCTGGACGTGCATTACTTCATTTGCTCTGCCCCACGAGGTACAATCATTCCCAATTTATAGGAGGAACCGAGGTGACGGAAGGGAGGAAGCTGCTGAGATCCCAGGGCTCAGGAGGATAGCCACAGCAAAGCATGCAGGTGGATCTCCGACTCTGATCTCGCACCTAAATCTGTGTAAGCCAAACCCAAGGGCACGGAGGCTGGAGACTCCCGCATGTGGTTGCCAGAGACGCAGATGCCCTTTCTCTGTTCTGACAGACACCTCAGTGATTTCCTGGTTTGTGAACTACCAGCTTCAGGCGGCTGCAGGCGGCAACTTCATGGAGCATTTGTTCTCAGGGCTCCCTGTCACCATGGTAACCCAGAAGCCTTTCAGGCTGGTGCTGTGCACATGGCCTGCATCCATCCCATCTGGGGTGGGAACCAGTCACCATGGAGACAGCTTCCCCCACCTTAACAAAGGTCTGTTAGGAGACAGGGAGGAAGGGCTGGGAGGGGCTGGGGTGCCAGGGTGGGAGCAGGGCTCACCTTGGCCAAACTGGCAGTAAAGAGCACACACTCGAAGAGCTGCCCCATCCTCTGGAGGAATTCGTCCACATGTGGCCGCTTCAGCACATACACCTGCAATGGCAGAGACAGCAAGCTGGTCAGTCGTAGGCGTTGCAAGGGACGGCCTGGGGCTCAAACCCCACGTGGAAGAGCTCTAAAAAGGTCCCAGCCTCCTGCCCCTAGTCTACGCGTGGTATGGAGGCCCAGACTGCATGAGGGTCTACAGCACCAGATGCGGCGCCTCAGGCCAGACACGCTCCTCAGACTGGGCTCCAGAGCTGAGTCTGGAGTAGATGCTCCTCCTAGAGAAGAAAGACAAGCTGACCATGGTCGTGAGGGTCTTGGGGATTTTCAGACTCAGCGAGAGCCATGTTTGTGGGAAGTGACTCATTCTTTTTATCTATGTTTCTCTGTATAAACTCTTGGTCAAGCCCTATGTGGCACAAGACAAAGTCTGGACTGTACTTTTGAAGGTCCAGGCCTGGCCCTTGGCCTGGCAGGCCTGGCCCTGTTCTGGCTGCCGCCTTCTCCAACTGGCACACTCCCCTTACTAAGAAGCCCTGCTATGGAAGTGCAGGTCCAATAAAGTTGTAAGACTTCCTTGCTCACTTGACACACAAGATTATTCTGCTTGGTACAGAAAACACAAACTTCAGGGGAAGTAGAGTCAGCCCAAGTCCCAGAAACCAGGCCTGATAAGGCCTCCAAGCAGAGATGGGTAAAGATAAGCCTTCTGTAGAATGTCTGGGCTTTATGCTCCTCATGACAGTGCCTGAACAAAACCAAGGACTCAAGGGAGATGGATGGGAAGGCAAAGCTGGTGAGGAAAGACAGGGGAGGTGGGAGGAGGGAAGAATTAAAATTTGAATAAATTCCATTTTATTTTATTTTTATTTTTTTTAAAAAAAGATTTATTTATTTATGCGTACAAGCACTGGGGTACAGGCCAGAGGTGTGGGGGGGGGGTGAGAGGATT